>OZ010791.1:478017092-478474592 GCA_963932465.1 Maratus speciosus | reverse complement strand
TAAGTATTAATAAATTTAATGGAGATCCTGCTTATTGGTTATCTTTTTGGAACCAATATGACAATGCGATACATCAAAATGATAGTTTAACTGATATTGATAAATTTAATTATTTGCATTCCTTCCTTACTGGAGCCGCTTCTAGTGCAATTAGAGGGTTTTCGCTATCGAGTGAAAATTATATAGCAGCGATTGAACTACTCAAAAAGCGTTTTGGTCGTAAAGACCTGATTATAAATGCTCATATGGGAAAATTATTGAATTTAGAAACAAAAATGTAAATAATACTTTTGCATTGCGAAAGCTGTATGATAATATTGAGACTCAAAAAAGAATTTTAAATTCACTTGAAGTAACTTCCGGAACATATGGTACGTTACTAACGCCAATTTTGCTTAAATGGAGAATCCCAATGAGTTAAATTTGAAATTTCAACGTAAACGGAAAACTCAGGATAATATTTTTGAAGTCAACGAACTGCTTGAATTTCTACGGGCAGAAATAGAATGCAGAGAAACAGCAAATCAAATACAAGATAGGGTTATCTTTCAAAATCCACCGCAAGTGCAGAGGGAGAGAAAAATATATAAGTTTACAGTTCCTACTGCTGCTTCATTGAAGGTTTCGATAAATCATTGTATTTTTTTGCGGAGATTCCGCTGAATCAGTTAAGCACAATTCTGCAGCTTGTTCTAAGTCCGTAGCAGATAGACGAGCAGTTTTGAGAAAAAACGGAATGTGTTATCTCTGTATGAAAAAAGGAACTCATTTAACAAAAGACTGCTATTCAAAAATAAGATGCGATCATTGCAGTGGAAAACATAATTCTTTAATTTGTGAAAAGAGTAATAAAGTACATGAGAAATAACAAATTGACGATAGAAATGTCACTTTAACAAATAAAACATACACACAGAAAGTTTTGTTACAAACTTTAATTGTAAAAATCTGCGGAAATAGTGAAGATAATTTTGTCAGGTGCTTAATTGATACTGGGTCACAAAAGTTATACATTTCGAAGTTTGTTGCTGAAATGATGCAATACAAAAGTATAAGTGAGAGTAACATTGTTCATAGTCTATTTGGTGGAACGGAGGATTCTGAAATCCATAAACAATTTATTGTGTATCTTAGTAATGTAAAGGGTGATTATAAATGTAATTTTAAGGCCTTTGATCAAACTGAAATTTGTTCCGATGTACCACAAATAGAAATAAAACCCCTGTTACATGAGCTTAAATAACATAGAATATACAGTGAAATACGTTTAACACGAAAAATCGTTTAACACGAAAAGATATAGCGGTCCGGACATTATACGATGCAATTTAATACATTTTTGTTCTTTTAACACGAAACAAAAATCGTTTAACACGAAAACAAAATCGCTTTCAAGCTAGTTAGTTTAAGTTGAAATTTGTGAATTTTGTGTTAAAACCAACGAATATTTCGTGAAAATGAGAAAATTTCGTGTTGTTTGTAAATTTGCTTATATTTTACGAGCACAATGGCTAAGAAATCGGTGCGAAAACAAACTCCTATTTCGCTTCAAATGAAGATGAAGCTGTTTAATGCAGTTGATGAAAAAGAAGGACGAAAACAGAAATCTGTAAAGAGTTTGGCATTGCCAATTCTACATTATCAACAATAATAAAAAACAGGGATCCCATTACGTTAATGTTTGAGCGCAGTATGATAGCCTGAGAGAAAACGCACGTTCACGAAGATTTAGAGATAGATTAACTTATTTGGTCCAAACAAGCTAAGTCTCAGAATGTTGAAAAAGACACTTCAATCTGATATTTTCCACCCAAAACGATATTTTGTTTACTTGCTGTTTATCCTAATAGTTGCAATTTACTAGTTGTTTAACAGGAAATCGAAATAAAATTTGTGATATGAATGACGTCGAAAATATTTGTGAGCTTTGTCCTTTTTTTAAAAAATCTTTTAACGCGAAATTCATTTAACACGAAAACATTTTTCGGTCCCCCTCAGTTTCGTGTTAAACGTATTTCACTGTATTTGAATGACACTAGCCACATGAAGGAAAAATTGTTGTTTGAATCATCCCCAACTGAAATTCATATTCTTATTGGAGCGGATATTGCCGGAAAATTACTTACCGATAAGATAAGAAAATTAAAATGTGGTTTAGTATGTGTTGAAACATACTTAGGCTAGACAGTTATGGGGAAAGTTCCTTTGGAAATAGAAAATAAAACTGACAACTCATTTACATTTTCGATGCACGTATCAGATTATAAAATTGCTGAATTGTGGAATCTTGATACTCTCTGAATTTTAGATCCATCCGAAAATGAAACTAAAAGAGAGTTGCAAGAACAAACACTGCAACATTTTCTTCCAACGGTTAAATGGGTTAACGAAAGCAGTTTACCTTGGATAGAGGGCCAATCCCCACTCCCTAAGAATCTAGAGGTCGCTGAGAGAAGATTAAAAAATACAGTAAAAAATTTAAAAGGCAGGGGTTTCTTAGAAGATTACGAAGTGGTTCTCAAATCTTGGGAGGAAGAAAAAAATTATAGAAATTGTACCTGGAAATGAATATGATAATTCCTGCCATTACTTACCTCATCGTACCGTTATTTTAATGAATTCCAAAACAACAAAATAAGACCAGTATTTGAAGGGTCAGCGAAAATTAAGGGGTTTCCGTCAATAAATGATTGTGTAGAAAAAGGGCCTAATTTGCTAGAAACTATTCCTGCAATTATCAACAGATTTCGTGAAAAATGCATCGGTGTAAGTTCTGATATCAAAAAGGCTTTTCTTCAAATAGGACTTAATCCGAAAGATAGAGATTTTTTGAGATTCTTATGGTGGGAACACGGTAACCTGGAACATTTTAAGATGTATAGACATAGGAGAGTCGTTTTCGGAATTTCCAATAGTCCCTTCTTATTTTTGCTAGTTTAACTAAGTTACTAAATGACGTACCAGAACATCTTAGATCAACGGTGGAAAAAAATTCTGAATCTTGGTATGTTGACAATTTAATTACAAGTGTAAATAATGAAGAAGAGCTGCGAAAACTTAAAAGTGATTCTGTTGAAATTTAAGCAAATGCTAAATTTGAATTGTAAGATTGGGCTTACAATTTGCTAATGAAGAACAAAATTGCGTGTAATGACACTTTTTCGGAAATTTCAGTGTCCGAAAATTCAAATAAAAGAAAAACGATTCCTATTCTTGGCCTCATTTGGGATTTAGAAGAGGATACATTAAGTTGCGAAATTAGTGGAATAAACGAATTCGATAAACAATGCATTTCAAAAAGAGTGATCTTAGCAGACGCACACAATATTTATGATGGGATGAAGCTCTTTCCGAAAATGTGCGTAAACAATTTCTTAAATGGAAAAAAGATTTGTGTCATTTGACAGAGTTGAAAATTCCCAGGTATATGATGCTTAATCCTAATTCAAATACAGATTTGTCTTAACATGTATTCTGTGATGCCTCCAAAAGGCATATGCCACATGCATTTATTTAAGATGTAAAAACAAATCTGGAGTATCGTGCCAACTTGTTCAAGCTCGTGCAAGAGTAGCCCCCCCTGAAACCTACAACAATTTGTAGACTTGAATTGTTAGCTTGCGCTATTGGAGTGAGACTAATGGAAACGGTTAAGGAAGATTTAAAAATGGAAAATATTCCTATATTCTACTGGACGGATTCAATGAATACACTATACTGGATTAAGAATACAGAAAATTGGGGTGTATTCGTGATGAATAGGCTAAAAGAAATTAGGTCACATAGTAATCCGGAAACTGGAAGTTTGTTCCTGGGAATTTAAATCCCGCTGATATTCTTTCAAGAGGATGTTCCGTAGATACACTTAAAATTAAGAAATGGCATGAAGGTCCGACGTGGCTGAAACTTGAGCCAGACTTTTGACCAGCCTTTGATATAACTCCGAAAAAGGATGAGGTTGATAGAGAAAGGAAGAAGACAGTTATATCTTCTTTGATTTCTCTAGATGAAGAATTTCCATATTTTTCTCGAGTTTCACAGTTCAAGAAGATAATTAGAATCACTGATTGGATGAAGAGATTTATTGACAACTGTAAAACTAACAAAAAACAACGAGCATTTTGGAATTTAAAAATTGAATCGAAAATTGTACAAAAAGATTGCTTTAAATCAGAGAAGGATGAACGCTTACGTAATTTAAAACCCTTCGTTGATCCATACGGACTCATAAGACTTAAATCCAGAATAATTATGAGAGAAGACTCGGAAGATTTCAGACTACCTATAATTTTGCCATCTGACCACCCAGTTGTTACGAAAATAGTAATGAGAAACGTAATCAATCACTACATTGTGCGGTTCAAACATTAATGGCAGTCTTACGAGAGAAATATTGGATCTTAAAAAGTCGTAAAACGATCCGGAAAGCTCTGAATAATTGTGTAAGATGTAAGAAGTTTGATGCAAAACCCTACGATGTTGAAATACCATCATTGCCGGAAGATAGAATTAAAGACTGTTCTGTATTTCAAGTCATAGGTATCGATCTGGCTGGACCTTTGTTTTTGAAGAATGGGTCAAAATCTTGGATTGTCTTATTCACCTGCCCCGTATATCGAGCTATTCATCCCTAACTCTCAGTTGGAGATATTGTTATAATTAATACAAAAGAAAAAAGAATAAATCGGCCTCTAGCAAAAGTCATTCAGTTGTTTCCAGATAAAGATGGTATAGTACGATTAGCAAAATTAAGTTTGGTGAGATACTACGTCCTGCACAAAGATTATATCCATTTGAAGCAAATTTCCAGTCAAATGACTTTTCTCCAAAAAACATCGAGTATGCTCACCCTAATGAAATTCCAGATAAAGATTCTCCTGATTCTGTTGAAGAAGGTTCTCCTAATTTTGTTGAAGTTAAAGAAGAATGTCTAGATGTCTAGAATCTCTATCCTAGAATGTCTAGATTTGGATGGGTGATTCGAACCCCAGAACGTTTAGACCTCCTGAACTTATCCTCGACTGTGGTTGAGTTTTAACATGGCAAAACTCAACGGGAGGAGTATGTCGCGGACAGCTCCCTCCGTTTGCTTTCGCAGTGACACCTGAATTTAACAAAAACTTTTACGTCCCTAAGTGAACTGAACGGAACTGAAGAAACTTTAGAATGATGTTGTTTTTTTTGTGAACGGAGTTGCGTCTCAGTTATGATTCGATTAAAGTAGATCAATTTAAATGTTAAAGTAATATAATCCTGTAAATATTTTGTAATATAAGTGTATATAGTATTGAAGATTAACGAGTATTGAAGAAGCAAGAGGGAACTTACCTTACAGAAAGGGTAAGTAGAAGATTTATGTCATTTTTTGTCTAATTTGAAAGCTTGTTTATCATAGATATCTTGGCTGAAACTGCCAATTCTCTGCCAATTGAGCTATCCCGAACGTATCTGCAGCATCTAAATCATTCAGCTAACTTTATATCAAAGGATGTGGTCTGATATAGCTCACCAAAATAAATAGCAGACAATGGAGCTCCAGTAAATTCTGGATACGCAATTACACAAGGTTACACTAGTCGTTATTTTTGAGTCACAGCATTAAAATTAATCTGAAAATCAGAAAAAAACGCATGTTTGAAAGCAAACAAATAGTCAAGTGGCGCCATCTATGATTAAAATTTGGATCTAATCATTTTCATTTAGTCGTATAGAACCGTTCACCCTGAGAAGCGTTTTAGTCCAAACCGCAATACTGTACGACATTTACTTGATTTTATTTTGAATTTTAAAATATGTTCAGGAATTTTCGGACACAATGTATATTTAAACCCAAGTTTCAAATTTAAAAAAATATTATTCACAATAACAAAAAAGTATAAATAAGATATCAACAAGTATGCGAAAGGTTGTATGAATTATATTACATTGGTTAGATTTTAAGTGCTATAGAATTTTCTAAAAATAATAATGGGAAATAAATGGATATTTTTTTACATTAGCGATGTTTAAAACATATTCATTGTGTTTTGGAAAAGTTTATTGTTTATGTTTGAGCATGTAAGTTCAGGACTATTCCATGAAAATTTCTTTTTACAAATTTTGAAAAAGAGACAAAATTAAAAGGGAATAGATAATGAAAGCATTTAATTTTTTATTGCCATTTTGTGTTCTTTCTATGTTTGCTTACGCACTAAAACTATAAAATCATCTAATAGTAAGTAGATTTTGAAAAGTTTTACTAAATAAAGAGTTTTGTTATAGGTTTTTCGTTTCAGATTTAAAAAAAAATAATTTCATTATTAAACAGTACAAAATTGTAAATATTCTATAGATACACTTTTTTCTAATAATTTTGGATTTATTAAACTATCTTTTCATGCTTTAGAAATTCAAGAAAAAATATTAAGAATTAGATTTTTTTTTCATTGGTGACATTTAAAATGCATCGATTGCCTTTTCTTACAGTGTCTCATTTTTATGCTATTATGCAAACAAATAGGGTGAAAGTAAATGCATCGTAAATGACACATTAAGGCTGTTCTCATCTGTTCTGCTCAACAAGCGCAAAACGTTTTGACGCATTTATAAATTCATTTTTTAACGGAAAGATATAATATTGGAAGGCCTGGATCACGTGACAAAGACATTTTTACATTTCTCTGAGTGGTTATTCTTCTTTCGCGCAGTAATTCGGTTCAAAACGTCCACTTTGAAAATATTTTCTGAAAGATCTATTGGGTTTGCAAAAAAAAACGAAAAAAAAACCCGTTCGATTACATAGTTTCTGAATAACAAGACGGCTAGTTTCATGCATTTTAGAGCAAAAATAAATTAAAACTTGTGTCATAATATTACCCTTTTGGATTTGAGATCCTTAAGGATTCCTTCTTTTTCAAATCACTATTATAAAATTGTAAATCCATTTTATACTTGCCTTTGTTTTGAAAGAATAGTAGAGATACATTAAAAAATTACTGTTGACGAAACTTTGAAAAATAATATTTTTTATTACTAAATTTTTTTTTCATAAATATGGTCAATAACATCAGTAACTGACACCATCTTTATTTTGTAAAGCCAATAATAGCACATAAGTTATAACAGTTAAGAGAAATAAGTTATTATTAGATAACATTACATTACAGAATTTTACAAGATCGTGTTTATTTGAGTTATATTTTTGCTGAAGTGTCAGTTACTGGTTAAGTGTCAATAACTGGGCTTTCATTCTATATACTCATTGGATGAATTTTATATATATATATATATATATATATGTATATATATATATTGATAAATTATTAAACTCAAACACGTTAAAAGCAAATAGCAAACCACAGTTAAAAATGAAACAGAGCCATGAATAACTTAGAAAAACAAAATTGACAGGCGGCATGACTAACGACTGTGGCGTTTAAGCGATTTTGTGTGCACAAAGTCCCCCTGCACTGCCCCACTTGTCGTACCAAATAAGTGAAATTGACAAACAAACCTGAGACCAACAAACGAAATCTATGAATGATTATACTGTAAAACTATTTTTGTCAGATATCATCAATCAATATATCATTTGTATCGGATACTTCTATTGTTTTATTACGATAGCTTTTTTCTTGATGAAATTGCAAGTTAAATAATTTAAGTAATTTAAAAAATGTATTGGACAATTTTGTCTTTCGGCGTTAATATAAAATAGAAAAAAATGCACCAAACATTTCATCAATATTTGAAATGAATTTTTCAATGCTGTTTAAACCGTTTAAGTATATATATTTCTAAATATTGACATATGAACGCTACTATTGAAGTTTAAATTTTTTATTTGTATCAAAATAAAAAAAAAATTATCTTATCGTAAACTCCATTGACTGTTTATAATTTCAAGTTTAACATCTTAGTAATTGACTTTGCTGTGATTTTCAGATGCACTTTTAAAACTTAAAGTAAGTGGAGTGGATAACATTTAAATTGACATATTTCTTCATTATTATTCAAATAGTAAAATGTAATATATATATATATATATATATGATTGTATGAGTTTAATTTAAATTAAAGTTCCCCATTTTTCCTATTTTCAAAATAGTAAGAATATTTTTACACTGTTACAAGACTCCCAGTGATTGATCCCCATCTTTCATACCAGCAATTTTCAATGAAAATTTCCTTGGTAATAGTCAATCATATTTGCAATAGAAATAAGGCTCGAGGTATGTTTATGCAAAATTTGAGAGACGGAAATCTAAAACGAAGAGTGTTTGTTTGAATTGGTAGATATTAAAGAAAACGAACGATTCGGGAGCCCTGCTATTTAATTCTATAAAATGCAGTAAGTTATGTCACTTAAGATAATTTTTAACGTGCAATATTTAGAGTTTTTTTTAACTTATTTTTTAAATCTAACAGGAGTTCATAATAAACAGAAGGATTTTTTTATTTATATATATATATATATATTTCAACTGAAGAAATAATATTGAAGGTTGGAGTATCACAGTTGAGCTTTATTCCAGCAGAATGAAAAATCTCCAAACCATGACTCGAACCTAGGTACCTTGACTTGCTGTGCCAATGCTATTGAGTTATTATGATGGTATCTGGCTGACTTAATTCACTCTTATTTGTTAGACATGGCTTCGAATTGAATCTAATAGAAGGTTTTTGTAAATTTTATTCTGAACATATAAAAAAAAGAACAATTATTTTTTTAAATAGGCCCATTGATTTATGTGTTTTCATTTTCATTTCAATGCATTTACAGGTTTTAACAAACACAGTTGCTCTGTGTTAGTTTAAATGTTTGGACTTGAATAATCGGTGGAAATAACAAGTAATTTTTATCTGGATATTCCGGTCGATTTAGTCCTAATGGTCAAAAAGAGGCGTAGACATTCAAAATAATGAACCAGAAGCAAATTCCGCATTTAACTGAAGTTTAAAAAAAAATTCTTAATATTTGTCAGTTACATGAAAATTTTCGCGATAAATTATTTAATAGATTTATTAGGCCCTGAGTTTCAAACCAGTATAAAGGTTTCAGACACAAAAAATCCCGCACTTACATGCACAACATATGCATCATAAATATTAATAGTTTTTCTTTTAACAATATTCAGAATTGTTAAAAGAATGCACTGAATGTACAGTAAGGAATAGAATCCAATTGCTATACACCGTTTTAAATGTCGCAGAATAAATCTTCAGAAAATATATTTTATTTTACAAAAACTTTAAAAATACCAATACCAACTACTACATTTTTGCGGTTTATTCAAATTTTCATGCTTCATTTTATCTATATATGCCTATACAGGATATCCAAAAAAGATTGAAACACGTTTTGATTTTTCACGTGTTGTAGAATCGTAAACAATGTAAATTGTAAAATAATTCGTAATAGATTGGGATTTAAGGTAGTGTGTGTGAAACTGTACTGAATTTAATTTTCAACAAGGTAGAAAATACTCATGCGTCAAGCATAGATTATGAAACATTTTCCAACACTCCCAAAATACTTTAACAAAACTTCGCCATTTAACTCATTCGGGACCATGGTTGCATATATGCACCGTAAAAAAGTGCATACAGAATTTGTTTCTGGTACCAGTAAAAAATCAAATTAATATTTGCTTTCTTTAGTTCGAGCATTTTCGTGATGATTTAAGCAAACGCAGCATTTTTAAAAAAAGTGGTGCAAACAGAATAAAATTTGTGTATGCGCCGCCGGTCCGGAAGGGGTTAATAAATTAAAGAAGATACCTAAGAAAACATTTTATGAACGCATAAAACATTTAAGAACCAGGTTTCAACAATTACTGCCCAGAACTGAAAAGCACTACAATTTTGTTTTGCAGCTCTGTATATGTTCTACAGATTTAAACATATTCTACATACTACGATAAAATGTAGTTTAGTAGGAAAATATATAATACCGTTGAAAATTCACCTTCGGCGATTTTTAACAATACACGTAAACGTTACTTTGTAAAGCCTTGTGTATTACCTATAGATTTTATACATGTCACACATTAAACTCAAATTTAATTGAGGCAAAAACACGGTTGACGCTATTGAAATTACACTTCCATCTTCCAGAAATGCCTGTTCAGAGGCGGCCATATTTCCAGTTCTTTGCATAGCACTGTATATTATGATATTAATATTCTACAAACATCTCTTAATATACTAAATTTAGTTAAGCTTGAAAATACAATAACTAAAAAAAAAATCAGAAATGCACGCTCGACAGTCAATAATGCTTACGTATTCTTTTGAGCCCCGTATATGATCTATAGAAATTATACACACCACATAATGTGCAAAAATTTAGTTAAATTTAAAAATGAATACCATAACACAAAACGCACTTCCAGAAATCATCCCTAATGGAGAATACTTCGGATACATTACTGTATACGAAATCTTTTTTTGTTCCCTCTAAATGAACGATAAATACTGTGTACATCATATTCTACAACAAGCATCTTATAGTAAAACGCTATATGGTATATCAGATTCATCGTGTTTTAAAATGTACAGCATTATTAAATTACGTTGCAAACAGTTATTCTCCATTGACCATTGTATAACCAAATTCGTTTGTGTGAGCCTGTAAGAGAATAATAAATGCTTTGCAGCCCATAATCTACAGAATACATGTTTTAAAGTACCTTAGAAATTCACATGAATTTTTTTATGTTTGTGACATTGTAACATCCTTAAAATGTATTCACAAACGACTTTTCCACGTAAACCATAATGTAACGTAATTATTTTGAGTGTCTCTGTAATTGAACTATAAATGCAGCACACTTCTTTTCTAATACCGAACAGGCCATGGCAAACTGAAATAACATATATCAATTCCATGGTAATCTTAGTATATTCAAGTGTAAAAAAGAGCTCGGGCAAACAGATGGACAGACAAGCCGAATCCATAAACACTTTTTAATTATTTTGGATAGTTTTAAAAAGTTACATTTTAAAATTTTTATGCAGTCCCTGGGACACTTATATTTACAAATTTATATTTAGAAAAACCTTCACCATTCTCAGACAAGTAAGACAGTTGAAAATTATTGGCAAGACTATTTCTTCAACTTAATTCCAAGTTCCATCTTCTTTTGAGACATTTTGCGATTTGAATTTTCTACTAATCCGCAACAGTTACAAAATGAAAATGCGTTTCAATATTATTCGGGCACTCTTATATATTTTGTGTATATATATATATATGTTACACTAATTTGTAACAAAGACGAAAACTGAACCAATAGCAATAAAATTCTTTATCTAGCTCCATTATAAAGACTCCTCGGAAAACGATCCCAACTTTCAATATTCACGAATTATTATCAGCAGCACTTATACTAATTGTTTAGTAGATAATATTTGCAGCCGACATTACTGGAGTGGCACGTTGTTAATCTCTTGGCACTGCCTCGAATGCCTATGGTATCTCCGGGATTCGTACGGGTACCGTTATTTTCAAGGCCAAATACCAGTATTTTTTTTACAGAAAAATAAATCTAGTTTAAACGGATGAAACTTCGGCCTTATTTAAGAAGAGATTTTCCATAAGAAAATACTGGTAACGAAGAGATTTTTAGTCTAGAAATTCAAGGGCCCGTACGAACCCTGAATTCCCCATTAGTAAAGAAGAGATTTATCTGTTGCAGAACTCATCTTTAATAAATCAGTGGAGTAGAATACAGTGTCAAACATTCGCCACAACTCTAAAAATATTGAGCCTTTTCAGTACTTAAACATTAGTAGTTAGCCATCATGAACTACATTTTTAAAAGATTTCATTAAGTTTATCTCTATTACTCAGAAAGAATTATTTACTAGAGACAGTCGTGAATTTCTAAAATAATTGCTGACACACAAAATCCGTTTTACTGAGCTCATTTTTGGCATTAAATACCTTCTGGCGTAGTCTTTTTTATGGCAATGCAGATATGCTAACTAGAAAATGACAACTGGTCCAAGGGTAAAAATATATTTTTTAGGGGAAATGAAAAATGGATCACTGCTGACACACAAAATCCGCTTTACTGAGCTCATTTTTGGCATTAAATACCTCCCAGCGTAGTCTTTTTTATGGCAATGCAGATATGATGACTAGTAAATGACAACTGGTCCAAGAGTAAAAACATATTTTTTAGGGGGAATGAAAAATGGATCAAGCTCCCTTTCCCCCAGAAAAAACGAGCGAATACAAATTTTAGACAAAAAAAAAAAAAAAAAAAAAAAAAAAAAAAAAAAAAGAAAGAAAGAAAAAGAAAGTTAAAAAATTTAAATTTACAGAACAGATAATTTTAATAGAACTTATATCAGCATTTAAGATTAAAAAATGGAAAGACCTTTAAACAAATAATAATTACGCGAAATATTTCTTTTAAAATAGATTTTGCAGAAAATTAAATATTCTAAAAAAATAATTGGATTAATAATTCGTACACATATTGGAAATCTAATAAAAATTATATGTTAAACTTGGTGACATATTAAACTCTTCCAACACAAAACACTTTGCGTTTATACCCAAAATGCTTTACTGTGTAATCAAATCTCACTATAATTTTTCTGGGAATAACTTTTACAAATTTTCTTAACGCTTTCAATACTTTTTTAAACAGCTTTCTACTTCTATTTGCTGTGCTATATAGTATGTCACTCGAAGACTCTTTTGAGATCTTCGTGAGACAAATATATATATAAATTTGACTGTCTTGAACATATTTAAAGTGAAAAATATATGAAATATCTGAACGAGGTACTACCAATTTTATAAAACTTATACATATATACATCTTAAATAGTATTAGAAAGGGAAATGGTTAGATAGAGATAGTAAATATCTATGGCTCAAACGCTGGCATCATGCAAGCTAAATTAAGTTACATGATGACATATACACTTTAAATTTTAAAATCAGATAATACATGGAAGACAATTAACGATATTGGAAAAGTAAAAACGGTGAAATTGTGATGGGGAATAAAGGCTACTTAATTTTGTTAAAGATGAGAATTTTGAAATACTTGTTGTTTATTGTGTTATCCATAGAAAGCAATATTAGAGTCCAAACCTTTTTCATCAACTCTTAATAAATCACAAAAATGAATTATAAAATGTGTGAAAGTTATCAGTTTTAACGTTAAATTTAAGTCTCTCTTCAAGATGTTTTGTGAAAATAAAAATGCAGAACGCATAACACTTTTCTTTTAACATTGAAGTAAATTAGAAAAGTACAACAAAACTCTTTGTGGCACAAAGCCGAAGATGTATAACCTCCTTCATTTATAAAATTATGTTAGAAACACATTTGTCACAGAAGATTTATTCCGTTGATAAGCTAATAAGTTTGAAATAAATAGTTATTGTTAAGGCTTTATTAGGCTTCCACTGTGTGAAAAAAATAATCACTTTTTAAATAATATGAGACACAATTTATAGATGAAGGGGGAGGCATAGTGACTTTACTGATGCTTTGGTGGGGCGTGGCCGATAAAAGGTTGGTAACCACTGGTTTAGAAGAAAGCTAAAACAGATCGCAAATAGCATCAATTTACTTTTTTATGATTTAACAGTAAAAATAACTAAGATATAGTATTAATATAGTGAAAACATTGGTAAATCATTGAGAATTTTTGCAATGAAATATCATATCGTAATAAAATTGGTATTTAATTTCAACAAGTATTCCGTATATTTCATTAAAATCTGCATTACTCAAATTATTTAGAGGCGATACAGGGACATTGTCATAGTCATGAAATTTCAATCGCCATTGATATACTTACATTATTACAATGGATGTGCTATCTAGATCTAATAAAAGGTTAATGGAAAATAAAATATCGACTTAAAAATAATTGAATTAAAAAAACTTATTCGAAAAGCACCAATTCAACTCCAGAACTGTCTTAATGAGAAATATTGCACCTTTATTTGTTATCGTTTCTCCATAGTATAGCTAAGGCAAGAATAAATATCTAAATTTTCTTCTAAAACACTCAGATATCATCGTTTAAAAGTTTTCTTAAAAATTTGAAGCCCCTTTAAATAGTCAATCAGTACGTCAACAGAATAAGTAACTGCAAATCAAATAATGGAAATGGCATTTTTGTTTAAAAAATATTTCTATCAAATAATTACAATTAAAGAAATTATTGGTTTTGTTTAAGTTTCGAATTTGGTTGGTTAAGAATCATGCAGGAAAATATTTATTTATTTATTTATTTGAAGAAAATAGATAAATCAAGCACTTAATAAAAAATAATACATCATAAAATTTTTAAAACTGAAATTAAATGATAAATTATCTATCTCACTTTCATTGTGAATATTAATGTTATGAAAAGAAAAATTGTTTTTACCCTTTACATATATCCTATATTTTCTAAAGAAATATAATTAACATTTGCTATGCTTTTTATGATGCATAAAATATCAGTTGCCACATTTTCTTAGCAAGTAAACATATACATCACTATATATGCTAATATTTTCCCTTTGTTTCTCTATTAATACAAATACTTTAATTTTAAGCTGGATCTTTAATAGTAATACTATGAATATTAATATTACTATTACGAAACACAATAAAAATATTGAATTTTTAAAATAGTAAATATCTAACTTATTTTTCAGCTTTTCGAAATTCATATGTTGCATTACTTCAATAAGATTATCAAAGTTCTTCTGTTAAATTTAAAATCGGATTAGAAGTAAGAAATATTTTTGCAGATACAAGGTTTCATATATATTTTAAAAAGCTTTCTAAAAGAAGAAAAGCGCAAATAAAAATGAAGTTGCTTTAAAATACGTGACGTAGAAGAAAATAAATCGTAAACCATGCAGTTCTGTAATACATCGAACTATAAAATTTTATATTTAAATTATGGTTATATATACCTGGTTATGAATGGGGGTATATAAAAGGGAACTATGCACATAGTAATGTGTTTGAATTCGCTCAGATAGAAACAGTATATTTGAATCATGCATTAGTCATTACGTTTTTGCTATAAAATCCGATTTATTCATGCAAAGAAAAGTGGAAATATTCATGTAAGTTATTTAGGTTAACTTATGTTCGTTGTAATGTCTGTCGTGTGTCATAACATTTTCAAAAGCATACTTTTTTTAAAAAATATATAATATAAATACTACTAACGTGAGTTTATATTGTTGTACAAATATCCTTTTAAAAGCAATTTTTATTAAGCTATGTATGCTTTATATTTAACACACAGTAGAATAGAACAAAAGGAAAAAATAAATGAGTAAAGTAATAACAGAGTGGAAAGAGAAAAATAGCGACAAAATAGAGAATATTTCTCATTAATGCCATTCAGTGAAAAGAAACAAGATATAAACTATTTACTTTTAACAGAACTAAAGGAAAGGGGTCCGGGACACATTTTAAAATAATTTTTATGTATTCAGTTAAAATTCTGAATTTTTTATGATGGTTAACCTTATTATTTGTAAACAAACTCACATGATAAAACTTCTCATAATTAAAAAAATTAAAATTTATTAAAAAAGTGGGGTAATTTAAAATCATTATAACTGCAAATATTTTTTATTGAATTTCATTTTTTTCATTTAAATAAACAGAAATATATAAATTTTAATTTTGATTCAGCATTTAAAAAAATATTAATACATAAAAAATTAAAAATATTTAACGAAAAAATTTAGAAAAAAGTGGTTCAACTTTTTGAAAAAAAAAAAATCACATTTTCAAAAGTAAATATTTTTTTTCAAATATGCTGTATCAAAGTTAAAGTGCATCAATTAAAGAAGATATGTTCCAAGTTTGAACCATTTACCTTTAACGGTTCTCGAGTTATGAGAATTTAAAAACGAGAAATGGTGAAAAAAAAACCTATGATGAAGAAAAACGCATTTTTACTAGAAGTCATTTCCATAACAGCCATTGAAAGCTAGATTTTGAAAACAAACCAAAACGAAAAAATTATTTTTTTTGTTCTAATTCAGATAGAAACACGATTTAAATGTCATTTCAAGCACGAAAAAACAGAGAAATTTTTAATAAAGTAACTTTTTTTTAAAAAATTTTGAAGATTTTTGTGTTCCAGACCCCCTTAATTATCATAAAAAAAAACACCGGTTAAATAAGATATCCTACACCTGAATGTTATTAAAACTGGAATATGACAAATTATGTAGACCATAAAGTAGTTCGACCATAACATGTTACAAGCAATTAATAATAAAATATGACTAGAATGATTAACATAAAATTATCAGATGCACAATTATTCGATTGGAAAAAGTAATGGAATAACATTTTAGCCGTTCTGCGATACTTTAAAAATGAACCAGGATGTTCTTTCCCACCGATGTGTGCACTGCAAATTATCCTCATTAAATCACTTTTAAGATTGCTATATACCTAAGTCAAAGTGCATATTTTCATAAGCGTTTTCTATAGCTAGACTACTTTATTTCTTTCAGATGTCAAATAATGTATTAAATTTTACTAAGATGAAAGCTCAGCAAATTCGTAGACACCTTAACGATTCATTCTTGTTCAAGTCACTATTACAAAATTTTAAATCCATTCTATACTTATCATTCTTTTTTAAAGGTTCGTAGAAGTACATAAAAAAGTTATTGTTGGCAAAAGTTTTAAAAACTATACATTGGAATATTCAAAATGTATTATTTTATAAATATGTTCAATAACTCATGAAACTGACACCAGAGATGTTTTTAAAAAACGTTAACTGACACAAAGTGAACCAGTGTCTCGTCAACGTTTGCAAAAACAAACTAGTCGTTGGGGCCACCGTAATACTTACACATGATGGATATGCATAATATTAAATATGAAAATAAAACATGTGTAAACTATTTATATGATTCATTGCAATTTCAAAATAAAATTAAAACGTATTTTTAAATATTTTTAAAATAATTTAATCATATAAATAATTATACAAATTTGTACACTTAAAAGTCGGTACGTAAACTGTTTAAAATTGTGGTTTGATGACGTCATACATGCTCATACATACACTGAATTGCGTAAAAGAAACATCCTTATAACTCCAAAAATTATAATCCTATTAACTAACAGTTTACAGCGTCGGATTAAGCGTCTCATTTGTAAATAAAATATATCTTTGAATTGAAATTTGAATGAAATACAGTGAGATGGAAAATCGAAGAGTGTGGAAAATATTATTACAAATATCTCGGCGACAAATTATCCGATCGACTTCGTTCTTTATACAAATTTTATGTTTTTATTTTCTTTTATATTCATTCCATAAAATAAACAATTTCGAAACATTTTACATACCTTTAATCAGAACGAATATTTCGAGAGTCGGAAAAAAATAGTTCCGGAAAATCGAAGTTATTGAAATTAAAAAAACTTATTTTCCTTATTACATACTAAGTGCATACTAAATTTCAAGCCTCTATCTAAATTTGTTCGAGAGATAGGGCATTTACAGACACACACACAGACAGATGGACGACAATTTTTTTTTCTGAAAATATGTTTTTAGGAATCTCCAGTGTCTTAAACGTGTAAATCGGGCAAAAGATTTTTTCGATTTTTAAAACGATTACAAAACTTACCCTATACTACGTATGACGGGTAAGTAAAATACTGGGTCATCATAATTTATTACCAGTAAATAATCCTGAACTATCGTCTGAAGATGTAATGCGGTTCTTTTTATTTTATTCATGCAACATACATTTATTCATATTTTATTCAGATTATTTATACAACGTATGACGGGTAAGTAAAATGGCAAATAAGTCATTTTATATTTCAAGGAATTTATGCTTTAAAAATACATTAATCTTTATTACAAAAACCAAATACTTAAAACTTTGTTATATGTGATATCATTCTATAGATGCATGTATCCTTATTTTCATGTTTTAAATTATTTGTAATGCAGATATCCAATAACTGACATTTATGAACCAATAACTGACAAGTGATATCAGGCAGTGGTAGAGAACAACTTAAATTTTAGTGTTGATTATTACAACATAAATTTAATTTTTTATTATGTTTTTTCTGTTGAAATAATATATTTTAACTTTTTTAATATAACCAATAATTGAGATCTCTATCTGAGACTGGTAAAATGAAATTACTGGAACTAATAACTGATACCTCCCTCCTCCACATTAACCTAAATTAATTAACTAAAAACTAGAAATCATGTTCCTAACGTATCAAAGGCATCGTTTAATTAATTTTTGCAAGAGTAACTTTATGAAAACGTTTATGATGGTTGCATTACAAATAAATTTAAAAAAATACCAAATAATAATCAAATAATTCCAAAATAAAAATAAGTGTCTGAGTTACCACTAGATGACATTACTTTAAAGAATTTTAGAAGAAAATGCTTATTTGATATGTTTGCTTAAGTGTCCGGTGCTGGTTAAGTTTCAATAACTGGGAGTTTCATTCTATTCCTTCATAAATCGCATTAACTAAAACGGAGAGAAAATCTTCCATAGTTTTTTAGACGAAATCTAAGCTTTATTATGTTTAATTAAGCTTTAATTACCGTCAATGAACCATACATTTCAAGAATGTTTTACCTTTAGAAGAAATATACACTTTCCTGAAATATAATTACGAAATATATCAACAAAAACACTTTTCCATTTTAAGCAGACAAACTGTGTTGCAGTTTTAACCACTACACCGAACATGATCTGTCATTAAGGGAATATATATGCTGAGTTGAGCAAGATAACGTGGATAGGAAATATTCCAGACTCAAACATAGCGTACGATCAGTGCACAAATCCATCAGATGTAAAAGAAAATTCAATATACATATATATTTAAAAAACTGTTATTTTAATAACTTGAAATATTTACTTTATGATAATAATAAGAAGATAAACACTTTTTGCCGAATAAAACTGCTAAAGGCACGCGCTCATAACCGTTCATAACCTTTCATACGGGTGCGGCTAAATTAATATCTAATCAAAAACAACTCGTTGTAAATGATGCCGCCAAGCCACAAACTGAAAGCGTCAGTCATAAAAAAAGTGATATCACATAAAAAGAAGCGATATAAAAGTGCATACTCCGAGTGCCGTGTAAAAATCTATCACTACTCATAATGTTTCCAAAGGACACGGAGTGAGGTACAGTATGTGAAAACTGCTTGGCGACCTTCAGGCTTTTATAATGTTTGTTATTCCTGCACTTACATATGACTATTTGTTTAACAATTGTCTTCTGGTATTACTTCTCCCATTAAACTGTGAAAATTCGAAGCTTATGATGTTCACATTCCCATTCTTGTTTAACATCATGGGATCGATTTGTTGATTACCATTATTTGAACGAGAAAGACCATTTTTATGAGGAGAGACCACTTTCTTACCACTTTCTTACAAATCTTTCTGATATATTACAGATCTTCCTCGTACAAATATTTATAAGAGTGATATAGTGAGAAATTAAAACTAATTTTTTCGACTTTCACAATTTTTCGAAATTGGTATAGGTACTGCATATGTTAAATATACGCCTGCAGGTCGCCACGTAGTTTTCACATACTGTACCGCACTCCGAGTCCTTTGGAAACATTATGAGTAGCGATAGATTTTAACACGGCATTCGGAGTATGCATTTCTACAACGCTTCTTTTTATGTGATATCACTTCTTTTTATGACTGACGTTTTAAGTTTGTGACTTGTGTTTGTGGCGGCATCATTTACAACGAGTTGTTTTTGATTAGATATCTCTTCTTTTTGTAAGATATTTCATTTGCATTATACATATTCCATTTTAATTCAGAAAAGAAAAGATAAACGAAAGATGATAGAAGTAAAAAAATAATTTAATACTGAGGCTATAAACTTTTCAAAAGTGTAATATATCTAGTAAGACATAATGTTGGACTTTTTAAAAGCAATTTAAATACATTTTATCGATCCTTACAGATCTGAGAAGAAATGATTTATTTTTTAGGTATGATAAAACGTGTCGAACTAACAAGCAATATTTTTAGCTGTTTTTCTATAAGCTATAAGGTGATTCATAAATTAACTCAGTAAGGAATTTATTTTAATAACTTTTGAAAAACTGACGTTATATTTTCAAAATTCGCATCTTTTACACAAAATGTGTAAAGACTTAACCCTCTTGCTGCATACGTAATTCTTCGTGATGAGCGTCTTTTACAGAATTTTTAATCGTTTATCACCGGTTCTTTAAAGCAGAAAATTTTGACTATCGTAATCGGGGAAAATGTTCTGATTAAATCAGATAAAGGTTTCGCTAAAAAATAACTGGTGGGAATAACCAAATAGTACTAATTAGACGGGCGGCGCAGCGAGAGGGGTAAAAACAGACTGGATAATGAGCATTTGCTTTATCACCGGGCGTGCTTATAGTGATTTTTAAATGAAATTAGTTTTTTTTATAATTTTGAAATCCAATGTCCCGCCGATAAGCGCGGCAGAAACTCAGGCTATCTAATTAAGCCTCTTTTTTTAGAAAATGTTTTCATAAGCTTGTTGGATTTTCTGAATTTTCAATGCATGTACTTTCTAAAGTCATAACTGTTTTTTACGTGACTAGCAGAAGATATAAAGTCATATGCTTTCCAAGTATTTTCTCCCATATTTCGGATCATTCATACGATAAATTATAATTCATTTCAATAAAAGTTCAGAATTCGATATTTCATCGTTATAAAATGATTTTCCCTAATTTCAGTCATATTTGTAAATTTTTAAGTAGCTCTATTATCTGATTAAAAATTAACTAAAACCTATTTATGGTATATTGATAACATTCTTTAAATACTAAGTCCAAAATAACAGAATCGATTAGTTTAATAAATACTCTTATTAATCTTTTTAAATGAAAAGAAAAGGAAAAGTTCCAATAAAACTGCCAAACATTTATTTCATATAAAAAGATTGTAAAAATTAAAAAAAAAATTATGCAATAAAAAACCAGACTCACTGTATTACCTTTGTAAAATGGTTTAAATTGCAAAGTTTTGGAATGTTGAAAAAATTATTTTAGTGTATGTGCATTTTAGTATAAAAGCAATACAGAATTGAAGACTTCCCCGCTTATTTCAGTGTGATAAACAGTTATCCTTAAGTTCTGTCGAATTGTTTTCATGACTACAAGTACTCTGTGATTCATTAAAGTACTTACATTATCTTTCTGAGCCTGTTCTGTGGTTTCTCCGTAGTCAGTGTTTACCTAGAATCTTTCCATAATCGAGGTCCACTGGCACGTTTCTATAATCCAGTTTCTCCTCAAATATCAGCAGGACATTCGGTGATGATTATTGTGCGCAGTACCTTCGTCAAACATCATTCCAATTTCGTGCAAAATAAAAATTCATTTAATTGTTATCTAAATTTTGTGTGCAAAAATACCCATAGTATTGGAATTTTAAAAGGATGTAGTCTGAAATCTAGAAAAATTTTAATAAAGTGGGTAATAGAAACATTTTTCATAAAGTAGAAACCTGGATCGTCGAGCCTTTAGATGAACAAACTGAATTCATATTCAACTATTCAAGTAACCTAAAATTGTCTAGAGATTGAAAAGGTACAAATTCATTAAAATACATGCCACTCAGTAACTATCTATTGGTTTTAATGTGACCTTGTAAACGAATTGTAAATGTTTCAATGCCGCCTTACAATAGAGAGCTTAACTGGGTCGAATGCAACAACATCTATCCTATTAAAATACGTGCGCGTATCTATATGTGTAACCTCACAAACTCGGAAACCACAGGGCACAGGGCTACGAAATTTGGCACACGGGTTGCTTGTAGTGGGCTCATGTACGATTGGGGCCAAAAATTCGAAAATGTTGAATATTTCTTTTATTTTGCGTTTTTGGCGAATTTTCGCCTTTTTTTATGTTCAACCCGTAATCGCGCGAGCCCTAACCAGCTTTAAATGTTTACTTCAATGTGAGATATAAATGTCGTATGTTAACTGGAGAATCATCTCTCATTTTCCGATTAGCCTAATATTTTTCAGGTCTATTGCATAGAACCTAGACAGCGGTTACGCTAATGGACAAGTAACCACTTATTTTCCAATAAAGGTGATTTTTTTTAGACTTATAAACCCATAACCCGAACCGAACCCCAAAAAATAAATTACAACAGACTGTACTCTGATCCGAGCAAGCCAAAATAGTTTCAGTCTACACGCAACTCAACCCGCACCTGAAATTTCCATTTGAAAAAAACCGAAATCTGACCCGAACCAAATCTGATAGCAGGTAAAAATATCGAAAATAACCGTAACCCGATCCGATCGAGACAAAATAATTTCCGTGCACACGCAACCCAACACGAACCTAAAAATTCCCTTTGAAGAAAACCAGAAATCTGACCTGAACCAAATCTGAACCCAACAAAAATATTCCAAAGAAACATAATCGGATCCGAGCAACACAAAATAATTCCAATGTACATCTTACCCGACCCGATCCTATAAATTCCCTTTGAAAAAAAACCGAAATCTGATCCGAACCAATTCTGAACCCGACAAAAAACTCCAAAGAACCATAACCGGATCCCAACAGACAAAATAATTTCCGTGGACATGTTACCTTATAAGAACTTAAAAATTCCATTTGAAAAAAAAAACCGAACCAAATCTTAACTCGACAAAAACATTCCATTGAACCATATCCGGAACCGAGCAAGACAAAATAATTTCCATGGACACGCAACCCGACCCGAACCAAAAAATTTCATTTGAAAAAAAAACGAAATTTCAACCCGACAAAAATATTCCAAAGGTCAATAATCCGATACGAGCAAGACAAAATAATTTCCGTTGACACGCAAACCAATCCAAATCTGAAAATTTCATTCGAAAGAAACCCGAAATTTGAACCCGACAAAAATATTCCAAAGATCCATAACCGGATCCGACCAAGGCAAATTAGTTTCCGTAATCACGCAACATGACCAGAATCTAAAAATTCCATTTTAAGTTAACTTGAAACCAGACCCGAACCAAATCTTAACCCGAGATAAATATTCCAAATAATCCGCGATCCGAACCAGAAAGTTATAATTGAACTCGATCCGAAACCGGATTATGGTCGGTTTTCGGGTTGACTTCAAATAAATCCGGTTGCGTGTCGACAGAAATAATTTTGCCTTGCTCGGATCGGGTTACGGCTCTTTGAAATATTTTCGTCCTTTCCAGATCGGGTTCGGGGTCGGGTTTCACGTTGACTTTAAATAGAATTTTCATATTCTGGTCGGAGTGTACACGCAAATTAATTAGCCTTGCTCGGATCGGGGTACGGCCTGATGCATTTTTATTTCGGGTACTTCTTGGGTTTCGGTTTAACTTCAAGTTGAACGTTCAGGTTCAGATACGGTTGCATGGCAATGGAAATAATTTTGTCTTGCTCGGATCCGGATATGATTCTTTGGAATATTTTTGTCGGATTCAGATTTGGTTCGTTTCGGTTCAGATTTCCGGGGTTTTCTAGTGGAATTTTTAGGTTCGAGTCGGGTTGCGTGTCCATGAAAATTTTTTTGTCTTGCTCGGATCGGGTTATGGTTCTGTAGGATATTTTTGTCTATTATAATATTTTGTTCGGGTCATATTTCTTGTTTATTTCAAACTAATTTTTTAGGTTCGGATTGGGTTGCGTGTCCACAGAAGCTATTTTGCCTTGCTCAGGTCGGATTATGGTTCTTTGGAATATTTTATTTGTCGGGTTCAGATTTGGTTCGTGTCAGATTTCGGGTTTTTTTAAATGGAATTTGTCTGCTCGGGTCGTGTTGCGTCCACGGAAATTATTTTGTCTTGCTCGTATCGGGTTATGGTTTTTGGGGATATTTTTGTCGGATTCAGATTTGGTTAGGGTCAGATTTCAGGGGTATTTTTACATGGAATTTTTAGGTTCAGTTCGGGTTGCATGTCCAAGGGAATTATTTTGACTTGCTTGGATCGGGTTATGGTTCTTTAGAATATTTTTGTCGGTTATCATATTTGGTTCGGGTCATATTTCGGATTTTTTTTTCAAAAAAAAAATTAGGTTCGGGTCGGATTGCGTGTTCACGGAAATTATTTTGTGTTGTTCAGAACGGGTTATGGTTCTTGGGAATGTTTTTGTCGGATTCAGATTTAATTCGTGTCAGATTTCGGGTTTTTTCTAATGGAATTTTTAGTTTGAGGTCTTGTTGCATCCACGGAAATTATTTTTTCTTGTTCGTATCGGATTATGTTTTTGGGGGATATTTTTGTCGGATTCAGATTTGGTTCGGTTCAAATTTCAGGTTTTTTTAATGGAATTTTTAGGTTCGGTTCGGGTTGCGTGTCCAAGGAAATTATTTTGGATTGCTCGGATCGGGAAATGTTTCTTTGGAATATTTTTTCGGGTTCAGATTTGTTTCGTGTCAGATTTCGGGTTTTTTCTAATGGAATTTTTAGGTTCGGGTCGTGTTGCGTTCGGGTGCGTCCAAAGAAATTATTTTGTGTTTCTCGGATCGGGTTATTGTGCTTTAGATTATTTTCGTCAGTTATCATATTAGGTTCGGGACATATTTCGGTTTTTCAAAAAAAAATTATGTTCGGGTCGAGTTGCGTGTCCACGGAAATTATTTTGTCTTGTTAGGATCGGATTATGGTTCTTTGGAATATTTTTGTCGGGTCTCAGATTTTGTTCGTGTAAGATTTCAGGTTTTTTCTAATGGAATTCTTAGGTTCGGTTCCGGTTGCATGTTCACGGAAATTATTTTGTCTTACTCGGATCGGCTTATGGTGCTTTAGAATATTTTTGTCGGATATCATATTTGTTTCGCGTCAGATTTCGGTTTTTTGTTATCAGGTTCTGCTCCGGTTGCGTGTCGACAGAAATTATTTTGTCTTGCTCGGATCGATTTTTCACGAATCCAATTCTTTCTTCTTCTAAAGATAGAAGAAAGTAAAAATTATTATTCAGGGACTTAAAAGTCAAAAGATTGCGAGAATGCCTCACATATTACGCACGTCACGCTGCAAAAATAAAGAGACTTACTCTAGTATAAATCAAAAACTAATTAATATTTTTATATTAAACTTTCAAAGGTTTGAACTACTCATAAAAACAATTCTAATGCAGTAAACCGCGTAAAAATCCAATAATTACACATTGCTGTAGCCCTGTCAACAGATTTGGCCAGAACAAGAATTTCAAAAGTGCAAAAAACAGCACTTTTAAAATCGCATTTACTAAAAACCTATTGGCCGGATTCAACTTTTTTTTCGTTTTCTGAGTCACGTGGTACGACCCATTCTATAGAAACAAGAATTTTGCTTCTATCATAAATAGAACCGGAGATATAGAGGGGTCAAAATCCCGCTTTGGTCAGTTTTTTTGTTGTATATTGTTATAAAATGAAAAGAAAATAATGAAACAAAACTATGTAACTTGTAATTTACTTTATAATGATAGTAGACCTGTAGAGGGAGGAAATTGTTTCAATTAAGAAATTATATGTTGATTTAATTATTCCACAAAATAATAATTTTGATGGTAAAATTCCGAAATTTTATAGAAAGACAACTTTTAAGTACTATTTGTCTCAAATCTAATTTTCTTTTTGTTTCGAAAAACTTAAAATATACGGGTGTTTCAATTTTTTGCTGAATCGTCCTAAAATTTGACAAAATTTTCTTCAAATACGGTGACATAAAACTCGGTAATAAATTTTACTTATATATTTTTAAAACTTAAATATTTTGCTAAAAAATATTTTATGAATAAATATTTTCTCCCCTAATATTATGATTATTAAAAAATCATGTCTACCGACTTTTATTATAAATGTATAAGAAAATGTATATGATTAAAAAAACTGTGTCTAAGATAAAATTTTATGCTCCTGGAACATTTTCAAATTGAATAATTTATTTAATTACTTTAATTAATTATTTTTTATACGTTATTTTGAATTTAGTATTTATCTCTTATAAACAACAATACATTAATACGCCAGTTGTATACCACTTGACTTACAAATGAAAACAAAATTTCTTATCGCCCATTGTCACCTTAAATTTGATATTGGCATTTATTCTAACAGATATTTTTAAATGAGTCGTAAGTCTAAATATCAAACAAAAAAAAAAGCATAAAAATTTCAAAATCAGAGATTATTTTTAGTTTTTAAATGCACATTTGGGCATGGCATGATTATACTACACATAGCAAAAGTGATGACGTCAATATTAACATTTTATCATAAATACATGAAAGTTATATACCCATTTCTTACGTAACTTTCGAGATTAGAATTTGAAAAAATTATATGGGGAATTCCGACAAATAGTAAACTACCTTATTTAAACTTCCTTTAATGAATTTATTCTTTCATGAAATTTCTATGTTTATTGATATTTCATACCAGTGTACGGAACAGCCAATAAAGGATAAAAGTTTGCGAGCTTTTGAAAGTATTGGTTTTTTATCAATACTACTATAGAATTCAAACGTCTGGACATATTTTTACAAATAAAATACCTTTAGATGTTCCTGAGCACCAGGCGTTTGACGTTATACAAAATCTAAGGCGGTGAACTGCAGATTTCAAAATATTAGAATATTTTCTATGCAAATCGCAAAAAGGTAAGTACGATTGATTTCATTGGATATTTAGAAAAATTAATAAATGTCTACTGCCACGTGACATTAGCACTAGAAAACAAACATGTAAGTGTGATCTTAGATCGCATAAAAGGATCCGTTTAATGTTCGTTTCAAAACACTTTAATCTCTACGAATAAGAACATAGATGGTAGCACCATTACATTTAATTTAAAAATTATTGCAAGCTATTTTTTAATCAAATTAAAAATATTCAAGAAATGCTTTTCAGACAATTCTACCAGCATTTTTTTTTTTTTTTTTTTTTTTTTTTGTATATCTGAAAAAGCATGTTTAATGACGTGATTTAATTTTAGCTAAACAGCAAAAACAAAACACTTAAAATGGCAAAAAAAAAATAAATAAATAAAAGATTTTCGGAGAATAAAGTGTAGTACGAAGCAAAAAATCGAAACTATCAACTTTTAACCATCAATTGTCAAAACAAATACTAAAAAACTTCTGTAAAATTGAATCTATTAGATAATTAAAATGTATTCCAAGGAAAAAGAAAATCCGCCGCTGAGCTTTGGACCACAAAGCCTTTGAAAAGCAGTTGAGTGCGCTACCACTGAGATATGTAGTCTACTCAAAAATTACTGAAATGAAGATTCTGTAGATTAATTTTAACACAATTATTCTAATTGGTAAATAAATCATATTAGATGTAAATTTTCAACTGGGTTGGTTGGTTGGTTGATTTTTGACGGCCAATTATCTACACTAGGGATAAAGGCCCGAGAGGGGAGTGCCCTCCGTTGGGGTCTTTCTAAGGAAATCTAACCCGTATTTACGCATGGAAATCCATGGTTCGAAGAAAACCACGAAAACTCCGAACGATTAGGCCAACAGGTGCGATTGGGTTTGAACCCAGCACCTCCCGTCTACCAGCTTCGAGAGCAGAACCTCTCAGACACTAGTGGGGCATTTTTCAAGTGGGCTAAAAAATGTCCGGGCCAGGATTCGAACCAGGGATCACCTGGCTGAAGCCGCCAGTTTGAAATTTACATCTAATATGATTTATTTACCAATTAGAATAATTGTGTTAAAATTAATCTAGTGTAATTTCATATCCAGCGATTTCTGGAGTTCCATTAACTGAGATTTATTCTGTTGAGCTGAACGAGGTTTCAGACCAGATGCTATAATCATTAAGGTTAGCTGGATGAAAATTTTCCAGCAGATTCGTCCGGGATAGCTCAGATGGCAGAGCACTGGCGGCTACAGCCATGAGATCCCTGGTTCGAATGCGGATCCGGACATTTTTCGCCCAGTTGGAAATTTACATATACTATGAATATTCTGTTTTGAAATCGAAATAGCAGAAAAGATCGTTAAATTAATTCATTTCTTTAAAATAATATTGTTTTTTTTTCAAAATTTTACGACATGTCGTGTGAAAAGAGGCATTCAGCTCTAAGTATGAAACATGCCACGTTTCTAACGTACAGTAGTACCCCGACTTACGTCACCCCGCATTACGTCATCTGTCCTGGAAAAAAATCCTTAATTAAGACGCACTTTGAAATTTTCTGCAGACTTTTTGTTCTATAAAGGGAAACTGTCCTGCGACAGTCACGTGACAGTAAAAAATAAATAAAAAAAACTCACTAAAAAAGTTTATAAAACTCACTCTGCTGTTACTACAAAAAGCTTCTATGTGAAAAAAAGGAGAAATTGTCCATTCAAACTTTATTGCAAGATCTTTACGCATCCTCTAAAACTCGAACGGGCAGCTAGAATAACTATAAATTATAAGTTAACAATTTATTGATTTCTTCCAACTTATATTGCAAATGCATTTTTTTGCTAATGTTAAATGTATATTATAAGATAATCCCTAAATATAATAGAATATGTTCATTAGATTTTGAAGAATTTTTATTACTTATCCACTTTTGCTTATCTAAATGTACCTCGACTTACTTCTCTAGTCTTGTATCGAATTGCTGACATAAGTCGAGGTACTACAGTATACAGATTCCAAGAACGAACTATTTGACAGACAGACAGAAAAGTGAGACTAATAGCTCTTTGTCAGATGAGCGAAACTCTAAAAAGGAAATGCACAACAAGTTCAAGAATTTGCGTCACAAAATTTATGACATTACTAAATAATTAATTATTGATAAATTTCAATAAACAGTATTAAACAATGCAATATATATAACTGTTTTTTTAATGTTTTGATGCGACATGTTTATTTTTCTGCAAAGAAAGATGAAAAGCAAATGTGTTTTCTACTGAAAACGCATATTTATACACGTAATAGAAACAAATGTACTCATGCATAAAATATTGTTCCCTAGGATTTACTATTGTATGAAATAAGCACTCCAGTAAACCCTGTAATTTATTTATGAGTAATATAAAAAGCGTCAAATATGCTTTGGTTGCATTAATATTTTAAAGGGAAAAATAAAAGGATTTCTAGAAAAAGATTCGTTCCAATATTTGTCAACTTATAAACAGATATTTCTATGTTTTACGACAAATGTATAAAAAGTATCATACATTTATGATAAAATAAATGAAAATGCACTTCTTGTACGATTTATTAAAATATAATTTTGAATTTTTTGGATAAAGGCACATAAAGAATATAGTTTATGAAGAATAATTGAATTATACGAATTAGAATATAATATGTAAAAAGTATAATAATATTTCTGTTTTGTCAAGAAAAGTTTATCAGTCTTGAAATAAGTTGAAGTTCTTCGGAAGTTAATTTCAATTGAAAACGGAAATATCTTTTCTTACGCTAAATTTAGTATTTATATATTTTTTATTAACTTTATTTCATTTTTTTTAAATTTTAGTTCAGCTAAAACTCCATTCATAAACTTCATTTTATTATTAATTGTAGATCTCTATCTATAGCGGTCATTCTTCAACTGAAAATATATAATCGCATTTCCTCAAGTATTTTTAATTTCTTATGCTAGTACAGGGCGCCCACTATAACTCTTGTGTCAACCACCATTACCTTCATAACTGCGACAGATTACATAAGCGTAGCATAAACCTGATGTCTAGAAAAAGTAAATTGGCTATGTGCTTTAGAATGGGACTACTTACAGGGCCACTAGCAGCAAACTGTGAAGTTAGCATTGCTACACCACCCTCTTAATACAGGCCTGAGTGCTGACTCAAAAATGGAGGCTACCGAAGGAGGATGTTTTTGTAATGTCCCTTAAATTTACACAACAGTATTTTATTAGTAATTTCTTTGACTTGTTTAATCTTAGGAAAATAAAGCGTTTTTTTTAATTATTGGTACTAAAATTCAAGGGACCCTACACACGCTGAAAAAAAATCCGCCTTCGACAGCTGCCATTTTTGTGGCCGCGATCACGCCTTGTGTTCAGTGAGCGGTGGTTGCTATCTCGAAAACGTCACGAGATGCGGAGAAAAGTCGATTACAAAGTTATATTAAACAGTTTTCACTTTTTACAATAAGTTTAGTTCATTCGTTCTCTAACTTACATTTAAAAAAATATTAATATAGTTATCAATCAAATTATAAGATTCGATAAAATTTGTGATAATGATTTCAACTTTAAGCGGACCGGGAAAGCCCTATCTCCGCCATGTTAAATTCACCAGCTTTATGCAACTTTTTTTCAGAAATGGAGAAAGATAAAGGTCTAGATTTTTTAGTGTACTTAGAATAACATGTTTTACGTAGTTTAACAGACCATTTTCTTTCTAAGTGAAACTGAAAATTAATTATTAATTATTTATTGAAAGTCATTTTTAATTTACCATTTTTAGTAAGATTTCACTGCCTAAAATAAATAATTCTCAATAAATCATGAAATTCCTGTGTTAAAGTATATACACTATAACATGATAAAAGTATTAAAAAAATCTCAGTTCTTAAGTTTAATAGATATTGAAAAAAAGGAACACAAACATGAAAAATCCAAGTTTTGAGAAAAAGCCAATTAAAGATTTAAATGGTCATTAAGCTGTGAAGAAAGAATGATAATGAGAATGAAAGAATGAAAGAATGTTGAAATTATTCATTATATTAGAAAGAATGAATAATTTCAACACTTATTTTTTTATATGTAAACATGTGTCACATCGTTGGAAAGATAAAAGATTAAACTATTTAATGATATAAAAAAACAAAAATCGATTTTTTGGGTGAATTTTGCTTTTCCGGTTCCCTTAAAAAACAAGTTTATAAGTTTTGGGGAAATTTCTTTTATTATAATAATTATCAATGCAAATTTTTAAAGTATTATATAAAGCTATTTTAGAATTGGCAACAATACGGACTGCTGGAGGCGTAAATTGGAATGACTGTGGATTTTGAAGCTTGTTATATGATGTGATTGTTTTAAAGTCTAATTATTAGAACCGAGGATGGCGGATATAACAACAAAATGGAGGAAATTACAGATTAGGAATGAATTAGGCTGTTCTATGAATAATGGAAAGTAAATTCAGTGAGTCTAATATTCTTGTCGAACCATGAGTAGAATAGATGAAGCCAGGGCTCATACAGTAAGAAGTAAATGTTATCTTTATAATAAAAAGGCGAATCCGGTCCAGTCGGAGGCGAGATATTTATTTGAATTTTACTTTCGATACAAAGAAATATCGTTAATATATTTAAACGGTTAATTTATATGTTATATTTAATTTGTTATAATTTGTTTAATTTTATATTGCTTTATAATAGTTTTTGGCCTTTAAAAATTGTTAAAAGTACTTTATTTATTATCAATTTGTGCTTAATTTAAGGATTCTCACCGTACGAAACTTACGGACAGTACTTTTAATTGAATTTAAAATAAGGTGATAATTTAAAATGCCTTTCCACCCTATGAAGACTAAAGACAGAAAATTTAACTTCTGACATTGATATGTTGTTTCTATGTTATTTTTCAAATGTTTTTAATAATTTTTTTACAATAATACACACCTACTCCTAAAATTTAATCTAATTTAAATTTATAAATTGTTTGATTATAATATGTTGCATTTTTTAAGAGCTGCTTTTAGCGCCTAAATTTGCAATAATTATCGCATATTTTATAAGAGATTATATATATTTTTATAACGGCAAGCCTCTAAGTGGTTACAGGTGATTTGAAATATTCAACCTGAAATATTTTTCTAATATCTTTACTGTATCAAAGGTACACTGTATAATGCAAAAAGATATACAGTACGATCTTTTAATATTCGGCATTCTTTACATCCACCTGCGCTGAGATATATTAACATTCGTGTTTATTGCAATTTATGTAACTAGTTACCTTAAACATTCACAGTAACTAATGATATACTTTTTAACCCTTTCAGGGACGAAGAATATATGTTATTAAAATGTTGAAATGATTTATAGACAACAGAATTTACAAACAAATTTATTTTGAAGTAAGTAAAAGCTTTTCTTCAGGTACAGAATAAATCATTTGACAAAGAAAACAGATTTATACTGAGAATTCATAAACAAGAAACTTTCACGTCTTTTAGTTGTGTATCAAAGACACAAACAAAAATTAGTATACTATATAGCCTCGCTGATAAAATAAATCGTCGTTAATTTCAAGGTGCAGAAATTTAATCAACTTACTTTACAAATAGGCTATTTTTTCGAAATTTTCAGATATCTGATATTTAATGAACTGCTTCTCTCTAAATATGTTTAAGAACAATCACGTTCTAAAGTGTGAAAAAATAGATTTAATAAAATTGTTAAATGCTATTAAATATTCCTGGAAATATTATGAAAATGCAAGTATGGATTCTAGTTGTTCAGCACGTTTAAATTAAAGCAATAGGAAATACTATTTTTTTTTTACCTTAGGACAACCAGGAATTATGATATTTAAAATGCTGGGAATACTAGTACATTGTAAGGAGTTTCTTAAAAGTGGATAATGTTTTGATACTGTAAGAATAAATGTGAAAAGGGCAGACATGTATCAAGAATAATTAGTTTTTAATTAGTTTAGTTTAGATACGTTTTATCATTTCATTAAAATATTGCTTTTGATCCGAGTTATATCTTTGCACATATAAAAATTATTCCTATGTTGCGTTGTTTCGAATGTATCGTGCATATGGCGAAGTCTTATGTCATAAAGTATCTTAATAGAGTTGTAGATTATCTGATATACTAAATGATAGTTAAAAAATAAGATAGGTAAAAAGCATATTTTTAAGATTTAGTCTTACGAAATTCCGCATTTAGCTATTTGAAGCCTTTAAATGATGTTCATAGCAAAATATGTAAATTTCCTGAAAAATATCGAATGATAAAAAGCGAATATATTCTACTTTTTTTTAAAAATTCATTTCGGTTACTTTTACGTTATTTGACTTCGCAGCATTCGTATTGAAAACTCAAATACAGTTCTGTTTACATTGCTCAGTTTCTCTTTGGTTACTGATAACGTAGATTACAGTTTTTCTGCATTTACAAGGTTTTTTTTCTTTTTTGCGTAAAATTATAACGGAAAAATATTAATTGATGTTCACATAAATATTACGTTAACAAATTAATCAAGAAGTAAAAAGACTTGCTCAAATCATTTATGCTTGTACCAAATTAAATTTTATCAAAAACAAACAAATTTCCATGAATAACAAGATATAATGGTCGTTGAAATGAAAATGAGTCTGCTGTTAATTTGACAAATGGTTTAATGATATGAGTGTATTATGTAAACAGAATAAGAAGTGTTCATACAGTAGCGCTCAAAAGTATTTTGACACTATTATATTCGCTCTTATTTTGTTTAATATAAAAATATAAAAGAAAATATATTCCCTACCATTAAGAACAATCTGACTGCAGTTATTCAAAGGTATGAAGTTTCAACTTGTTTGTTTACATTCCACGCCACCGAAGAAATATCTCTTATTCTTAGCTCAAAAGTATTTTGACAATTAGTTTGTATTTAATTATTGAAGGCGTGGGTTGCTCTATAGCTTCAATTAGTGTTTATATTGACTTATTGTGATTATTTTTAAATGCTGAAATGCAAAGAATATTCTAGTGATTTTAGAAAAGCCGTTGTAAAGTCCGCACTTAAGCAAGGAATGACGCAAGCAGAAGTTGCTCTCTTTCGTGTCCGGGCAGCTTGTTAGTACACGGAATAAAGTTTTAATAAGCGGAAATCTATCGAAAATAAGCCTCGAAGTTGCCGTCCTCAAAAATAACTTGTACCGTTGACTGTATTATATAAAAGCTATCTACGAGTGATTATAGTAAGTCGGCTGTAATAATAAAAAATGAATTGAAAGAAAATTACGGCATAGACATACACGTTTCAACTGTCAAACGAAGACTAAACCTCTATGGTTTACATGGCCGAAGACTAGCCGTGGCTGAGAGGTTCTGCTCTCGAAGCTGGTATACGGGAGGTGCTGGGTTCGAACCGAATCGCGCCCGTCGGCCTAACCGTTTCGTGGTTTTCTTCGAAACCGTGGATTCCCATGCGTAAATACGGGTTAGTTCCTTTAGAAATACCCCCACGAAGGGCACTTTCCGCCCAGGGCCTATATCCTACGTGCTGATAATTGGCCGTCATAAATACAAACAAACAAACCGAAGACTAGCCAAAAAGCCTTTGATATCTACTAAGAATAGGAAAGCTAGACTTTCATTCGCAAAACGGTATAAATCGTGGACAAGTGTAGAGTGGTTTAATGTTTTGTGAAGCAATGAAAGCAAGTTTAATTCACTGTCTTCTGGTGGAATCGAGTACATTCGACGTTCTAAAAACAAAAAATATGATGTTGGATACCAAATGCCCACCGTCAAACATGGATGCGGCAATGTGATGTTTAGGAGTTGTTTTTCTCGCAGCGGAGTTGGGCCATTAGTTCGAATTGGTGGGAATATGCATCGGTTCATGTATGCTGATATATTATAGACTCATATGCTACCATATGCTAAACAAAAAATGCCTGCTAAGTGGTGTTTTCAGCAAGATAGTGACCCGAAACACAAATCCAAGTACGTAAATGATTTTATGAAACGCAGAAAACTCAAGGTTCTAGAGTGACTAAGTCAATGTCCGGATTTGAACCCCATAGACCATCTGTAGGAGGAGTTAGATCGTGGAGTAAGACGCCAGAATTATTCAAATAAGGAGACTTTATAGGAAGTTCTTAAAAATCAGTGGGACCGAATCCTTTTAGATCGAATACAAAAGTTAGTCGACTCGATGCTCGCGCGTTGGGAGGTAGACATAAAAGACAGAGAATATGCTACTAAATATTTACTGACACATTACTATATCTGATAATTATTGTGTTAAAACGACTTTTTATTATAATGTCAAAATACTTTTGATTTATCAATTTTATGATTTTTCATGGGTTTCACGTTATCTTCTAGCAAATGATAGTTAATTTACTAAAATTCTGTAAAGCATTGAATACGGTTTAATAAAATAAATGATTGACTTTTGTATTTTATTATTGTTTTTAATTAAGTCAATTATTATCTTTGTCAATATACTCTTGAGCGCTGCTGTACATACGGAACATAATAGCTAGACATAATTGTTTGGAAGATGAAACAGGTGTCCAAGCAGTCCACAAGATTAGGCGAAGATCTTCCGAGACTGGATGCGGAGCCTTTCTACATCGGTGACCCATGTCTTAGCATTATTTGCTAACTGTCTCCGATTAACCCTTAAATACATAGTGTAACTCAAGAGTTACATGATTTTTTTGCTATTTGGCGCTTTCTATTGGTCTTTTGGTAAACTAATATACATTACTTACGTGTGATAACATGCATTTAAGGTCGTGAAGTTCGTTGTTGTTCTGATGTGTTATAACGGAGAGATTATAACATCTTTTCTAGACACTGATTTCAATGCGCCAGACTAGTGTTTTCTCTATATCTATAAGGAAATAATTATTAATTCTAAAAACTTTTAAAAGCGTTATAAATATTATTATATCGTGGAATAGTTGTTATTGTTCAGTGTAAAAACTATTAAACTGTGTAATTTTTTTTTTTAAATTGTCGTTTTTTGAGCAGTTTTTGTTATGTAACTCAGGAGTGACATTATAGCATTATTTACAAGAGAAACATACATTTTTTTCACTATTTTTCTGGTGGATAATTTTTAAAAGATAGACTCAAATATAATGTTTTCCGAAGGTCAAGACCTGTCTTAAGTGATCCAAGCGTATGGTAATCGCACGGTGAAAGGTCAGGGCTATACCCGGATGTTCCAAAGCTTCTCATAGAAATTGCTGCTATCTTTGCAGACGGTAGCCATATGACGGAGGGGGGGGGGGAGGCATTATCATTCTGAATATTAATCTTTTTGGAAGTTATACAACATGGACGATTTTTGATTGCTGTTTTCAGTTTTTGTAAAATAGTGCAGGCACGTTTCCTCCATGCTGTCTGGCAGCCAACTACCAAGTTCCGCTGATACCACCTACATTCGTCACACTCAGAGATCTACATTGCCGCATATGCAACTTTATGCCTTTTCAAAACGTCGGATGCACTACCCACAATCTTTTTTTCATTTGTGCTACCCTTATGTTGTTGGATGCCTTGTGCTTGATAAAACAGCAAAAATTGCTTGAATTACAAAAGTTTTATTTTTAATCCTTCGAGTTTCTTAAATCGGAGATTTTTTTTATTAAGGAGGTAAAAAATGTATTTTCAATTTCCGAAAAAGGATTGATTACTAGCGTTTAACTTATATATATATACAATGTGTCCACGTATAACCTGACCGACATTTATTTTCGCAACCATTGGTCCTAGATGCATACTTCCAAATACAAAAATGGTCAAAATTAGGTTTAGGGTTAAGATAAGGAAAGTTTGAAGAGAAAAAAAAAATTAGTGAAGAATTACAGAATCTAAATTTTTATACGTTCCCCCGGTCCTATAAGTTATATTTAGTAAAATTTCCCTGTTACACTGGCAAGTAAGGCAAAAAAGTCCCGTTATTATACGATTAAAATTGACCGAGTAATTGCTGTTTAAAGTTGGAGCATATTTTTTGCTACAAATTAGGGTTCATTCACAAATTTAGTAGAAATATAATTATCGTCAGATGTATTAAAGAAATGGTTGAGAGTAAAATTAGCATTGCGATATAACTTTGAAATCTTTAATCATTCTGACATATTACTGCAAAATATACAATTTGCACTGAACATATAAGAGGATAAAAATAACAGAAATTTTGTTAAATAAAAGGATGAAAAACAACAACTTCAATTCTTTACAAAAATGATATATATTTTAAAATGGTGTTAGATTACGCCGCCTTTCAAATTTTGGGTTGTGTCACGTTTTTTATCTTTTGAAAACTGATTCACATGTATTTTTTAGCGCTGAATCCGAAAATGACCATCACGTCAGGATTTTTCTCAAATCGCAAATTTCAAAGTTAAAATTGATCACCCCTCTCCTCCCAATCTCATCAGACCCATGAGCTGTTTAGCTGTAAGAAACCCAGTATAAGTCACAAAATTGAATGAATTATTGAATTAAATAAAATTAAACTGAATAAAAGAAGTCTTACATCTACTTTTTAGTATAAGATGTTTCGCTATTTTTTAACATTTAAAATTACGATTTGCGAAAAATCCTGACATGATGGTTAAAAGTGAAGGTAATTTTTTTATTTAGCGTTAAAAAATACATAAAACGTAATTATAAAAGCTAAAAAACACAACCATCGCAGGTTTATGTAATCTAATCTAAAACCATTTCTTAAGCTTGTTGACGGTAATCTATCCGAATATTTTTATGTTATCCTCTAATATAAATATGTATAAGATGGTAAGCGTCAAAAATCATAATAATATTACATTATAATCGGATTTAAGTCAGTATGTAAAATTTTATCTTCGATCGGACATTTGAAAGTCAGTTAAAGTTCGAGTACAAATTTTAAACTGGAAAGACGATCGTTAAAAGTTAAATAAAACCTTATGAAAATAACATAATTTTTGTTAAAAGAAGTCATAAACTCAAATCCTTACAAAACAAGGTTCGTACGGGTACCGTTATTTTCAAGGCCGAATGTCAGAATTTTTTTATAGAAAAATAAATTTTGTTTAAACGGTCGAAATTTCGCCTTATTTCAGGAGAGATTTTCCAAAAGAAAATACTGGTGCCAAGGAATTTCTTAGCCTGGAAATTCAAGCACCCGTACGAACCCTGCAAAATAAAACATATGTTAAAATACATTTATTTTAACTAATCTGAAATTTAACTAATAAAGTTAACTCAATCGTAATAGTTGTACGATTCCTTTCAAACCGCAGATACCTTGAAATACGTTTAAGTACTTTATATACGACCCCTGAAAGCATGGTTGAAATCATCTATTTTGATATGTAAAAAAATTATATAAGTCATGCATTTCAAAGTTTCATAACTCGGTCAATTTTAATGTTTGATGAATGGGACTTTTTCTGTCTTACTTGTTAGTGTCACAGTAAATATTTACTAAAAATCACTTATAGGACCGGGGGACCTTATAAAAATTTAAATTTCGTAATTTTTTAATAAATATTTTTCATGACCCAAATCTCTTTAAAAATAATTCTTTATCTTATTTAAACTATTTTTGCAATTGGAAGTATGCATCTAGGACCAACGGCTGCGAAAATAAAGGTCGGTCAGGTTATACGTGGACACATTGTATATGTACTATATATTAAATTTCATCTATTAATTGTTTTTAAATAACGTTTTTCCAAAATTAGATAAGGGATATTGGCAGGATTGATCATAGGGGAAGCTTAACCCACCCTACAGTTTTCATATTTAAACGAATTTCAAAGTTTTGCCAATAAGTGGCAACTAAAGCTCGAACAATAGTGTTTGTTTCATGCAGCTAATTAAAGCAGGTGTGAAAAATCAATTGAGAGAAGAGTTTTCAGCTTAAAATCTCTAATTTTTAGAAATATATTGTAAGATAAAGTATATCATGGATATTTAAGTAAGTTTTAAGTAATGCGAAAATATTGAGCTTTCATCCCAGAGATAAAGAATGTAAAGTAAATTATGTTTAACATAATCATGAGCTATCTTTTTAAAAGTGGCTATTTGTGGACGCTTGACCCAATCAATGTGATGGAGGATTGACCAAAGGGTTAAAGCTCCCTTAATTAAATGTTTTTGGAAATCTTTTATAATTTACAGTGCATAAAGAAGGATTAATGGTTATATTTAAAAAAGAATGTGAAATTTTTCTGTAAAGCTATAGTTAAATAGGGTGATAGGGAGGGGGGAATAGTTTAAAAGTCCTTCCGGCCAGTGCCGGGAGGAAGAGGTAGTTTTCATATTCCTTATTTTTTAAAAGCAAGCTTATATTATTCAAACACACGAAGATCAATTTAGTGGAAACCGATTATAGGAGATTCAATCCTAATATTTATCAATATTAAATCATTATGAATGAGAATTTCGCGAAATTAGTCAGCTTTATCCAAGCTGCTTTTATTTAAAGTAACTTATATTTGGTTGCCAAATTCGGCGATATCTTGAAGTTCCTGCCAATTTAAGAGTACATGGTGGATGAGGCTAACGAGTGAACTTGGTCGAGACCTTAGTAATCCCTGTGCACATGCTCACTCACATCGGAATCGGTTGATATATACAAGTTCTGTCGCAGGTAAAAAATCAGATTTTTCAAAATGTCACCCACATTAGAAATTCAAACTGCTGTATCTCAGCCATATTCTAAGATAAAGACAAAACAAAAAATGCTCCGGAATCCTTATATCATGGTCAAATACTTAAGAAATAAACGTTTTTCAATTTCTAATTATTTTGCACCTTACTTTAAATATAATTTTTTATTTAATTTAATGCCTTCCATTTTGAAACAAGATGGCTGATGAAGCTGGCCAGAGAACTTGGTCGAGACATTACGATATACTATCCACATGCCTTCTTACATCGAAATAGGTTAATGAATACGCGTGTTATCACGTGACAAATATCAGATCGTTTCAAAATGTCAGCCATGCTAGAAATTCAAAGTGCTATAATTCAACCATTTTTTAAGATATATACGAAACAAAAACTGCCCCGGAATCTTTGTATCAAGGTCAAACACATAAAAAAAATCTTTTTCATTTTTCAATTTTTTAATAACTTATTTAAAATTTAAAATTTAATTTTTTTTTAAATGGCTGCCCATTTGAAACAAGATGGCGAATGAAGCTGACCAACGAACTCGGTCAAAACATTGGTATGTACTATATACACACCAAGTTACATCCAAATCGGTTCATAAATACGCCTGTTATCGCGTGACAAAAATCAGGTTGTTTCAAAATGTCAGCCACAATAGAAATTCCAAATGCTATAACTCAGCCATTTTTTAAATATAGAAGAAACAAAAACTGTTCCAGAATCTTTGTATTAAGGTCAAACACATACAAAAAAAGCTTTTTCATTTTCCAATTTTTTGGTACCTCATTTTAAATTTAAAATTTTTAAAAAAGTCCTTCCGGCCAGTGCCGGGAGGAAGAGGTAGCTTTCATAATCCTTATTTAAAAAAAGCCAAATTAATCATTCAAACACACGAAGCTCAATTTAGTGGAAACCGAATATAAGAGATTCAATACTAATTTTTATCAATATAATGAATGAGAATTTCACGAAATTAGTCAGCTTTATCCAAGCTGCTTTTCTTTAAAGTAACATATATTTGGCTGCCAAATTCGGCAATTTCTTAAAGTGCCTGTCATTTTAAGACAACATGGTGGATGAGGCTAAGCAGTGAACTTGGTCGAGACCTTAGTAATTGCTGTGCACATGCTCACTCACATCGGAATCGGTTAATATGTAGGAGTGCTGTCGCATGCAAAAAATCAGATTTTCCAAAATGTCACCCACAATAGAAATTGAAACTGCTATATCTGAGCCATTTTTTTAAGGTAAAGACAAACAAAAAATGCTCCTGAATCCTTATATCAAGATCAAATGCTTAAGAAAGAAACCTTTTTCAACTTCTAATTTTTTTTGCACCTCACTTTAAATATATATATATTTTTTAATTTAATGGTCGCCATTTTGAAACAAGATGGCTGATGAATCTGGCCAGCGAACTTGGTCGAGGTGTCTATGTATACTATCCACATGCCTTCTTACATCGAAATAGGCGAATACAAGTGTTATCGCGTGACAAATACAAGATCGTTTCAAAATGTTAGCCATGCTAGAAATTCAAAGTGCTATAAATCAACCATTTTTTAAGATATAAACAAAAGAACAAATTTTCAGAAACAAAAACTGCTCCGGAATCTTTGTATCAAGGCCAAACACATAAAAAAATCTTTTTCATTTTCCAATTGTTTAATACCTCATTTTGAATTTTAAATTTAATTTTTTTTAAATGGCAACCCTTTTGAAACAAGATGGCGAATGAAGCTGGCCAACGAACTCGGTCGAGACATTGGTATGTACTATGTACAGACCAAGCTACATCCAAATAGGTTCATAATTACGCCTGTTATCGCGTGACAAAAATCAGGTCGTTTTAAAATGTCAGCCACAAGAGAAATTCAAAATGCTATTACTCAGCCATTTTTTTTTAGATATAGACGAAAGAAAAACTGTTCCGGAATCTTTGTATTAAGGTCAAACACATACAAAAAAAAAACCTTTTTCACTTTCCAATTTTTTGGTATTTCATTTAAATTTTTTTATTTTTTAATTTTTTTAAATGGCCGCCATTTTGAAACAAGATGGCGGATGAAGCCGGCCAACGAACTCGGTCGAGATATTTGTCTGTACTATGTACACACAGAGGTACATCCAAGTCGGTTCATAAATACGCCTGTTATTACGTGAGAAATATCAGGACGTTTCAAAATGTCAGCCACGCTAGAAATTCAAAATGCTATAACTCAGCCATTTCTCAAGATATAGACGAAACAAAAACTGCTCCCGAATCTTCTTATCAAGGTCAAACACATAAAAAGAAAATATTTTTTCAATTTTTAATTTTTTGGTACCACATTTCAAATTTAAATTTTTCTTAAAAATTTAAATGGCCACCATTTTTAAACAAGATGGCGGATGAAGCTGACCAACGAACCCGGTCGAGACATTGGTATGTACTATGTATAAACGAAGTTACATTCAAATCGCTTCATAAATACGCCTTTTATCGCGTAACAAAATTCAGGACGTTTCAAAATGTCAGCCACGCTAGAAATTCAAAATGCTATAACTCAGCCATTTTTTAAGATATAGACGAAACAAAAACTGCTCCGAAATCTTTGTATAAAGGTCAAATACATAAGAAAAAATATTTTTCCATTTTCAATTTTTTGGTACCACATTTCAAATTTTAAATTAAAAAAAAGGTTTAAATGGCCGCCATTTTGAAACAAAATGGCGGATGAAGCTGGCCAACGAACTCGGTCGAGAGATTGGTATGTACTATGTACACACTGAATTACATCCAAATCGGTTCATAAATACGCCTTTTATCGCGTGACAAAATTCAGGACGTTTCAAAATGTCAGCCACGCTAGAAATTCAAAACGCTATAACTCAGCCATTTTTTAAGATATAGACGAAACAAAAACTGTTCCGGAATCTTTGTATAAAGATCAAATACATAAGAAAAAAATATTTTTCTATTTTTAATTTTTTGGTACCACATTTCAAGTTTAAAAATTTTTTTTAAATTTTAAATGGCCGCCATTTTGAAACAAAACGGCGGATGAAGCTGGCCAACGAACTCGGTCGAGAGATTGGTATGTACTATGTACACACTGAATTACATCCAAATCGTTTCATAAATACGCCTTTTATCGCGTGACAAAATTCAGGACGTTTCAAAATGTCAGCCACGTTAGAAATTCAAAATGCTATAACTCAGCCATTTTTTAAGATATAGACGAAACAAAAACTGCTCCAGAATCTTTGTATCAACGTCAAACACATATAAAAAAAATATTTTTCAATTTTCAATTTTTTGGTACCACATTTCAAATTTAAAATTTTTTTAAAAAATTTAAATGGCCGCCATTTTGAAACAAGATGCGGATGAAGCTGGCCAACGAACTCGGTCAAGACATTGGTACGTATTATGTATACACCAAGGTACATCCAAATCTATTCATAAATACGCCTGTTATCGTGTGACAAATGTCAGGTCGTTTCAAAATATCAGCCAAGCTTGAAATTCAAAGTGCTATAACTCAGCCATTTTGTAAGATATAGACAAAACAAAGAATGCTCCGGAATTTATGTATCAAAGTCAAACACATAAGAAAAAAATATTTTTCAATTTTAAATTTTTTGGTACCACATTTCAAATTTTAAATTTTTTTAAATTTTTTAAATGGCCGCCATTTTGTAACAAGATGGCGGATGAAGTTGGCCAACGAACTCGGTCGAGATATTTGTATGTACTATGTACACACCGAGTTTCATCCAAATCGGTTCATAAATACGAGAGTTACAGTATGACAAAGATCAGATATATATATATATATATACGGATATATATATATATTTACGGATATATATATATATATATATATATATATATAAACTTTTGAACGGAGGGTGGTTTCGGGGTCTGGGGGTCATGATCGATGAAAATATACCAAAATTTTTTGAAATCGCTTTCCTCCGAACGGCTGCAATAGGTAGCTTTTTGTAATGAAAGCTACCTAAAAGTGGTTAAAGTAATATGTGAAAAATTGCTGTAGGAACAAGAAAACATTTAATGAAATATGAACGGGAAAGTGGATAGGAACTTTTATTTCGTCTATATAGTATCCACAGTAGGTAAATAGACAGAAAGTAAAAGACTAGAAAGGATCAAAGCAGCAACTTTAAGAAATGTTAAGTGTTCGTGCCACTGAAAGAATACAGAATTACTCAAAAACTTTAGAAAGGTATGAAGACAAATTTCACCAAGTTGAACACAGTGAATTTAATCAAACTATGTGGCAACTAATGTTGCGACGTAGTGTGTCACAAAATTGGGTGTCAAAAATAGAATTTTTATCCTGTGCCTAGAATTCCATCTAAGCAGGTTTGTTACAAATCACATTTTCCGAAACAATTTTTAATAATTATTCAATTATGTAGCATAAAGTTATTCTGCCTTTTTAAAAAATGTTTTTATTTCCCTTAGAAAATATTTCAGTATAAAACAAATTGGGTCAAGTCTCCCAAACGTGGGGACCCTTGACCCATTATTTACTAATGATTAAGATCAATCATTTCACAAGTTTTTTTATATAGTACACTTATGTTGCAATTTTATTTTAATAGCTGATTGTATAACGAATAAAATGATGTATAAAGCTTTATTCTAGGTTCAATATTAAAAATATAAAAAATCATTTTGTAAAAAATGGGACAACCTTCCCCAGTCTCTCATATTGCCGAGTTTTACTTATATCTTGAATCGTGATATAAAACCGTTGAAACTGTTGTTAATTTAACAACTTCATATTAACTTATTACTATTTATTGATTTATTTATTATTTAATTTATTTATCTATTTATTTGTTCATTTACTTGTTTAGAGTTATTTATTTATTTGCTAGTTTGATGTAAGCTAGAGACAAAGCCGTCACGTATGAAACTTATTATAAAACTGTTAGTTTATTTAAGTTTCATATATTAAAAATATAGTGACTCATTATAGATACGAAATGCAATGCATTTACTGTTGTGAAAAGAAATTCCATATACATTATGCATAAAAATATGTAGTTATAAAGAAAGATATTTCACAAAAGTTCATTTCAAAGAAGCATTTTAAAATTTTTTGACTTATATGACAGTTATTATATCTTAAATGGTATTGAATAATTCTTTTTTAATGTAAAATTTAACCCCTTTGTAGTCTTTGTATACTATGTATATTTACTAGGTTTCTATACATCGTAAATTTTAATGATATTTTTAACGCGCATGGAACTTTTATTATGTTTTGTATCAAAATATGAAAGAAAGTCAGCAGACAAACGTATTAAATACATTCATGTAGTTTCAAAGTTCAACCAGGAATTTATTATATTACTTTATAGCAAATACACACAATATTATGTACAAGGTGTACATAATGAAAACCTCATGACCATCTGGGAGATTTCTTCCGCATTTTCATAAGAAAGCTTATAAATCCAAGGATATATATATACATTTATTTAATCGCGGTTTGATACTATAATAGCTTGCACATCCTTTCATTGAATATACATTTCAAAACATAATTCAGTTTAAAACATTTTATCTACAGTCATTTTAATACGGTTTCTGAGAACGTAAAAACACGGGACAGTTCGTTAATGGGCTAAAATGCATTTGTTCAAAACTATATATTATCGTAACTATTAACCATAAAGATATGAAATTTCGTCTGAGTCTTTAAAGTAACAAAAAAATAATAAAGTATCTGTCTACATTTAGAGCGCTTTTTTATGTACGTTATTGATTAAATGCGCATATTTTTAGTTCAGTTTTAATACATAATAATGAAAAAGCATAAAATCCAAACAATATATTCATAAAATTTAAAAAAAAATGTTTTTTGTGCCATATTTTTAGCAAATTTTCATGCTTATGCCAGACAGCGTACACTCAATTCAAATAAACATATTTCAGATTCTTTTGTACGACATACTACAACTACGCTTACCTGTGCACTGAACCAGAAATTCTACAATATTACTCAAAATTAACTAAAATATTTCAGAATACAAGTATGTCAAAAAATACATATTTTTTGGTAAAGATTACCATTTTTTAGTATCTATAAAATACTTACATTAGCACATAGGGCTTAGATTCTAGTTCAAAACATAGTAATAAGGTAAGAATTCTGACAAGTATATGGCTCTGCCTATCTCGTGTTTGTATTTTAGAGATAATCGCGACCGTTCTGGTAAGTTTTTGTTATATCTGATTTTTTGTTATTTAAACAAATATTTATTCTTTAAGATATAGACATCATGATATGATGTAAATTTTGACTTTAATTGCTTTTTGTGTTAGGACAGAGGCACTGTATCTGTCACACGACTGTTTGTCATATTCTATTTATTTCCGTTCTTATTTTTTAGTTATGGCGGGTGGAAAAGAACTGCTTACTGGAACGCAACGGAATGGTAATTTTTCAATAAGCAACAAGCCAATAGATGTTGTAACAAGATTACCAACACCCATTTAGAACACCGGAAGAACAAGACCAAAGACAACTGTTTTTCAAATTTTGATTTAGTGTGATATCTGGCTGAAAAAACTTTCATTTCTTGGCACTGAAAAAATAAATAAAGCTCAAATTCCTGATTAGTTCAAGCTGACAAAAAACACGACAACCCAATACAAGTCTCTTCGGTTATAGAAAAGATATGACTCTTCTTTCTTATATTTTTGGCGCAGCATGTCCCTAATGGGATTTTGCGCCATTAAACCCCATACAACCAACCAACTTCTTTCATATATACCAAAGCGTAATAAAAATGTTATATTGATTTTAAGCCTTCATGATGACACAGCAATCTATGAAGACACAGGGGACTGAAAGAAACCATAGATTATTACATTTTACAACTTTACCAAGGGAGGTGTGGACACAATGACAAACTCTTTGCTTCCTATGATGTTTCCAAAGGAATGCAAAACGTTGGCTTTTGTGGGGTTTTTACACTATGTTGAATGTAGTTGAAATTATAGTGTAAATAGCTACAATATTCATTCAACAAACAACAAAGAAATGTTATGCAGAAGAAAATACTCTAGACAGCTAGAAAATGGCCTTATACGAAATAAAATATTGAGGGACGAACACACTTCTCTGCAAAGTGAGCTGAAACTAAAAGTGAATAGAAAAGCAGAACTAGATGTTGAATAAGTGGAAGAAGTGACGTCAAGGGAAAAAATGCAAACCTTGCTAAAATGACGCTCTATCATCACGAGGTTCAACTGTGAGATTTGCGAGAAATTTATATGTTTGGTGTACTCTAAAGACATTTGCCCAGGGTACAACGCTACAATGAGATAACTATGAAACTAACTTCATACTTTCTATATCTAAATTTGAATTAATATCTTACATCCATATTACTTTTTGCACTTTTATATTATAAATGTATGTTCTTCAGTCAAAATATCAAACATTTCATTTATTTTATTTTTAAATCCTTTCAACAAATTTTTGGTCAACTTATATTGTTTTAGTTATTTATGTTTATACTGTTTCAGTTTCTTTTTAAGTAAAAAAATTCTAAAGTAATTGTAATACGTTAATAACCATATAATTTTAATAATTACTCTTCAAAATATACAATTTATAATAGCATGTCTAGCATATCTAGGAAATACGCGCCACCTTTCATTTTGGTATGGTGGGCTCGCCTACTGGTAGGTTTATTCACTTACTGCGACTCTTGAACTAAACTTTTCCATTGCGCGTGAGCAGATGCACCATCCGGTTTCAAAAGCTTTCGCATAATAAAGTTTACATAACAGTGGCCAAGTTTTTAAAGAGTGGTAGCACTTGTAACTAATTTTTTTAAGGATGATTTAAATTTCGTACACTATCCTTCATTAATGTATTCCAAATTCCGTGTCTTTCTCATAAATAGTTACAGCTATAGCCAATACGAATAGATTAATTTTAATTATTGATACCTCGTACCGCTGTAAAAAGACAACCGATAAATTTTTATCGCTAAATTCTCTCTGAGAAAAACGAAAATAGTTCGATTGAAAATTTTATGTTTTTCAATTTATGTTAAAAACTTACCGCTTCTATATTGAAAATGTTGAAAATTGGAAAATTTTGAAAATGTCGACGAACAACAAAGTTTGATGTCGTATTTGGATTCTTCGGTAAATTTTAGCTTCGGCTGAAAAACGGGAAATCATTCAATAAAGTAGTTTAGAAATTAAGCAGATAGAACGCTTGGAACTTCCATTAAAAGAATATTTTTTAAATACTATTTGCAAAATAAATGGCAATGCGGGTAGATTTTTAAACGTATCTCAAAAAACCTTCTTGGTGGAATGAAGTGTAATTTTGAATTCGCACATTTAGAACTTCAAGTTATCGAGTTCAGTTAAAACATTATAGGTTTCATTAGGTTTTTTTTAGTAATATTTTCAATATATATAAATTATAAAATCAGTATTTGAAACATATATGTTTAGTAACCTATAAAAAATGTAAGAGAAAGCGATATCTAGAATCTTAGTGTGAATTTAAAATTACAGTTCCTTTTACCAATTAGTTTTTGACTTATTCTTAAAATACAGCCACAATGCAATATGTTTTGTAAATCATAAAAGGGAATTTGGTGTTAAGAGTTTTAAACTTTACAACTGTATAATTCCTAAATTACTTCAATGTAAATCTGCCCGCTTGATATACGAAGGTTCAATTTACGGGAAAATCTAAATATGATGCCAAAATTGGATAATCACATTGACATTTTAAAAGTTTATAACAAATTCCACGTGGAGAAGTCTCCCTCAGATTATTTGTAAAACCTAAATTGAAAGAACACATCATTCTCAATCGAATGGTTCTTTTCAATTTTCTCTGTCACAAAATCGCGATGAAAGTGCTATATAAATAACGCTATATGCTATACGCTATATAAATAAACACAGTGAGTAAAAAAAGTATTTGCACACCAGGCAAATTTGTTGTAGCATATGTATAAATAAATAAAAAGCAACTAAGAATTAAAAATACCAACACTTTTACAAAACAAATAAGCATATTTAATATCTGACTTAATAATTATATTTAAAATATGAAAACATAAAAAAGTAGCATTTGTACTGCCAAAAAAATATTTGCACACTAGCAATAAAAATAGAAATAGAGGAATTATTTATAAGTTATAAACAGTGCTAATATTTAGTATGCATGCCTTTTGCTTCAATTACAGCTTGTAATCGTCTGGGCATTGATTCTATTAATTTGTGACATGTTTTACTGCTGATTTGTGCCATTCTTCCCTAAGAGCTAGTTTAAGTTCTGATTTGTTAGAAATTTTCTTTTTCCTCATTATCACATCCAAAATATGCCATAAATTTTAAAATCGGATTGAGGTCTGGTGATTGTGGTGGCGTTTGCAATTGATTTTTACATTATAAAGCAACCATAACCTCGTAATATATGCAGTGTGTTTCGGATCGTTATCCTGTTGGAAATATATGAATTAGGAATTCATAATTTCAGAGCACTATTTGATAAATGATCTCGCAATATATTAATATATTGTTTAGCACTCATATTGCCTTCAATAAAGGTCATTTCGCCAACTCAGTTAAAAAACATGCATCCCCAAATCATTACATGACCACCGCCATGTTTTACAGTTGGTTTCAAGTTTTTAATTTGAAGAGAAGTATTTGGCTTTCGCCATACAGTTTCCTTACCATCTGAGCCAAAAATATTGAACTTGCTTTCATCGGAAAAAATAACAGTTTTCCGAAACTCTAGTGGTTTGCTGACATAAGCTTTTGCAAATTGAAGTCTTTTCACCCTATTTGTTTTACTAATAATTTTTTTTTCGAGGGGCTCTTCCTCGAATATTTGCATCATGAAGAGTATTTCTAATTGATTGTGGTGTAACTATTATTCCTGACTATGAATCGACATCAACAGCCAATTCTCGAACACTTAGAAAAGGGTTTTTTGAAGATTATTTTATGATGGCTTTCCTTTGCCTGGTATTTAGTTTTCTTGGACGCCCAGTTCGCGGCTTATTTATTGTCGAACCAGTTTCTTTTTCCTTCTTAATTACATAACGAACACTAGAAAAGTTTAGATTTAATTTTTTACCTATTCCTCGGTAACTTAATCCAGATTTGTTAAGAAATATAATCTTCTCACGTGTAGCAAAAGACAGTTCATACGTTTTCGGCGCCATTAGAACAAAACTCCCCAGGATCCCTGCTCCAGTTAATATATTACGTGATTTTAAATTGCGGGGCTAATGTACTGCGGGACTGATATGCTAAACATTTGCATAATGTTCACATTTAATGCCTTTTTTGACAGTCAATGCTTCTTGTGCAAATACTTTTTAGGTATAAGAAAATATTAATTTATTTTTTTAAATGTGTAATATTACTGTTTAAGGAAAATGGGTAGTTATTTTTAATTTCTTCTTATTTAAATAAAGGAATAATTAAGAGAATAGTATCAAATTTGCTTCTATGGCTACTAGAGATGTGTCATTTGTTGAGGAACGACTCCAAAGGAACGATTCCGGCAGTGAAACTGAAGGAACGATTCCATTCTGTAAAAAGGAATCGGTCCTTTTCGGAACGATTCCGAAAAGGAACGACTCCTCAGAATCGGTCCTTTTCGGAACGGTTCCTCGGATTCGGTCCTTTTTAAAACGGTTCCTTGGAATCGGTTCTTTTCGGAACGGTTCCTCGGATTCGGTCCTTTTTGGAACGGTTCCTCGGAATCGGTCCTTTTTGGAACGGTTCCTCGGAATCGGTCCTTTTCGGAACGATTCCTCGGAATCGGTCCAAAATGTACCGACTACGAAAAGGACCGATTCCTCGGAGTCGTTCCGAAAAGGACCGATTCCTCGGAGTCAGTCCGAAATGTACCGACTCCGAAAAGGAACGATTCCTTGGGAATCGGTTCTTTTCTTGTAGACTGGCCAGTTTTAATAAATTAAAATACGCTATTTTATTTCAAAATAACAGATTTTGATTCTATTAAAGCTGACTTTATTTCCAAAATATCCTTCTAATGTGTGTGCCCTCCACCTCCTCAAAAAAAGAAAAAAAAAAAAAAAAAAAGAAAGAAGGAAAAAAGAAATTGAACTGCGGGGCGGAGTAGGGCGTTTAATAAACATTACTATTTGATCTTCTTATGCTAAATTAATCTGAAAGAAATAATTAAAAAAAAATATTTAATACGAATTGGATTTTTTCCACCTGAGTGAAAAAGTGGAGCCCGAGATGGGATTCGAACCCAGAAACTTTACGTTCTTTACCGATTGAGTACCTGGACCCCGAAGGTAATGGAACACCATGTGTACTAATACACTAATACTTTTTCTAATTGGTAAATGTATCATACGAAGTGAATTTTTTCTAAATGAATTCTTAAGGCTGTTCTCAAATCCAAAAGGATAACTTTGTGACAAAAGTTTTAATTTATTTTTATTCGGAAATGCATCAAACGAGCAGGTGTTGTTGCTCAGAAACTGTGTAATCGAGCTGTTTTTTCCGGGTATTTTTGCAAACACAATAGATCTTTCAAAAAATAGTGTCAAAGTGGACGTTTCGAACGAATTTCCGCACGAAAGAGGCATAATCGCTCAAAAATGGGTGAAAAACATGTTTGTCCCGTGATCAAAATCGATTATAACTCAATAGGTAATTTACTGATCAAAAGATGGAAAACACAGTTCTATTCCAAATCGCTTCCATGGTCAAACTTTCCAATTTTATATCTTTCCGTTAAAAAATGAATTTGTAAATGTGTCAAAACGTTTTACGCTTGTTGAGCAGATCACTTAGCCTTAAGAAAAACAAAGAAAATGCTTGTTTAATTAATAGTAAAAAATATTTTTAAAAATCTGATTAGAAACAGTTTTGAATAATATAAGAAATATATCACAAGGCCATAAAAATTGCATTTTAATAGGATAATAATAACTGATTTTTAATTATTTTAATAATTGTAGAGTTACGCACTTTCATGCATATTTCACTATTTCATTATTTTTCCTCAAACATAATTTCAATTTGAGAATCCTCTTTGTCAAACGAAATATATGACCAGCTACGAGCGCTCGAGTACCACTTTATTTCCACCGTTTGGCGTCTTGTTTTTCTCTCCTGAAGAAGATGATTAAAAAAAATCTCGAAACTCTCGAAGATTGTTGTTTTAATCAACTTATATTGAGGTTTATTACATAGAGTAAAATCTGTTAGAACAAGGAAATTTATAAAACGTTTCTTTCTTTCTTAAGATAATGAATATTTCAAAAAGCATAATGTCTAATAATAATAATAAGATAACAGTAACAGTGGTGGCTGGGATTGAAATAATTTAACAGCGGTTCGCTCTCTTAATGGCCGTTTTGAGTATAAAAACGGGAAAGAAAAATCACGTGCTACATATAGATTATCGGACTTTCTCCAACACTGCGACATATATGTAAAGCTGCATATTTTATGCTTGCTTCGGTTTAATAGATTTATGTTAACCCTTCGCCTACCAGAGGGGTTCAATGGCCCAGACAGGTACATTTATAATGATATTTCTAATTTATTTCAAAAAGCATAATGTCTAATAATAATAATAAGATAACAGTAACAGTGGTGGCTGGGATTGAAATAATTTAACCGCGGTTCGCTCTCTTAATGGCCGTTTTGAGTATAAAAACGGGAAAGAAAAATCACGTGCTACATATAGATTATCGGACTTTCTCCAACACTGCGACATATATGTAAAGCTGCATATTTTATGCTTGTTTCGGTTTAATAGATTTATGTTAACCCTTCGCCTACCAGAGGGTTTCAATGGTCCCGACAGGTACATTTATAATGATATTTCTAATTTATTTTAAAAACTGAAATTTCTGTAAATATGGGGTTTTTTCTGGGATGTTCTATTCTTTTGAGTAGAACATTCCAGAAAAGTCACATATTTACAAAATTTTCATTTTTTTAAATGTGAAAAATCAATATGAATGTACCTATCGGGTCTGTTGCACCGGTCTGGTATGCGGAAGGTTAATATTGCATTTAAAAAGTTCTACAATATACGAATTTAATTATTGGTTTCCAAAGAATGCACGTTGTGATTTTGTACAGTTTTTTCATTTGTTATTTTATTTGTATTTCTTGCTAAATAATTAGAATTTAAATAACTGTGACTTTGTTTTAATTCAACGTAAAATAAAAGCAAAAAAAAAATATATCGTTTATCGTAATAATTTCTTATAATAATTCAGATTTCTTGATCGTTATTGATACTCCCAAATCCCGAAATCAATGCCACGATTAATGCCTGTTACTGTGGTGATGGATAATACATATCTGAGTTTAATTTCGATCAAATTTAGTCATGCCAAACTAAATTTAATGTTTCAAGCCTAATACCAAACTTCCGTTTTCATTGAGGTAAAGCTTGCTGCAAATACGATGCTAAATGTTATGTATTTTCCTTTCTTATTGTTATTCTTTTCACTTAGAAGATTTATTTAATTATTTTCATTTATTTTTTAATTTACATAAAGTTTTCTGAAAAGTTCGAATTTAACAAAATGTTTTATCTATTTTAAATAGTTTTGAGAGTAAAAAGTTTAACTCCGAATAAAAAATAGTCAAATTCTCAAAAAAATAAGGTTGGTATTATCTATAACACGTTTACAACAGATGTCTTTCATTCAACGGCCGAAACATCGTCAAAAGGATAGTTCTTTATGTAGTACTACACTCTGTAATAATAATGGACATACTTTTAATTTGTTTAATTTAATTAAACCAATAAACCGTTTTTCAGTTAAAATGTTAGCAAATTTCAAATTTAAAGAAATATAACTTTGAAGTTTAGCCAATCACTATATCTTTTGGCGGAGATAATATGTACTATATAGCCATAGCCATGCTGCAAATGAATCTGTTTACAAATCATCTGAAGGAACTTTTACCCTTTCGTGTAACACAAGTGTTCCATGACTTCATGAGTTATGAAGCTCCAAAGATCCCAATCCAAACAAACATATTAGCATCTCAATTCACTTACAACGAACTGAAGTTCAGTATAAGTGGAGAGAGGGTGACGGCGGATGAGGGTGTGAAATTAGAGAAATTACTGCAGGTTCTCGTGAAATTGGAGATTCAAAAAGAGTTGTAAGTTTATTGAAATTCTACGTAGTCAACAGCAGTTCACAAATAGCGATGTTAGGGTATAAGACAAGACATACATCACTCACTCAAGAAAGACAGTGTACAAAAACGTGCTTTACTTTTTAACCCTTTCCAATAAAGTTACTGTTTATGAATGCGGTTTGTCTGTCCGTCAGACCGTCTGTTCACGCTCTAAGGCAAGTCACACACTAAGGCGACACATAAGACATGTCACTTGAATTCGCTAGAAAAACTGGTTTAAAACAAGTTTGTAACAACTTCGTTCTTTGTTTCGAGCGGTTTTTGCACTTCATGTTGCGCTTTAAGTCGTTCTGTCATCTCAGTGTGTGATATGCCTAACTCCCGTAACTATACTCGGATTCCCATGCAATTGATATATGTTAATGATGTTTACCATGGGATGTTTGGTATCTAATATGAAGAGTGTAGCATTAATAGTTCATTTACAGGGGCACTCAAAATTATTTCGTTACATTATGGTCAACGGGAAAAAATCGTTTGCAGTGCATATTAATGACATTAAGCTATTTCAAATGTATTAAAATTGATATATATCACTGAATTGCACTACAAGATGATTGCTATAGAATAGGGTGTTCCACTTCTGAACCAGATCCTGAAGACAGTGATAATGATGTTGATGAATTATGCGAAATATCCTGTGTGCGTAAAGTTGGGGAACTGAGGAGAAAGACGATAAAGGGGATAAAGTTATTGAAAGTACGGTCACTGGAACAAAACGAACTCCACTTTAACAAGTTACATATCCAAACCAGTGGGGCCATCCAAATGAAAAATGAGATTCAGAATGAAAAATGAAATTAAGATTACCTAGAGGTAGATTTTGAAGAGGAATCTATGAGACTAAAAATTCCTAGACCCTGGTGACAAATATCAGTGCAATAATAAAATTTCCTACACAGGATGTCCACTCTCAACGATGTCCAATGGCTAATTCCTAAACTGTTAGTCATAGCCATATAGTTCCAATTACAAAAATGTTTTAATGGGGGTAAAGAAATATTTAAAAAGTGATTTGGGTCAATAGAATCATTTCCTGAAAAATTACGAAATTTAATTTTTTTATACGGTCCCCCGGTCCTTCAAGTTATAGTTAGTAAAACTTTCCTATTACACTTACAAGTCAGACAATTAAAAGTCCTATTATTCTATGATTAAAACTGACCAAAGTAATGGCTGTTTAAAGTTGGAGCATATTTTTTGCTGCGAAATAAGGGTCATTTACAAATTTACTAGTAATATAAATAATCTTCAGATATATATAAAAAAAATAGTTGATAGTAAAATTAACCTTGCATTATAAATTTGAAATCTATAAATATTCTGAAATATTAATGCAAAATATACAGCTTGTACTAAACATATAACAGGAAAACAAATAGAATTTTCGTTAAATAAAATGCTGAAAAGCAACAGCCTCGATTCTTTACAAAATGACACATATTTTGAAAAGTTATTAGATTACACTAGGATGCAAATTTGTGTTGTGTCATGTGTTTTAGCTTTTGATAATTAGTTCTTACGTATTTTGTAGCACTGAATACAAAAATGGCCTTCATTTTGTATCACAAAGTACGGATTTTTTACAAATGGTAAATTTGAAAGCTAAAAAGTGAAAAATTTACGGAAATCTGACGTGATTGTTATTTCTTTAACTTCTGATAATTGATTTTTATGTATTTTTTTACTATTGAATAGGAAAATGACCTTCATTTTTAACCATCAAGTCAGGATTTTTTGCAACTTGTAAATTTCAAAGTTTAAAAGTTCAAAGTTTTAATTGAACCTCTTCCCTACCCACATCATCGGATCGCCGAGCTGTTTAGCTGTAAGAATCTCAGTATAAGCCAAAAATTGAATAAATTCTTGAATTAAATAAAATTAAATTGAATAAAAGAAGTTTTACATCCATTTTATAGTATCAGATTTTCGCTATTTTTTAACTTTGAAATTTACCATTTGCAAAAAAGTCTATCATGATGGTTAAATATGAAGGTAATTTTTACATTCATTGCTAAAAAGCACTTACAAATCAATCGTAAAAGTTAAAAAATACAACCATCGACTCTATTTTATAGTATTAGATATTTTTTCAATTTTGAAATTTACTATTTGCGAAAAATCCTAACATGATGGTTAAAAATGAAGATAATTTTCTGATTCAGCGCTAAAAAATACATAAAAATCATAATTTTAAAAATACATAATTTTAAAAATAAAAAAACACAACCATCGCAGTCTTGTGTTATCTAATCTAAAACTTTTTTGTAAACTTGTTGGCAGTAATCTATCTGAAATTTTTTGTGTTATCCTGTAAAATAAGTACATATGGTAAGCACTGAAAATCATAATAATATTACATTGTCATGTGATTTACGTCAATATGTAAAATTTAACCTCGATCGCATATTTTAAAGTGAGTTGAATTTCGAGTACAAATTTTGAACTGGAAAGACGATTATTTCAAGTTAACCCATTACCCGCTGGTGTTGCGTCCACGCAAAGGTCAAAATAATTGCTTATGCTTAAATTAATTACTTTGTCACCACTACTTTACAATTAAAAAAATTGCCTTATTTATTGGCAGAAATTTAGATATTTTAATAAAGCAAAAATTGCCTTTCTGAATTTGTGGTGACAAGCGACTTTCAACAAGAAATTTGACAATTCCTACTTTATAGTTTTGGCGGTTAATAGGTTAAATAAAAGCTTATAAAAATAGCATAATTTTTGTTAAAAAAATCATGAAAAGAAACAGCTTCAAATCCTTACAAAAATCTGTCGTAATGCGATTTCTTTCAAAGCGCAGCTAACATGAAATAAATCCTTCAAATACTTTAAGCACTTTGTTTACGACCCCTAGAAGCATGGCTAAACTCATGTGTATTCGGATGCAGAAAAGTGGCATAAGTCTTGCATTTCAAAGTTTCGTATAACTTCATGAATTTTAAGATGAATGTTTAGATGAATGGGACTTTTTTTGTCTTTCTTTTAAGAGAACAGGAAATTTTTACTAAATATCACTTATAGGGCCGGGGGACATATAAAAATTAAATTTCGTAACTTTTTTAGAAATATTTTTATTGATCCAAACGACTTTCAGAATAATTTTTTACCTTATTTAAAACATTTTTGTAATTGGAACTATAGGTCTATGACTAACGGTTTAGGAATTAGCCATTGAACATCGTTGAGAGTAAAGGCACACTGTACAAAATAATAATATAAATGGACGGTCATTTGACGACATATTTTCAAGAGAAACCAATGATTACACTGAAAATCGAATAGACCTTGCGCCGCCCTTAAATCTCCAAGAGGAATTATGCTTTATATGATAAATCATAAAGTTAGAAATAACTGCAAATTAATTGCACACACTTATCAATGAAATGAACCCTTAAAAACAAAATCATCTGTCCAAAACATTACAAAATTAAGGCAATTGGATGCGTAAGAAAATGGATGGGTACATAAGAAAATAAATTAGTAAAAAGTATTATTTATTGCATGTGGTTCTCTTTATCTCGGAAGTGTTTTTTTCCCCTTGGAATCCTTTATTTTTCAAAATCGCTCTTTTTTTCTCGGAATCGTTCCTTTTTTCTCGGAATCGTTCCTTTTTTCGGAACGATTCCGAAAGGAACGACTCCAAAGAACTCGTTCCTTTCGATGAACGATTCCGGCTGGAACGATTCCTTAAAAGGAACGATATTGCCCATCTCTAAAGGCTTCTTATGCAAAAAATCGTCTGCGTGCAAATACTTTTTTTGCTCACTGTATATACAGTGAAACTTCCATTTAACGAAATCTCATCGTTACACATAAACACTTCGTTACGAAGAAAATTCTTTAAATAGATATCAACTTAAATTCATGATATTTGTATAATAAAATACGCCTTTATAAAATGAAAAATATACATAAAATAGAAATATTGTAAAAATGTATTTTAATTCGGGCAGTAACTTTTTTATGCAATGTAGACACAAGAGAAAAATTTAATTAGAATAACGTCTAAAAAACGTAAAACAAAGAGAGGTAAATAAAAACTTAAACGGGGCTTACCTTTTCTCATTTTTCTCAGTATACCAAATTCTTAAATTTAATCCTATAATACAAATGCGTCATCTGGCAGACTACTTGACTATCCCCTCTTCCCTTCTTTATTTTGAGAATACGGTATTTGACCCTGTAAGCTTACGTCTTGATATGTAATAAATACCCCCCCCCCCTCCTTTACTTTCAGAATATGATATTTGACACTGTAAACTTACGTTTCGATATGCAATAAACTGTTCATTACATAATAAGATGTATGTTTACAGTGTCAAATATCGTAATTTCAAAGTAAAGAAGGGGGGGGGGGTGAGAATAGTCGAGTAGTCTGACTGACGACACCTTTGTATTCTAGGGTTAAACAAGTCTGTAATATTACTTTCTACAAGTTTCTTATAAAAAATATACAGTTCATAAAAAATTTCGCACTTTTGTAAGTATCCGAACAATCCATCTGTATCATTTTTGGAAAACTGGAATCCCCTTCTTATTGTATCGGATACTTCTAGCATTTCTTCTTTTGAATATCTTTCAATTTCTTCATTACCATCTTCATCGCTTGCTGTATTTTCTACATTACCTTTTATTACACTTTGCGATGTGTCGTCGTCAGTAGGATATTCAGTTTTCAGTTGTATTAAGTCGTTCAGTTGTGTTAAGTAGAATAAACTTCGTTATATAGAATATATTTTACGTAATGTGGTGATTAATTTACATGTTCATGGTGTTCAAAGTCATGGTTCAGCAGAAAATTTCGTTAAGTAGAAAACTTCGTAAAATAGGAGCTTCGTTAAAAGGAAGTTCCATTGTATATATATATATATATATAAAACATTCCTTTCTCCCTTTTTTATTAAAGATATCTACGGTTGACAGTTTATGCAAATTTCCTACATTACATCTTTTCCATTTTTTACCTGTATTTATTCAATCGTATTATTTAATAAATTTCCTATAGGTTCCTTCAATTAGCATATAAAATAATTTATTATGCTTTTTTATTACTATAATATACATAATAATTATCATATTTATATTATTAATAATAATTCCCACCATTTTCTATTTTTAAACTGCTAGAAATTGCTGTTAACTATAACTGCTTCTTATAACACGTGAAAGGGTTTTGCTGTGTTGGTTAGGACAAATGATTATGTGGCTGTTTTGAAATTACAGCTTTTTCATTTACTTTCATTTAAACAGTAAGTTTTTCACTAACAAGTTCCATTCTTTGATTTATATATCGCTTAATTATGTCCAAAAAAACTTTCTTTGTATTACGGTTAATCGGGCTATTGTAGAAATTTGCATTCAAGCAAGTCTTTTTATTTGTACTTCTGAAATTAACAGTATTTTACTTATGATACCGTAATATTTCTTCTTTTTTGCATTGCTTTTGTGGTTTTTCTTATGGAATTTATGTAGTTTCAATAATGAGATCCCGCATTTCGTACAAAGGATTTAATGGTGCTGCCAGTGGTTTCCTTTTTCTGGTCTTTATTCATTTCTTAAAATACTTTTTGTTACAAATAGTTTGACAAAATATGTCAAATATCTCTAATTTCCTACATATTTATTTTAATTAATTTATTTTATTTTATGCATTCGCCTTCCTGTTAAAATTGACCTTTTGCCAAATTTAAATGTTATAATATTTTATTACTTCATTTATAAGTGAATGAATCTAGTCTTAAAAAATTCATTGCAGATTTCTTATTTTTATAAATGTTATTCCAAACTTAATATTTATTATGTTTTATCATGTCTTGATAATTTATAAATTATAATATTTGAAATAGATGATGATTTGTAATATTCTATAATGGTTGTATTATAAAATCACAAGACATGTCCTTCGACAAACGAACATCACAAATGCCAAATAAAACAAACAATCCAGATAAACACAAAACTAAAATCCACCATAAACGACAGCCACAATGAAAAGAGTGACGAAGAAGCAAAAATATCAACCGGAGACAAGCGGCACTGGCAGATCATGACATGCTCCGCTGGGTTTTGCTAGCGTTACGCATGAAATATGCCCCATGTCTGTCGAGACCAGACTGGTATTAGAGACAAACTTACATCGGAGCTAAACGAATCGGAAGTTGCCCAACATCGACACACTCATAACTTTAATTTTGACAAACAACTCTGGTATCAATCATTGAGACCCCGCGCTGCCAGCCGCCAAACATTGAGAGCGGCAGAGGTCTGCGAGTTCGACTCTCGCTGGCTCAATTGCACACTGTTTGTGGAGCTCCCGGATGTAATTTCTCTGTGTTGTAAATTTCATTGTGCTATCTCGTCCCTGTATATTGACGATGACTTATAAGCGGACCTAGATGTCAAGCACACAAGTCAGATGTATGTGTAAACAAATAAATAAATAAATAAAACATTGAGACCATTCAACAACCGCACCGGATAAAATGCTGAGTTATCGTCATATCGTAAAGATTAGCCATTTCCCTAGTAATACACACAAAATTAGAGCTCAATTCCTCAATTCTATTTAATACATTCATATAAATATTCCTAAAAGTAGATAAATGAATATTTGAACTAAAATCCAACATATTTTTGTATCGAAATTATATTGACTAATATACACTATATGGCCAAAGGTGAACGGTCACTTGCGATTTTTGACGTTTTGTTAAATATCTAGAAAAATACATGAGGAATTAACCTGAAACTACAGGTGTATAAACAGTATAGTATAGGTCATATATTTTTGTGAAGACCGTATAGGGGACCGTCAAGAAATTGAAAAAGAACAAATATCTTTTCGATAACCCTGTAAGAACTAATGTAGCAAAAGCGTTCAAACTCGAGATTATTAATAAGTGGCTTATTGTAATATACTGTGTTCATTTTTATGAGGATAGCATGTATACTCGTAGAGAAATTAAGGTTTTTATAAAAACAGTCACAAATTTCGCCAAGTTTTTTGCTTATAATTTACAGAGTTCTTAATATTAAAAAAAAGTTCTTTTAAAAAAATATGACGAACAACATTGTACACAATACTCTGCAGTCAGAATGAGAAAATAATAAACATTGGATGAAAAATTAGCAGGTTTACTAAAAAAAGCTTCACTGCGCATGCGCGAATGCAATTAAAATATAATGTGCATAATGCGTTAGCTAAATATATAGAACAACTTTTGTAAAAGTCTCAAAAACATAGTTTGAAAAGTCTGATAATAATCGTTTATAGAATAAGCTCAAAATCCATTGTTCCCAAAATGAAGCAAAAAATGAGGGGTTGTATCCAAATACAGTAGTACGTGCAATGTTGTGTGTGTTAAATTGGCACTAATCAATGGATATATGGATACAACCCCTCACGTTTTTGCTTCATTTTGGAAACAACGGATTTTGAGCTTATTCTATAAACGATTATTATCAGATTTCTCAAACTATGTTTTTGAGATTTTACAAAAGTTGCTCTATACATTTAGCTAACACATTTCACATTATATTTTGATTGCATTCGCGCATGCGCAGTGAGACATTTTTCAATAAACTTGCTCATTTTTTATCCAATTTTTATTACTTTTTAATTCTGACTGCAGAGTATTGTGTACAATGTTGTTCGTCATATGTTCAGAAAAGAACTATTTTTTTTTAAAAGAACTGTGGAAATTATAAGCAAAAAAACTTGGCGAAATTTGGGACTATTTTTTTAAAAAGCTTAATTTCTCTACGAGTATACATGCTATCCTCATAAAAATGAACACAGTATATTACAATAAGCCACTTATTAATAATTTCAAGTTTAAACGCTTTTGCTGCATTAGTTTTTACAGGTTTATCCAAAAGATATTCGTTCTTTTTCAATTTTTTAACTGTCCCCTATAGGGTTTCGTGAAAAAATCTTCGCGGAAATATATGACCTATACTATACTGTTTACACAACTGCAGTTTCAGGTTAATTCCTCATGCATTTTTCTAGATATTTAACAAAACGTTAAAAATCGCAAGTGACCGGTCACCTTTGGCCACATAGTGTATATACTGATTGAACAATATCAGTAAAATGTTCTATGGATCAACTATTTTAGCCCAGTGGTTAGGGGGTTGAATTCGGAATTAATTAGGGGAAAGCTGGAAATTGTTTTAATCCCTTCAGTTTGAGTCTAGAATGAATATGGTATGTTTTCCCCCTCGTACTAGGTGAGCGTTAGGAAATATGTATAGATTTATAGTAATACGTTTTTTTCTATATACCATAACAGTATCTCCAAACAGCTAACTCTGTCAAAAACATTGACAGTACAAATGTTGTAGAGCTTAAAATTCAGAGTAAAATGAGTACCTCCACTTAATATTTTTGTTGAACATTAAGGTCACAAATCCAGTTTAAAATTTTAAGCCCGTGGTCAGGGGGTTGAACTCAGAATTAATTAGGAGATAAACTGGAAATTATTTTAACCCCCTTCAGTTTAGGTCTAAAATGAACGTACGATGTTTTCTTCCTCGTACTTGGGTGAATGTTAGAAATTATGTACATATTTATTTAAAAAAAAACACATTTTTTTAATTAACTTAACAATATCTCAAAACAGCTAACTCTATAAAAAACTTTGTGAATGCAAATGTTGTAGAGCTTAAAATTCTGAATAAAATGAGTACCGTCATTAATATTTTTGTTCAACATTAAGGTCGCAATTCTACTTCAAAAATTTTCAAATCAAGAGCTTGAAGCCAGGAGAGACCAAGTTAACTTAACAATATCTCAAAACTGCGCCATTAATATTAAACAAAAATATTAAGTGTAGGTTCTCATTTTACTCATAATTTTAGGCTCTACAACTTTTGTACTGACAATGTTTTTGATAGACTTAACTGTTTCGAGATATTGTTAACTTGGTCTCTCCTGGCTTCAAGCTCTTGATTAGCGATTAAGGAAAAAGTTTGAAATAGAATTGCGACCTTAATGTTGAACAAATATACTAATTATGGTACTCATTTTATTCAAAATTTTAAGCTCTACAACATTTGTATTGACAATATTTTTTATAGAGTTAGCTGTTTTGAGATATTGTTAAGGTAATTAAAAAAAACGCGTTTTTCGAAAATAAATATGTACATATTTTCTAACATTCACCCAAGTACGAGGAAGAAAACATAGTACGTTCATTTTAGACCTAAACTGAAGGGATTAAAACAATTTCCAGTTATCTTCTAATTAATTCTGAGTTCAACCCCCTGACCACGGATCTAAAATTTTAAATTGGAATTGTGACCTTAATGTTAAAAAAAAATATTAAGTGTAGGTACTCATTTTACTCAGAATTTTAAGCTCTACAACATTTGTATTGGCAATGTTTTTGACAGAGTTAGCTGTTTGGAGATACTGTTATTGTATGTAAAAAAACGTGTTTTTTGAATATAAATCCATACATATTTCCTAACGCTCACCTAGTACGAAGAGGGAAACATAGTATATTCATTCTAGACCTAAACTGAAGGGATTAAAACAAGTTCCAGTTTTCACCTAATTAATTCCGAATTCGGCCTTTTTTTGCTCCTCTACCACTGGACTATTTAACTATTACTACTATCTAATATTTTCTAGTTATTATGAGAATTACTGTATTTTTTATATGATTACTTTAGATACATTTTGTCCATAGAAGTATGAAACCTCATTCTTTATTAAATATTTAATATGTTGGAACATATGATTTGTCATTTGATGCAGAATTATGTAAGATATAATTAATATGAAATTCAGTGATATATAAGGAAGCACATAAGATGTTTTCACGTATCACATTTTCCATGAAACATTATCATAACTAAACTTGATTCGTCAATAAATCTTGTGCGTTAGAGATTACTGGAATATCAAATTAAGATGTTTGTTTATGGATGTGGTGTATTCCAATTTCTCAAGAATTAATATTTGATGGCTACAGATTTTGTCATGTTTTAAATGCACGAAGAAAATTTTTAGAAATACATTATTTCTTTAGCTTCTAACTTTTAGGATGATACTAAAAGATGCTATTCTTAATAAACACTGCATCGGTATTAAATAACTCGACATGTAATATTTTGTCAAATTTAATTTTTCTGTTTATTCAGAGAAGTGTTCAAATCTTTTGAGTTGAAGTAATTTTAAAGATACTTTGAAACTATATCTCACAGAAATCCAGGCATAACGAGAAGGAATAATCAATAAAAATTATTCCTAAGATATACGTGCATTTTAACGTATAAATGAAATCAATATTTAAACTAACAATGAGACACTAGATTGAATACTTGAATACATTTAAAAAAAAATTAAATTAAAATATATACTTAAAAATTTTTTAATTAAAATTAAATACATACAAAATATACGTTTTGGCTATGTCATCGCATCTCCTCATTTCTAACATCATCCAAACAACAAAACATCGAATACACTGGATTCAGTTAAAGTTGAAGTTTTCCCCTTAGAAACAAGAAATATTCATTAGGAATCGAACCTGATTCGTTCAAGGTGTATGGGTATAGCTTAGAGAACCATAATTCCTTGAAAAGTCTGTAATGCTAATCTTTATTTCAAATGAAAATCAAATTTCAAATAAATGCTTAAGAGGCACAAAGGCCAACATAGTTGAAAAGATTCCATGCGGGGACTCGATCTCGGGCCATCAGTATAGCGCACTGACATTCTACCGACTAAGCCACATGGAACGATACCCAGCCTGGAAAATTTCTCACTATCTTGGCAAGGCTACATACTCAGCATAAGATGGAATATTTATCGTTAGCCACCGACATGGGCAAACACGAATCTTAATTAAATCCAACATCGATAGAAACTATATTAATACATTTAAATTATTCCAGCGAAAAACATTTGAAATATTGCATGCAAGGCGAATATTTCTCTCTGGAATAATTTCCATGTATAAATGGTAATTAATGGCTCTTTTTAATAAATGGTAATCTTTGCTGTTACTTTTTAAAACTGACGAATCCACGAAAGATGGCGTGTGGCCCGTGACAAAAGCTGTTGGTCTGATCTGGAATTTCACTTGCGATTTTTAAAAGCGCCAATGTGCTCCTTAAGTCGAAATTATTATCAATAAATTATTCGGAGTGCAAAAAACAAAATTTATTACATTTTACCCGATTATTTCTTAACAGCCTGATGATTTTCAGCTTTTGATCACCATATTAATATTTACAGAAGTTTTATAAAAATTAAAAAACCGTTTTCAATACTTGTAAAACGTCTTTATATCAGTTTCATTTTGTTGGAATTTTTTGTAAAAAAAAAAAAAAAAAAAGTTTAAAAGCAATTATTTATTGCTTTGTATAAACTTATTTATCTATTTAAGTTGACCTATGCATTTATATTAAAAACCCATTAGAATAACAATTTCAAAATAATACAAAAATGAAAATATTTGGAATAACTCGGTATATGCTGTTTAGCCTGTAAAGTTATCTGAAGATACTATGTTCATTATTTCCTTCACTATTTAAAAATGAACAATATCTGACTGACATCACGTCACACTACCCCATCATAGGACCTTCAATAGAAATAAGTAGATGTAACCGTAAAAATAACTATACTTGTGATACACTATATGGCCAAAGGTGACCAGTCACTTGCTCTTTTAGACATTTTGTTAAATATCTAGAAAAATACATGAGGAATTAACCTGAAAGTGCAGGTGTGTAAACAGAATAGTATAGGTCATACATTTCTGCGAAGATTTTTTTTCCAGAAACCCCATAGGAGACCGTCAACAAATTGAAAAAGAACGAATATCTTTTGGATAACCCTGTAAAAACTAATGTAGCAAAAGCGTTCAAACTCGAGATTATTAATAAGTGACTTATTGTAATATACTGTGTTAATTTTTACGAGGATAGCATGTATAATCGTAGAGAAATTAAGGGTTGTATAAAAACAGTCTCAAATTTCGCCAAGTTTTTTGCTTATAATTTACAGAGCTCTTAATATAACAAAAAAGATCTTTTCTGAAAATATGACGAACAACATTGTACACAATACTCTGCAATCAGAATGAAAAAATAATAAAAATTGGATGAAAAATGATCAGGTTTACTAAAAAATGATTCACTGCGGATGCGCGAATGCAATCAAAATATAATGTGCATAAGGTGTTAGCCAAATGTATAGAGCAACTTTTGTAAAAGTCTCAAAAACATAGTTTGAAAAGTCTGATAATAATCGTTATAGAATAAGCTCAAAATCCGTTGTTCTCATAATGAAGCAAAAATATGAGGGGTTGTATCCATATATCCATTTATTAGTGCCAATATAACATACACAATATTGCACGTACTACTGTATTTGGATACCGGATTTTGAGCTTATTCTATAAACGAATATTATCAGACTTTTCAAACTATGTTTTGGAGACTTTCACAAAAGTTGCTCGATACATTCAGCTAACACATTATGCAAATTATATTTTGATTACGTTTGACTATGCGCAGTGAATCATTATTTAGTAAACCTACTCATTTTTCATACAATTTTTATTATTTTCTCATTCTGATTGCTGGTTATTGTGTACAATGTTGTTTGCCATGTTTTCTGAAAATAACTTTTTATTATATATTAAGAACCCTTGAAATTATAAGAAAAAAACTTGGAGAAATTTCGGACTGTTTTTATAAAAACCTTAATTTCTGTACGAGTATACATGCTAGCCTCATAAAAATGAACACAGTATATTACAATAAGCCACTTATTAATAATCTCGAGTTTGAACGCTTTTGCTACATTAGTTTTTACAGGGTTATCCAAAAGATATCCGTTCTTTTTCAATATGTTGACGGTCCTCTATGGGGTATCACGAAAAAAATCTTCGCCGAAACATATGACTTATACTATACTGTTTACACTTCTGCAGTTTCAGGTTAATTTCTCAAGTATTTTTCTAGATATTTGACAAAACTAAAATTGCAAGTGACTGGTCACCTTTGGCCATATAGTGTACAAGTTATTTCTTTAATTACGAGTTTCATTTTGCTTTTGTCGCCAACTAAAATGATTTAGCACCCATAATGCATAGCCATGATGTTCGCAACAATGTTGTTTCAAGTGTAATAGCGCAGTTATGAAGAGGACATTTTATAATCAAGTGTAAATTATCTAAACGTAGCGTATACAAATAATTTTTAAAATATCAGTTATATAAAAATCAATTAAGTAATTTAATTCTAGTGTAAATGTTAGGTACACACACATACCGCGCAAAAAATACAGGTTACAAAAAATGAAATTATAATTGCGCCAAACGAGAATCACTGAATAATGCCAATTGCTCCAAACTAGGTTACGGAATTTTTCCCTTTTTTAAACTGATGGAGAAGTCATATGCAGTACAATACTTTGGTATATTGTAAAATAACTTAATTTCACACATTTAAAATTTTACTATGGAAAAATGACGATTTGTTTTCCTCACTCATGTGACTTTTATAGTCTTAAAGTCAGATCGGAGTATGTAGTCTAATAAATTAAGCGTACAGTTTTTCTTTTATCATAATATCTTTAATTTCTCTAAAAGGCCACATTTTGTAAATAAACTTTTGCACATAACGCAATTAAGATTACAATGAAAGTTAGTAAAGAACAAACTTTGATTATTTCTTAACTCATTTTTAATATGTTTAAAACGTACGAAAAAATACATATCAATATTTAGCTTTAAAAAAGTTACACTTTTCTGGTAAGAACAGCAAGTCGGGTAGTACGGAATAGCGTCAAAAGGAATATTAAAATTATAAGAAAAACCACGATTTAAAAGAATAACCAAAATTATTTACTGGGTAAACCTTAGTACATCGTCTATAAATCATGAGAATCTTTGAAAAATTGCTTTAATTTTTAAACCCGTCTTGAAACAGTTGTCTAGCTGATATTTCATTTTATCCGACACACCATCTTGGAAAACATAACCTCTTCTGTCGTTAACAAGTTAGCATAGAGGAAAAATGACTAACAGAACAATAAATGTAACTGTTCAACTTTATACTGAACTTGCTTAACATCATTGACAATGAGATTTTATAATTAATACGAATTTTATCATATTTGCATGCAAAAAAACTACAAAAGTTGAGAATAAGATTTTATTTCACCGTGACACTCGAACAACAAGTATCCAAACAAAACTAAGCACAGTGCATCATGGGAGTACTAGGAAGTCGTATGGCAGATTTACGCTTGGCTGCTACATCGTATGCGCAGTACATTGAAATATTCCGTATTGTCGGACTATTTTTTAATACCCGAACTTCCTCTATATTCAGGAAATGTGCCCATCTTAGATGAAAAATCAAAGCATAGAAATTGACTGTGATATGGAAGATTTCTTTTTCTTTGACAACAAAATACATTTTTCCTTTAAAGTACAGATTCACGGTTTTTCCAGAACAGGTAGAAGTGACTACGCTAAGACTGAGCAATACATGTTCAATATTTTATTTATGTCAGTTTTGTTCCATTGAATAAGAACCATTTTCTATTTAGTAGGATTTTATGCATTAATTTAGAAACGGTAAAACACACTTAGAAACACACGGTAAAATTCGTGAAATAATCTCAAATTAAAAGGTGAATTAAGGAACAAAATTAGGTATTTATCCCTAGTGGTGACGAGATATATATTTCAAAAGAATATTCTTTGTTGAAAAATAATAATCAAAAACAAATCATGTAGTAAACAAATTGAGGATAATCTTTAATCGCTTTTAAAAATTTTCAAAAACAATTTTCTCATCCATTCAGGGAATCGCATTATAGAATAATACTTTACTTTTAGTTATCAGTTATCATTTCTGATAAGTAAACAGGACTGATTAGTAACAGCTTTATGTAGAAGAACGGACTGAAATGGCTCTACAACAAGCTTGCAAAAAACAACATGTAGAAAATATCGTTTAAAAAACAGAAGCTGCAGATCATAAGAATCAAATATCACGCCAAATAGTCATGATTGTAGAATCATGGTCTCCCGAAACACATTTTTTAAATTTTTAAATAGAAATTAATGATTTGATCTGGATAGATACAAGGGATTAGGAAATGCCTGATCATTACATATTCAATATCTCCTTCTGATCAGCTCTATTCCAGCAAAAAAGAACTATTTTCTATTTAGTACAATTTTGCTGCATTAACATAGAATCCATAAGGTAACGTTACTGTATTTAGTAGAATTTTCTGCATAAATTTAGTATGTATACCGTAGCGTTACTTCTGAGGTAAAATAAATTTACACATTAGCTTAATTTTTTTAGAATGTCTTGCAGTCGCATCTTCGGATTTGTGACCTTAAAATTGCCCTTTCTGCTATCCCTTTATTAATTTGATGCCAATGATGATAGATGGGTGATATATGGATGGTCTATGACCATGACCAGCTGCTGTAACAGTTTTCAGAAAGAATCTCCCCCCCCCCAAAAAAAAAAAAATAATAATAAAGAAATAAAAAGAAAAGGAAAGAAAACTGCTAAAATTCTTTTCGGAACCTGACTTCTTTAAGAGTTTAAACAGTCTTTTTTCCGTCATGTACTTTCTGAGTTAAAAGGCTCCTACGTTAAACTTTTGAGATTCATGTTAATTTTTTTCCATAGCTAATAGACATAAATATGTAAGATACTCAAATAAAAATCTACAATACCATAATTTTTAGGGTAATTGATTTTATTAATCGTTAAGCAATAACACAGAAAACATTACCATACCTTTAAAGGGCTATTGCCTGTTCTTTGTGTGTGAAAGTGAGCGGGTGCAAGTGAAACAAACTCAAATATTCAACTCCTTTTGTTTCTAAAAAATACTTCAAATACCGGAAAAAGATAGTAGAAAATATTAAAATGAAATTAAAATGTTTGATTACCTAAAAGTAAAAGAAAACGCTTCAATCAAGTATTCTAACTATACCTTTAAGATGATGATAAACTCCTGAATTCTAAGACTGTAAGCCGAAATTCTCATTTCATAAGCATTAGAAACCTGGATTGAAATAACTCCTAAATTGTCAGATAAATTGCTCCGTCTTCGAATTAATCTCATTAGATTTATGGCGATCAATGTTAAGGATCGACATATGCTTAAATAATATAAAACTAAATAATCCAAATTTAACTCCCTACAATTATAATATCTAACAATTTTCCCTAGAGAAAAAAATTACATAGGTAGTTTATATAAGAGAATCAGGGAAGAAATCAACAATAATATTGAATTTTGGATAGGAGCAGATAAAAGAACCAACAAATGACATTTCTAAATAGTGCACCTTGTTAGAGATGCTTTACTATGTATGATTGAAAATCCTAGATATATTAAAAAGTAGTACTTTCCTATGTAAATCATGAAGATATTTGTCTAATGGCCGCTACCACATCTTGAGAATAAATTAGATACTTCTACCTAATAATGCCGTGCTCCATTATCCAATATGTTATAGAAAACGGCATCTAGCCGATAAATGACATCATATACCTGACAGTCTATGTATTATTGGCATGTGGCGAATAATTGGAACCCCAATCGATAGCGGCTTCGTCGTCATTTTTGGTCAAATGGATCTTTAGACACGTTGTTGTTAAAAACAATTAGCATACTTTCTTTAAAAACCCAGCATAAATTATTGATTAAATATTATAATCTTTGCGTGATGTTGAAGATAAATTAACAAATGTAAATTGAAATACTCTGCATTTTTAATTCTGTTTGTATTTGAAAGTAAAATATATGAAAAACAGAAGTTCCCCTAGTACGTCCAGGAACTTTTTGCCTGATCTTACGAAGACGCTACGTTTTCATCGTACAGTATCATTACCACAGCTAATTAAGCTCTTTTTGTGTCAATATTTGTTAGAAAACTATGGAATTTAACTGATTATTTTATGATATTTTGGTGTAATACCTTCAAAAATCTATTTATTATAGTCAAACCATGTATTTAGAAAATTATGTCCTTATTTAAAACAGACATTTCTTCAGAAAGCCCGTTTAAAGTGTGTTTTGTTTTGAACTCTCCTGGCCACAATTAAACAACAACAATAGTATGCATGATTTAATGTAGTAGAAATATAAAAAAAATATTACAAGCAACAACATTTGGAATGTTAATTCTTAAGTAACACATTTAGTTGAGATCTGAATCCATACCGTAGCACTATTTGGTTCAGTTTCCTTACCTAAAATTATATTCTATCGGTTGTGAAAACGTCATTTAAAATTGGCAGAATAAACGAAAATGTATCTTAATTTCTCATTGTCTCCAAAGCCATTATTTATAAGATAGGATTGTAAAATGTATGATAAATACATGAGTAATATATGGAATTAATTCACATTTTTAAATTCAAATTCAGTATTTAATATAGGGAAGACTAGGGAGGGTTGACCCACTTTTTACAAAATGATTTTTTATTTTTTAAATATTGAACGCAAAATAAAGTTTTATATATCATTTTATTCGTTATACAATCTGTTATCAAAATAAAATAGTTACATATGTGTAACATATAAGACATTTGAAAAATTATTAGTTTTAATCATGAGAAAATAATGGGTCAAGGCTCCTCACATATAGGAGGCTTGCCCCACATTATTTTATATTGAAATATTTGTGAAGAAAAATAAAATCAGTTTAAAAAAGCAAAATAACTTTATTCTACATGCTTTAATTATTATTTAAAAAATATATTTTTTAAAATGTGATGCTTCAACAAACCTGTTTAGGCATAATCGCAGTTAGAGGAGAAAAATTTTGTTTTAAACAGGATTTTGTCTGAGCAGGTATAATTGTACATCAGAGAAAGGAAATCTTAACATTTAAGACAGTATTCAGCTAGAGACAGGTTCCGTTCCCATAGGGTTTCATGCATTATAATGTCCGGATTTAGTAGCCACTGTTCCGCTGCTTTTTTGTCTCCTTGTTCTACTTTTTGTGACATTCGACCTGACAATTCTAGTTGTCACATAGTTTGACTTCATCTCAATCTATTCATTATGTTGAAATTTGTCTACATACCTTCTAAACTTTCTTGATCCATGCTATGTTCTTTTGCAGCCGCATGAGTACTTGATTTATTATAACATCTTTTAACCCTTTCCGTACAAAATGTTGAAATAAATGTCTGGCACCGGAATACACAAACGAATTTATTTACAAATATGAAAAAAGGCTATATCTGACATACATATAAAATTGAAAAGATTTTAGCAAAATTTTGGTGCCATTGTGGAGTTTGGGAATTAAAATAAATTGGTTTCATAAACATACCACTGTCCCGGAAACGGTTAAGACTGCTGCTTTCGTACTTTCTAGCATTTTCCACTGTTTCAATTTACCTATTCTAACTAAAATTTAAATGGAAAAAATGCTCCTATCAACTTTTGCATTTATATTTCATTAATTTTTTTCGTGCAGTGCAAATAGATTTTTTTTTTTTTTTTTTTTTTTTTTTTTTACAGATTTCTTCAATCAGTTTTAAACGTTTATTTTACATAATCCCATTTTACTGTATCTTTGCAGGATACATTTATTTTCATTTTTATATATAACCATTAATCTTTCATTATGCACAGTGTATAATAAAAATATTTCCAAAACACCTTAATTAACACATTGCCGACGGCAATTTTTATAAAATCTGAATTTTAAAACAGTAAAAGCATCCCCCTATTCTGAAAGTCTAGTAAATTGGTGTTCTAGAAAGGTTTCCCAAGTTTATGCATCGGTAAGTATCTTTCAATGAACGATTTTAATATAAAATATCTTACAATCTAAAAAAATATGGACAACATGATATATATGCATTTTCTGTAAGGCAGAAGCCACGCCCTTAGTCAATGATGTATTTTGAATGAAAACGAGAATTCTCGTATCCCGTCATGAATGTGTTAAGCGATCCTTGAACATCTGGTCAAGCGTCCCTCACATTGACTGTGTCAAGCCTCCCACAGCCCTTTTCTTAAGAATAGCACGTTGTTATGTTAAGTTTAACTTACTGTATAATATTTGTGCTTGGAATGAAAGCTCGATATTTCTGCATTACTTAAAATCTACTTACTTAAATATCTGTGATATGTTTTATCTGAAAAAAGCTTACAAAATATTTTTAAAAAATACGACTTTTTGGTTGAAAACACCTCACGATTGATTTTTTCAACACCTATTTCAATTATCTGTATGAAACAGAGATTGTTGTTTGACCATCCCGGTAGCTTTGGTTGACACCTATTGATAAAACTCTGAAATTCCTTTAAATATGAGAACTGATGGGTGGGTCAAGCCTCCCGTATGGTCAACCCTCCCTAGTCTTCCCTACCTTTTTGCATAATAGCTTCATATAATATACTCATGCATAGTCGAGTTCACAAATGTTGTAAGAGAATATTTTATAAATATGAATTATACTGTGACAATTTGTATATATATTTTTTGCAACATTTGAGTATTATAGAAATATTTACAATTATAAGGCTGACTAGAGAAATATATATAAATAAACAAGTGGCTAAGTGTGATCACAGATCGCACAGATGGTTTCGTTTAATATTCCTTTCAAAACACTTTATCCTTTTGAAAAATCTGTTAGTTCCACATTTCGAAACCAGGGGCGCACTCTATTCCAAACAAATCTCTATCCGAACGAAACTCCGTTTTACATACTATCCGTAGATATATTAGTCGAGGGGACTGGGCCTATAGCACCCGAGATAAGTAGGCGCCTCTGGCGGTAAAAGATGGAACTAGAATATGTAAGGCTTAGGTACTCAATATAAAAGAATGGTCAAAGGGATGTCGCAAAAGTTGGAAAAGTGCGGAGGTTAGAAAAATTGCTTAAAATACACAAGTTAGAGCCCAGCAGGAGTAAATAATATAAGACTTTTTGAAAATTTTATGATTTGTCATGTGGTCTCAGGTATTCGGCTATACGTATGCAAAAATTCATGTCTCCAACTTAATTAGGGACTCTCTTAGAAAGAATAGCTTAAAATACATATGTGGGAGCTCAAAGGGTTAAACGTAAGACTTTTTCAAGATTTTATGATTTGTTGCCTGGCCTCAGGTGTTCTGCTATAAGTATGCAAAATTTCAAATCTCCAATTTAATAAGGGGATCAGTTAGAAATAATTGCTTAAAATACGCATGTGGGAGCCCAAAGGGTTAAATGTACGACTTTTTCAAAATTTTATGATTTGTCGTATGATGGTGTTCAGCTATAAGTATGCTAAATTTCTCGCCTCCAATCTAAATAGGGTCTCACATAGAAAGAATTGTTTAAAATACACATGTGGGAGACCAAAGGGTTAAATGTACGACTTTTTGAAAATTATCATTTGTCGTTTCATGTGAGGTGTTCAGCTATAAGTTTGTAAAATTTCACGCTTCCAACCTAATTAGGGGTTCACTTTGAAAGAATTGTTTAAAATACACATGGGGGAGACCAAAGGGTTAAATGTACGACTTTTTCACAATTTTATAGTTTGTCGTTTGATGTGAGGTGTTCAGCTATAAGTATGTAAAATTTCACGTCTCCAACCTAATTAGTGGCTCACTTAGAAAGGACTGTTTAAAATACACATGTGAGACCCCAAAGGGTTAAATTTACAGCTTTTTCAAAATTTTATGATTTGTCGTTTGATCTGAGGTGTCCGGCTATAAGTACGCGAAATTTCACCTCTTCAACCTAATAGGGGCTCACTTAGAAAGAATTGTTTAAAATACACATGTGGGAGCCCAAAGGGTTAAATGTACGACTTTTTCAAAATTTTATTATTTGTCGTTTGATGTGAGGTGTTCCGCTATAAGTATGCAAAATTTCACGCCTCCAACCTAATTAGGGCTCACTTAGAAATAATTGTTTTAAATACACATGTGTTAGCCCAAAGGTTTAAATGAACGACTTTTTCAAAATTTTATTATTTTTCGTTTGATGTGAAGTGTTCAACTATAAGTATGCAAAATTTCACTCCTCCAACCTAATTATGGGCTCACTTAGAAATATTTGTTTAAGATACACATGTGCGAGCCCAAAGGGTTTGTACGACTTTTTCAAAATTTTATTATTTGTCGTTTGATGTGAAGTGTTCAACTATAAGTATGCAAAATTTCACTCCTCCAACCTAATTATGGGATCACTTAGAAAGATTTGTTTAAGATACACATGTGGGAGCCCAAAGGGTTAAATGTACGACTTTTTCACAATTTCATAGTTTGTCGTTTTATGTGAGGTGTTCAGCTATAAGTATGTAAAATTTCACTCCTCCAACCTAATTATGGGCTCACTTAGAAAGATTTGTTTAAGATACACATGTGGGAGCCCAAAGGGTTAAATGTACGACTTTTTCACAATTTTATAGTTTGTCGTTCGATGTGAGGTGTTCAGCTATAAGTATGTAAAATTTCACGTCTCCAACCTAATTAGGGGTTCACTTAGAAAGGACTGTTTAAAATACACATGTGAGACCCCAAAGGGTTAAATTTACAGCTTTATTCAAATTTTATTATCTGTCGTTTGATCTGAGGTGTCCGGCTATAAGTACGCGAAATTTCACCTCTTCAACCTAATAGGGGCTCACTTAGAAAGAATTGTTTAAAATACACGTGTGGGAGCCCAAAGGTTTAAATGTACGACTTTTTCAAAATTTTATTATTTGTCGTTTGATGTGAGGTGTTCCGCTATAAGTATGCAAATTTTCACGTCTCCAACCTAATTAGGTCTCACTTAGAAATAATTGTTTTAAATACACATGTGGGAGCCCAAAGGTTTAAATGTACGACTTTTTCAAAATTTTATTATTTTTCGTTTGATGTAAGGTGTTCAACTATAAGTATGCAAAATTTCACTCCTCCAACCTAATTATGGGCTCACTCAGAAATATTTGTTTAAAATACACATGTGCGAGCTCAAAGGGTTAAATGTGCGACTTTTTGAAAATTTTATTATTTGTCGTTTGATGTGAAGTGTTCAACTATAAGTATGCAAAATTTCACTCCTCCAACCTAATTATGGGCTCACTTAGAAAGATTTGTTTAAGATACACATGTGGGAACCCAAAGGGTTAAATGTACGACTTTTTCCCAATTTTATAGTTTGTCGTTTGATGTGAGGTGTTCAGCTATAAGTATGTAAAATTTGACGTCTCCAACCTAATTAGGGGCTCACTTAGAAAGGACTGTTTAAAATACACATGTAAGACCGAAAGGGTTAAATTTACAGCTTTTTCAAAATTTTATGATTTGTCGTTTGATCTGAGGTGTCCAGCTATAAGTACGTAAAATTTCACCTCTTCAACATAATAGGAGCTCACTTAGAAAGAATTGTTTAAAATACACATGTGGGATCCCAAAGGGTTAAATGTACTACTTTTTCAAAATTTTATGATTTCTTGTATGATGTGTGGTGTTCAGCTATAAGTATGCAAAATTTCAAATCTCCAACATGTATAGTTTCTGAGAACCGGCTCTGTGACGGACAGACAGGCAGAGGAGCGAGACGAATAGGGTTTCGTCAGATGAAGGAAACCCTAAAAATAGTATGAATAAAAGCTGGGTTTTGAGGAGCCCGGTTAATTCCCATAGATATCTATCTTCAAATAACTCTATATAGTAAGAAGGTGAATTTTATCGATTGTAGCAGTTAATACTAATAATTTTATAGTTTGATTAAGAGGCGTTATTGATTCATCTACACTAACAGAAAAAGTTTTGCTGTGTGTGTCTGTCTGGGATAGCCAGAAAAATATTACACAGAGTTCCAAAACTTTGGATAAGTGTAGTCCACTACTTTTTCTAATGCACCTAAAGCTCAGATTATTAATTTTTGTATACTTAGCTAAGATATTAATTAAAAATTCGTAAAAAAGTTGTTTCTTTTATAAAAGTCAGCAAACGCGCTATCGTTTCCTCAGCCCCTGCTTTTCTGAGAGCGTAGAAGGAAAAAACCAAAGGTTATTTTATTTTGGCCATTTGTCTTAACGTCCGTCTGCCGAACGTTTTTCATAAGGAAAAAAGAAAGACGTATTCTTAAATTTCGTTTTCGTTTTAAACGTCGCCGTCAGCTAAAAGATATATATTTGTATATATCTTTGATGAAAAAAAATCAAAAAAGGCCTATTTCGTGATTGATATTTTCTAGTCTTCGGCAGTGCTGTCCTAAGACTCAATTTTAGAGGCATCAATTGACAAAATATACCAACTTAAACTTGAGACTTTTTTTTCGATGGTATGATTGGTTTTGAAAAAAATTCGCGACTGAGGGTAACTTTGTACTTCACGAAGACAATCTTTTTTCTACGCCAAAAGTAACTGAACGTACGTTTTTTCGACTCAATCTTTTTAGAAGATCTCAGCAAACCGGATTTACATGACCCACAAAAATTTCGAAATGTTCGGAAGAGTATTTATATATATATATATATAAACTGAGAAACTTTCGATGAAAACAACAAAACGCGAGCTGTTTTGGGGAGACTTTCCCAGGTTTCGGCTTATGTTTTCACAACTAAATATACATATTTGTTCACTAAATTTCCCGAGGCCTTTTATACAGTTATATTTGTAACCGATTAAAATTTCAGAGAGTTTGTACGATAAGAAATATTTTTATGTTATGTTAAAGTTCTTGACGCGAAAAGAAAGGAAAACAAAGCAAGAAGAAAACATATCACTTTTACAACTAGATTTCAATATTTTTTTACGAAATTTATACACGGGATTTAAAACAGTTATATTTATTACCGATTAAAATTTCAAAGAATTCGTACAACTATAACTCTTTTCATCTTACTTACGAATCGAAGCTATGGTAAAAAAGAAAAAAATGCCTTTTTACGAACACTTTTACCACGCGCTTTTCCAATATTTTTTTCGCGAAATTTTCATTTAAAATAACAAGTTTATACAAAATAGGATTAAAGGTATTACATTATGCATTTATTTAAGGTTTTTATTTCGTCCCAGGCAAGGCCGGGCAGGTCAGATAGTAGAATGAATAAATAAATAAAATAAATTACTTTAATGAGGAAAATATTCAAACAGTAATTTAAACATGTTTCAATCTGCAGTTAGTCACATTCTGGGTGATAGATACAATTGTAGATTATTCTGTTCCTGCATGACATAACAGCCTTTGCAAAAGAAGGAGTCAAATGTAGAAGATAACATTTTTATTTAAAATATTAATTTCGTAATATATACAAAAAAAAAACCCACATAAGTTTTTTCATCTTAAATCCACAAATTCATGGTACGCTTATATAATACTTCGTTTTTTTCTAACTGCAAAAATGCAGAAAATGAATTTACCATCTTCTATATATTTTTAAATTCAAATATTATATAAGAAAACGGACACAAACACAGTTAAAACCGCCTCTTCTATCACTAAAAAATAATGTTCTAATCTCTTCTCAAACACAATATAACAAAAATACTGATCTTGAGAAATCAGGTAAAATACATCAGATGGAAATTTAAATTTTTATATATACACAATTCAAAACTGCATTTGTTTAAGTTTCGAAAACTTCCAATCTTCCTTTGTCTTCTTATAATGTATAAGGAATTTGAGAAAATTGTCAATTCTAAATCTCAGAAAAAAATGCAATTTTGAATCGTAAAAAAAAAATAAAATAAAAGTATAAAATACTGGTAAATTAATACATACTTTTATCATGTCATACGAAAAAGAATTTCTTACATAATATTTTTTATTCCTCTAATTTTTTTTTTTAGTGCTAGTTCTTATTTTTAAAATAGTATATTTGTTAAACATGTATGTTTATGACAATGTAATTTTAAAATATAATAAAATTCGGCGCTTCGCCTGTCAGCTTTATATTACAAGTATATTCTAAAAAAATGTTTTGATATTTTTTAACTTGAAAGAAAAAACATGCAAACAAAAATAAATGTTATTTTTATAAAAAAAAAAAAAAAAAAAAAAAAAAAAGAAGAAGAGAAAAAACATTTTCTGAAAGAATGCAGCATTAAAAAAAAATTACAAAGTTTAATTTCGGTATGCATTAAACAGAAATTTCAGCAGAAAAAATATACAACATAATGAAAGTAATTAAGAAAAATAGTACAAATGTTGGAAATTAATAACATGAACTAGAGTTATGCATTTATAATACTTCGTATATATTTTTATTAATAACATAGAACATGACTGCTACGTAAGTGTAATAGTGAGTCTTCTAAATTTATATTAATGTTTCATATAATAATGCTAGAATTCAAGGAAATCAATTTACTGAACTACGAAAGTTGTTTTATTAATTTGATTATACACCATAATTTATCATCAGAAACACAAGGTATGTACGATGTCATTTTAAATTAAATGTAAATATAAGGATTTTTATTCATAGTATCAAATTCACCTCCAGAAATACCTCATATTAGTGTAAAATATTTCAAATAAATAGTGATATTGTTTGAGAGTTATAACGGATTTTTGTTACAGTAATTAATTAGAAAATATAAGAAAAACCAGTAATGTGTAATAAAATACGTCAATGATGCTTAAACAAAAATGAAAAATTTTAAACAAACTTTAGTTACATGCTATTGGGTGAGTGCAAGAGTTCTACCCGTTTCGAGCATATGCAAATGTCAAGTGGAGTACGAACGTCAGAGCTGACGTTTCGAGGAGAGGAAGGTGGCCAACAACGCGTGGAGCTGTAGAGTATGTATAGGCACAACTTTTGTCAGAAGAAGTCATGTGGAAAAGTTAATAACATGGCAACCGAGAAACATCACATCAAACATTGTTTACTATACGAGTATGATAAAGACGTTATGGAAGCAGCACTTGACAAGTTTATGGGAAAGATACCGTGAACGATAGCACCTGCCGCCGTTGGTTAAGGAAATTCCGGGACAGAAACAAGAACTATAAAGATCATGCCCGTTCTGGGCACCCATCTGTGTTTTCTGTCGGGCATATGGACACAACCATAACAAATTCCCCTCATCCAACCGTCGAAGAATTAGCCAAAAACGTTCTCGGTACACAGAACAGCAGTCGAAAGACATATACCAAGATCGATCAGTGGGTACCACACCAGCTTACAGCCAGGAAACGAAAAGAAAGGATCAGCGCCTGTGTTTCTTTGCTTTCCCGTAACAGTAGGGAAGCTTTTTTGAACCGAATTGTAACGGGTAATAAGAAGTGGGTACTGTACCGTAATGTGAAGAGCCGAAGGACCGTATGCCGAGTTGCAGAGGGTATTCCGTCGACCTCGACAGGAGAACTCCATCCCAAAAAGATTTTGCTCAGTGTATGGTGGGATGCCAACGAGAAAATCCACTTGTAGGCCCTCGCATCGAACCAAGCGATCAATGTAGACCTTTACTGCCAACAACATGCAGACTGGGAGCGCAACTCACGTCTAAACGGCCAGCACGCATCAATCGCAGAGGGGTTCTCCTTCATTACGATAACGCAAGGATTCATGTTGTTTTAAGGACTTGGCAAAAATGACTGGACATCGGTTGGGAAGTTTTATCTCCCCTTATGTATAGCCCCCGACCTTGAACCTTTGCGCTATCATATTTTCCGATAGTTATACAACGCCTTCGCTCTCCGAACCTTTAACGATGCGGATGCTGTAAAAACGGCTTTACAACAATTTTTATATTCTAAAACAGAGGAGTTTTATCGGCGTGGAATTCACTTACTGCCAGACAGATGGCAAGACGTCATACATAATGTTGCTAGCTACGTGAGTTCATAGTTGCTTAAATTTGTGTTCTCCGCCTTTCTATTTTCTCCGAAAAAAGGTAGAACTTTTCTACTCACCCCAAAAAAGACCCTTTCTGATTCAATATTCAACATTTAAAAAATGCAACATAAAAATGGTTAAAATTAATGCTATAAACAGATTAGAGTTTGTATCACATTCTCAAGACTGCCACGGTAACAACTTTTATATTATAATTGTACCACTATTTTAAAAGAAATATTCTTTTTATGTAGATATCTGTTACACTTTTCAAAGCATATAACAAGCAGTTTTAAAAAGCGCAACGAACCCTTTAAAGTAGAATAAAATACAATCGCCTGTGGCAACCTTCCATACTTATTATTCAAATCAATATGCAATAACGTCACTCTATTGATTTATAGCTATTGATTCAATGTATAAGTATTGAGTGTAAAATAGAAACAAGAAAGAAAAATCCTGCATAAAACGTAGATTATGAAACACTTTCAGAAATGTTTAACAAAAATTCGCTGTTTAATAACGTAAAAAAATCTACTTAAACATTTTTAAAAATTCATTACATATTTGGAAACCAGATTTCAACAATTACGGAACATATCCGAAAAGTAGTCCAATTCTTTTTAGCAGCCCTGTATTTGAGCTACAGAATTGTATATATTCTACATAGTATTCGAAAATTTAGCTTAGTGGGAAAATCTATAATAGCCTGAAAATTTACCAGAAATTTCTACCAACATACGGAAACATTCTTGAATTCTTTTGTAAGCCCTGTATATTACCATCACATTTTTAATGCACGATACATTAAACTGAGATTTAATTCGTGCTAAAACCTGGTAAAAATTACCGAAATTACAATCCAGGTATGCTGTAGACCATGATCTGTAGCGAAAAATATTTTAAACAACTATTGCATTTTTAAGATAATCACCTTTTTGGAAATCCAGGTTCATGAGTCCTTGAATAATTAAAGACAAGCACAAAATAATAACTCGGCATATTTGAAGACAGGATGAGTTTATTGGATATGGACATGAAATATGCAAATGCCAGAGAGGGACCCTTTCAGTTAGCTGTTGACAGTAGGATGTATAGAGAAGGAATAATTAATTTGCCAGAAATTGTTGCCAATGTGTCGAGCTAACATCTTGGTACCCTGGACCATTATAACCCCAAAGATATATCACTTAATGCAACTTTGAATTAAAAAATAGCCAAAAGGACCGTTGATTGGCGTTTTAATATTTCAACGTACAAATATGAATGCCAAAGCTAAATGATGGGAAATATGCATTTAGAAGCAGCAACGGAGATGCGCCGATTTTAATATAAACAGAGTATAATATTTGCGGCCGAAAAAACAGTTGTATTGACGATAAAACTGAAAATTAACACTGAGTGTATAAATAATTGCTACGACTGGAGCATATGGCCAAAGAATATCTTTTTTATATATTCGTTAATCGAAGGAAAATATGCTCGAACAGTTAATGATTTCAGGATGAGAAACAGATTTGTTTTTGATTTATTTTATTAACGGTTTTGGCTGAACTTGAGAAAGTTAAGTAACTGAAAAATAAAGCGTAAGAGAAGAAGGAAGAGATATATTCTTTTTAGAAAGGAAAGGAAGTTTTTATTCAATTTATAATTATGAAAGGAGAAAATTAAATTTTAAAATGTTTAATTTAATTTTAAAAAAGAAGATAAATAAGGATATGTGATGATATGTTATATTCAACATCACATATCTCTCCCCTTTCCCAGAAAAACTAACATAACCCACTAAATTTTTGGCTGGACACACTTACATGAAGTATATTAACATTACACTGGCACATACATAGTAAAAATCAAAGTTGCAACTAAAATATGTATAATATAGATAAATGAGCTCATAAAAACATTTTAAGCATATGCATTGATGAATAAAAATATTGAGATTTAAATTCTCAAATATAAAATACATGGTATACCATTATCAACATATTCGTTGTCAACAAAATCTCTTTACTACATTAGAGATCACAATCTGGATTTTCCGCTGTGCACAGTCTAAAAAAGTATAATAGTTCCAGATCTTTCATCTTGCTTGATTTTTCAGTCCTCAAGCTAAAAATTGGGCATGCCATAAAGTTTTGGATAGGTTCCAACCAAAATATTATGTTGAAATATTAAATCTCAACACAGAAATTTATATGTTATGCTAACATAAAATTAGTAAGTAAAATAATATGTAATACATGGCATAAAATAGACTTGACAACACATACAATGTCTAGTGTGGTTAGAAATAACAATTATTTTAAAAAAGTAACTACAATAAATTTGCTTAATGTTTTCAAAATTTCATAAAGTTTTTTTTTTTTTTTTTTTTTTTTTTTTTTTTTTACTCTTTAAGAAAAAAAAACTGAAAAATTTATCAAAATCTGTTACAGGTAAAAACTGTTTATGTGAAACTCTGAAGCATTTGTTATAAAGAAATGCAGTAGTATGATAATGGTAAAATTTCTCCTGGATGTACAGAAATGTGTAGAGAAATGTGTAAGTGAAGAGAGGTGCTTTTAGAGAGTAAGCTTGTACAGTTAGAATTGAACCATTAATTAGACTTCAATTGAAGATAAAGCTGGTATAAACACCAACAAGATTGCAATTTTTTTACGACTGTGAATAAAATACTCTCAAAGCCAAAATATAAAAAAAAACTGTGAACTAATATTAACAAATAAAAATATTATTCCTTGAATAAGAAGAGTAATATTAAACTGAATGTATGCCATAAAGAAAGTGGCAATTGCGTGTAAGTGTGGAATAGGCATACAAGAGTGTAAATGAAGTGTGTTCGTCAGTTCTTGAAAAAAAAAAACTAATATCAGCAATTAAAATTTGATTTAGAATCCTAAAAATGAGCAAGATTTGAGTTATATTGAAATATCTGTAAGTGGGAGACTTGAAGAGGGACCAGTGACGTGAAAATTGTTTTTTATGACATCTAGAAATATGTAAATAATACAATGTAGCGTTTAAATTAGGAATGGTAGAAAAATGTTTAATAAATTTGTATATATCTACAGAATGAAATATTTACGCCTTAATCCTTGTAATTTCATCAAAGTAAATGTGCATTATCCGGAGTCTAATAGATTCCTATTAAATCTTAACATTATAAATATAATGTACTCGCCATAGCGGCATGATTTATTAACGCACATTTTTTTTTTCAACTGTAGACAAATTTAGGGAACCATGAGAAAAATATGATGCAAAATAATAATTGATATGAAAAATGTAATTAAAATGTGATATATGTGATATTTAAATAAAGGAGATTATGTTTATGTGATAATGAATATTATGTTAATGTCAAAAGGAACACATTGCATGGTATAAAAACATTGATTGAAATTGCGTATAATGTGTGTAGTGTGTGATATGCAAAACTCGAATATAATCTCGACAGAAATTACTCAAAATGGCATACTCACCATATAATAGTTTGCAAGTATCACGAAAGGAACGAAAAGGAAAACATGTGTAGCTTTTGACAATTGCAATGAATTAAAAAAAAGAACAACAGAAAGTTACATTTCCTATATAGATATACAACAGTGCGCGTGTAAAGTACAAACACTGGAAAACACTGAATGGTAGCTCTGAATGGTAACTCTGAATGGTAACTCTGAATGGTAGCCCTGAATGGTAATGTGAAAGAAAAAAAAATAAAAAGGGCACAGTTGTATGTCACCAACATGGTTATAGGATACGGTAAAGCAGTATGAAAAATCATAAAGATTATTGTACATTTCACTTACACTATGACGCAAAAGTTTAGACAATGAAGAAATTCTTACATACTTTGAAAAATATTTATTCAATTTTCAAATCACTGCTTGAAATTAATGTGCTGTACACATAAACAATATTTATAACAAAGAAAAGTGGAATTGTGCATATTGCAATAAATTAAATGGTAACAAAAATAAACTGCTGTCTCAAAAGTTTAGACACAAATTAAATAAAATCGAAATAAACAATTTTTAAAACCTGGTTGCGCATCCATGCTTATGTATTACGTCATATACACGAGATTGCATGGAAGAAACTAAATCTTGCATAGTTTGTGGATCGATATCGTACCATGCATTCTCAATAGATGTCTTAAGTTCCTTTTCAGAAGAGTATTGTCTAGCGTTGCTATAAACTTTGCGACACATGATGCTCCAAAGGTTTTCTATAGGGTTAAGATCTGGGCTACATGCTGGCCAGTCGAGAACTCTTATATTATGGGAATTAAACCAAGATTTTGAATGTTTTGCAGTGTGAATTGAAGCATTGTCTTGCTGAAATTCCCACTGAGGACCCCCTAGAAGCTCAGCAAATGGCAGTAGGTTTTCTTCTAATGTCTGTGTATAATGCTGTGAAGTTTGACGACCACTGGTGAAGGTCAGAGATACTTGTCCATTATAGCAAAAGGCTGCCCAAACCATCACCGAGCCCCCTCCTTGTCTGCGACTAAAAAAACGTCGAGGTACCTTCCGCAAGTCATGCCAATACGATAAACAACCATCTGGACCATCCAGATTCCACTTTTTTTCATCGCTAAATATGACTGACTGCCATTTCTCTCCATATGACATATGCTTTCGAGCCCACATAAGTCTTTGTAACTTATGATATGGTTTCAGAGCTGGTTTCTTCTGCATTTTGCTATAAACGATTGTTCCTTTTTCCAAAATTCGTCTACGAATCGTATCCTTTGATACAGAGTGTCCCGATGAGCTTTGAACTCCACGTACGCTCATTTGTTGAGTACTCGCTAGTCTTTGTATCAGGCGATCCTCTCGTACATTTGTCACACGTGGCCTCCCAGACCGACATTTTGCTTTATATTCGGAACCACTCGATAAAACTCGATAAATAGATTTTTTTGACCTATTAATAATAGCAGAAATTTCAGAAACGCTCTTCCCTTCACCTTTCAACTGCCAAATCCTTGAAACCTCATTCACTTGAATTTCTTTAGCTCTCGGCATGTCGACTATGAAGCGCAATCGTTTGCAGAACTTAAGTACTCCAAATTTGTGACATCATCGATTCTAAATTTGCATATGCCATCGAATATTCAAAGAAATTTAGAATAGTGTCTAAACTTTTGCGACAAGCACATTTGAATTTTTATGAAAAAAATTAGTATTATAGCAAATAAAACGACTGTCTTTTGTACATAGCATTTTAAATCAGTTTTTGTATATATTTACAGGTTTTTGTAATTCTGACGTCATAATTCTACATTTTAAAGCTGACTGACGTCATTGTCTAAACTTTTGCGTCATAGTGTACGAATAAGTACTGTAAAACTACTTTACCAAAATAATAACTTCCGAGATTCAACTGATAATGATGATAAAATCTCTAATAAAAGATAGTAAAAGAAAAAAAAATATTGTGTACCATACATTAAAATTAATTAAAAGAATATTAAAAAGAATGAGATAAACAAATATCATTTGAACTTGGCGAGAGGTTGGCGACCAGCACCACAAAGTAACAACCAAGCGCAAAAGATAAACACTTTCACAAAATCATCCCCGGCCGTGAATAATCAAATGAAAGGGTTTATAACACTCAAAAAATGTTATGGTTGAATTACTAATACAAAACTTAAAAAAATATATAAATGTAAAATAGTGAATCTAAAATTAAAAAAAAATAATGTATATGTAATAAAGATGGTACATGAATGCTGAATTGTGTGAATGTTCGTGACCAGGATCTGTAGCGAAAAATATTTTAAACAACTATTGCATTTTTAAGATAATCACCTTTTTGGAAATCCAGGTTCATGAGTCCTTGAATAATTAAAGACAGGCACAAAGTAATAACTCGGCAAATTTGAAGACAGGATGAGTTTATTGGATATGGACATGAAATATGCAAATGTCAGAGAGGGACCCTTTCAGTTAGCTGTTGACAGTAGGATGTATAGAGAAGGAATAATTAATTTGCCAGAAATTGTTGCCAATGTGTCGAGCTAAAATCTTGGTACCCTGGACCATTATAACCCCAAAGATATATCACTTAATGCAACTTTGAATTAAAAAATAGCCAAAAGGACCGTTGATTGGCGTTTTAATATTTCAACGTACAAATGTGAATGCCAAAGCTAAATGATGGGAAATATGCATTTAGAAGCAGCAACGGAGATGCAGGGCGCCGATTTTAATATAAACAGAGTATAATATTTGCGGCCGAAAAGACAGTTGTATTGACGATAAAACTGAAAATTAACACTGAGTGTATAAATAATTGCTACGACTGGAGCATATGGCCAAAGAATATCTTTTTTATATATTCGTTAACCGAAGGAAAATATGCTCGAACAGTTAATGGTTTCAGGATGAGAAACAGATTTGTTTTTTATTTATTTTATTAACGGCTTTGGCTGAACTTGGAAAAGTTAAGTAACTGAAAAATAAAGCGTAAGAGAAGAAGTAAGAGATATATTCTTTTTAGAAAGGAAAGGAAGTTTTTATTCAATTTATAATTATGAAAGGAGAAAATTAAATTTTAAAATGGGGAATTTAATTTTAAAAAAGAAGATAAATAAGATATGTGATGATATGTTATATTCAGCATCACACCAGGCATTATCGACCCTGAGAGACCATGTATCCAGTTCTTTGCGTGGCCCTGTATATGATTTTACTCGTATTGTACAAACATTTGTAAGTATACTAAATATAGATCAATTTGGAAGTGAATAACTCGATTAAAAGCTGTCTTTAAGCCATTTCGAGACCTCAAGTGAGCGTGGTGGGTGATCTGGCAGGCCCGTACGCGAAATCCACGTATGCCCGCAGCCTAAACGAGACACTGTATTTGGTCTCATGGAGGAAGTTTTTACGAGCCACAGGGCTTCGCTTGTTGCGCCTGCTCTTTCACCCATCCGTTCCAAACAAAAAAGGTTTCTCCTGTAATAGGATCTGCTCTTCGGAAGACTCGGCTAGATTAAAAGTGTCCCGGTGAAAATCGAGGTTACGGTCTCAGACACGGACGATCGGACAACCTGGGCTTCTTGGGAGGAACCAACGCCCTCTAGTTAAGGGAGAAATGCTTGGCATGCGTCACGTTAATGTGACACAAAACAGGCAAAAAAAAAAAAAAAATCGAAGAACTTGCATGTTTCAAATGGACGGCAGTGGATGGGCATAGCGGCTTCACATAGCCAGTCCGTGAGACGAAAGTCCCGGCATGTGCATGCTGACCTTCCTGTCCGTCTTCTCTCACAGTTATGGATTCCTCAGAGTTTATGTCGTCATGCGAGGGCTCGAACGCTTTAAAAGCCACTTTTAAGCCATTCACACAGATACTGTGCAATGCTTACAAAATCTTTTGCGTAGCCCTCTATATGATCTATAGAATTTAAACACACCACATAGTAAGCAACAATTTACAAATGTAAATAAATGCGAGTAATAAGCCAAAATTACGTCCGCTACTAACCATATCACGATATTGAAATATATATTTGCTTAAAAGACGTTATAAAAACACATTAAAAGTAAATTAAAAATCATATAACGTGTCTTACATTTTCGTGATTGCTCATATTCCCTCTATGCCTCAACGCCGTAAGTTGTCCAATCATTCAACCCATAAATTCGGGATACGAAAAGATAATGTATCGTTACAAATTGCTGAACCCTTAAAAGAATTTGAATTTATTTAAGAGGCTCAGGAGTTTGTAATGATACATTATCTTTTCGCATATCTAATTTATGGGTTGAATGGTTGGACAACTTACGGTGTCACGACATAGAGGGAACACGCGCGATCGCGAAAATGCAGGATGCGTTATATGACTACTTATTCATATTCGATGATTTTTTCCATTTTTCATAGGCATTGTATTTGTAATTTTCTGTTATACATTCTGATGACGACTCAGTAAAAGCGGTGAAATATGTAAATATACATTTTAAAAGTAATTTTAATGTGTTTTTATAACGTCTTTTAAGCAAATAAGTATTTTAATATTGTGATAAGCAAAAATTCAGTTAAACCTAAACACGAATACCATAAATAAAATGGCGCTTCATGCAATTATTACTAATAGACAGTACTTCAGGTACACTACTGTATCTGAATCTTTTGTGTGTCCCTATAAATGAACAAAAAATGCTATGCACATTATGTTATGCAACAAGTAACATCCTGTAAAACTCACTAATGTATATTAATTTCATCATATTTGAAATAGTGTAACAGAACTAAAATACGCTGCAAATAGTTTTCCCTGTAGACCATTATGTAAATGAATTATTTTGTGTGACCTTAGTAAATTAATAATAAATGCTTTCCACCCTATATTCTACAGAAAGGCTTTCCCGCATTTCATAAATGCCTTTTAAATTCATTATGTTTTACTTTTTTTCATTAACTTGAATAAAATGAACTTGAAACGATTTTTGTTCATTGACTGTAATATAACGGAATATTTTGACTATCCCTGTAATCGGACTATAAATGCTTCACACTTCATTTCAATACTGATTGTGCTATAGTATATGTCAGTAACATACGAAAACTTCAGGGCGATCAGAGTATATTTTCTTGGGTTACAGATCGGACAGACGGGCAAGCCGAAGTCATAAACACTTTTCCACATAGTTGAAAATGTTAAAAAAGAAAACTGAAGTATATAAATATTTTTCACGTTATTATGCGTTAAAAATCTCACTATAGTCTCAAGTTTAAGAAGCAGGAATTATAAAGCCGATAAGAAGTGGAAGTAAGAATACGATAAGAAGTGGGACACATTGGGACAAATATGATATTTACTAGCGTATTTTTCGCCATTCCTTCGGTAGAAAAAGTAGGAGGTACGAAGAATATGCGTCTTATTTTGTTTAAGAGTTTATTAATATTAAATTTTCTTGGAGGAAAACTTTTAAATTCTAAAGAAATGCTTGTTAAAAATGATCAAGAATATTTTAATAAATAATTTATATTAACTATGAAACATTCAGATAAAGAGCTATCGTACATGCTTGCATTTGTAACATTTTATATCATACAACAATCATTTCGGATTTTCTCAAAAGCCGCTGTTCCTCCTAAGTCCTACCTCTATTTAAAGGTACATCCTAAATTAAAAAAACGAAATTCTCTCATGTTGTTACTTGCTCTGCTTACGTCATGGTTTTATTTGCATTATTATAAAATGAATGCTTCACTTACGTGAAACTTAATACTTAACTTTCCGGTTTTAATACAGGGCTCCCAACACATTTTAGCCCTCAAAAAGGGGGAAAGGGGACCATTTTTATTTAAAAAGGGGACTTTGGGGGACCATTTTTATTTAAAAAGGGAACTTTGGGGGGCCATTTTTATTTAAAAAGGAAACTTTGGGGGACCATTTTTATTTAAAAAGGGAACTTTGGGGGGCCATTTTTATTTAAAAAGAGGACTTTGGGGGGGGGGGCATTTTTATTTAAAAAGTAGACTAAAAAAGGATCATGAGTAAAAACATTGCACCAATTTTCCTAAATATGCAAGTAAATTTTTAAAATTACTCCAGAAAATATGTTAGAGATGGTTATCTTTATGAGATGTCATTAAACAATGTACACAGCTTTATAGAAACACATTTAAATATCCTACTGCAAGAATATAAAAAGTATTCAATATTTCGGCATTCACCTTGATATTTCTCTTTATAGGTAAAAAATAACAGCGATTAGTGAATAAAAAGAGCACAGCATAATAATGATTCCTGTTGAATATTAAAATTTAAAATTAGATTAATATATATATTATTATTTTCCTCAAACATAAATTTTAGTTTCTTTCTACACAACAGAAGCTAGGATAAGCTATAATGTTCATCGGAAAACGACAAAACGTCTAGTATGGCAAAGCCCCGTGGGGAGTGATCAGAACCAATATTGAATCATCAGTTATTCATAATCATCTTACGTATCAAATCTGGTGAAATTTAATCCCAAACATGCCGCATTCTGGCTTTCACAGAAGTCATTAAAATTGCAATCCAGTAGTGCCTGCCACCTGTCATGAAATACACCAAAATCTAATCAGTAAGAATTTATGCCAAGGAATAAATGAATATGAAGTTTGATGGAATTTTACTCTAACGATGCTAAGGTATAATTATCATGTAAATTGTGTAAAATGTAACATAGCAATGCCACCTGTTGGCCCGTATACACCAAAACCTAATCAGCACCTATTTGTGCTAAAGTCTAATTAAATATGGCATTTGATGAAATTTCATGCTTTAGTTTTGAGATCAGGCATGAAAGTGGGAAATGGGAAAAAAGGTGGTAAATTTTTTCCCTCTGTAGAATAACGCCAAACTCATACAATTTAGACACATTTTAATAGTTATTCATACAATAAAATTAATTATAACTGTACATATGATTGTTATTTTCTTTTTGTAACTTAGAAAGTATTAAAAGAAAATAAATAAATAAATAACAAATGTATAAATTCATCCAAATGTATCTGATGAACTTATGTGAAGTACAGAGATTAATTTTTCAAAATGAATGTAGTATTTTGAATGATTTGACTGTTTAAGACTTTACTTAAAAAAAAAAAAAAATCTCTATGCTAAATATATGCATACCAAATTGATCTTTACTTCAGAAATACATTTTCAAAAATGCATCACTGAAATTACCCAGATGTGTTTTATAAATAGAATAAAATATTCTATTCCAAAAAGCACCTTTTGGAAACTTCGTTTCCCTAGTTAAAGAACTTAATTTCAGACCTGCCAACCTTTGAAAATGAGAAATCGTAGCACACAAAATTTAAATTAATCTTGAGGTTGGTTGGTTGGTTTTTCGTGTTTCACAGCCATCTTTTGACATTCGTAAAAGGAATAAGGTTTCTGTCTTTCAACTCAATATAGTAAATATTTTCCTCTGAAAATTTTTATACAATTTTTAGAGTTTATTTTCGTTTCGCAGAGTTTTTTTTTTTACATTTGTAAATGGAGCCCGATTCCAATTTTTTAACCCAGTGCAGCAATTTTTGACGAAATTCGCGATTATTTTTCCCGCCATCATTTCAGGATATTCACAATTTTTTTCCCACAATCGTAATTCACATTTTCCTATCACGATTTCTTTGTTGAAATCCGCACTTTTTACCATGATCTTTTGACGAAATTAGCATTTTTTACGCGATCCTTTGACGAATTTTGCGTTTTTTTACCACGATCTTTTGACTAAATTAGTGTTTTCTTTCAGCGATCTTTCGGTGAAATTTGCGTTTTCTTACTAATTTTTCAATGAAATTTGCATTATCTTGCTATCTTTTGACGAAATTCGCGTTTTCTTTCTGCGATATTTTGACAAAATTCACGTTTTTACCACGATCCTCTAACGAAATTTATTTTCTTCTGCGACCAATTGATGAAATTGATTTTTTTTACACGGTCATTTGTCGAAATTCGCGATAGTTTATCGCAAATCGTGCAATTTTTCACACTATTTCAAACCTTGCCCCTCAAGGAACCCCCTCCAGAATTCTTAAAATGGCACCCTTGTTTCTAAGGAAGGGAATTCCTGTATAAATATTTACAAAAACACGATTAGAGTGTTTTATGTTAAGAAGTTTTTTTTGCAGCCCAGAATTTTTTTTTCTCATGAGCATTTTTTAATGTCCGAATTTTCAGACTAATGGCCAATTTTTTTATAACTTTAGGAAATGAATACTTGGAAACTTCGGAACAGAATCACTCCTGAAAAATATGCTGCGCGGGATAAAAATCGCAACTAGAAACAAAAAATGCTTTTGTGTTGTCTTGCAAAAAGTCGTAGTTTAAGACCGATTTTCGTAGCATCGTAGTTCATAAGTCCAAATCGTAGCAACTACGATTTTTTCGTAGCAGTTGGCAGGTCTGTAATTTACATGACTCAGATGCTTATAATAAAAGCTCGCCTTTGATTTGATAGTACATAAATTCGGGAACTAACTCCAAGGATTTCAGCAGATAAAATGTCTAAGTTTTCTAGACTCCCCCCCCTCACATACGCTTGTAATATTTTCTTTGCACTTTTGAATCAATCCAGAGAATGCCCAAATTTGCTTTTAAAAATGTCGATTTCCTCCTATAGGAGGAACTCTTTCATTCCTGTGAGATAGAGTAACTACAAATTTTGTATCACAAATAGAGAGAGATTTTTAAAAATAGTCAAATCGTATTCAGGTCAACCTAAAACATATAAATCTATCAAAAAATGGAAATTATTTTCATGATTCCAATACTTTCTTCTGTTAAACTAGGCGGCTCTGCCCCCTACGAGCTACACTCGACAAATACCGTTCAGACACTGCAGACTCAAAAAACATGCTAATTTGATCCACTTTAAAAAGATTATGGAAGATTTGAATAATAATTAAACAACCAGTGATGATCTCACTGTAAACAAATTTCCATTCATTTCCGCTTTACTGAGGGATTTTAAGGTATAATCAGCTGCTGTTCAGACATTTAATGGCTGTTTTCGTGATTGATTAAATAAGATCAGTAAACAGCACTTGAAAATCAGTCTATATAAAATGAACAAATTCTGAATATAATGAGAACAAATAATAATATATAATAATGAGAATTCTGACAATTTCGTATTGTTTTCAAGAACATAAAAAAGGATTTTGCTTTTTATAAGGTAATAAGCAGTTAGCAGGGCCGGTGCAATATTGCACAGGGCCCTGGCAAAGGAGTTAATGGGATCTAACGTATACTGCCATACTGATCTAATAAAATTTACTTTTGTATACATCATAGAATAATATATGACGACATGAGTTTCAAAACGCACCTTATCCAGAAATCAAATCTGGGGAAATCGCAAAAAGCCTCTAACTGCGTCCATTGGTTTTCACTGTAGATCAAGATTTTACAAGGGCTGAAATACAAGATAAAACAAGTTTTTTTTGCAGACTGTTGTGTTTTTTCAATGCAAGAATAAATTTATTGAGACAACTCAATTTTTGATAAGGCGAATTTTGAAACTCACATCCTCATATAATATAGATAATAAATGTACCAAAATACCACTAATTTCACATGTGATAGGCATAATTATTTTCGATTTTGAAAAATCTTCTATAATTTACAATACTTTAAATATTTAATTTTTACGTTCACAGTTACTTTCACCAAATCTATACATTCCCCGAAAATTATATCAACTTTGCCTGTAAGAAATAAAGTTAATACTCACTTTTTTCTTTATCATGAAAAAACATTTAAAAACAAATGCAGATAAAAAATATACCAAGGAAACATTATTTCGAATTCTATAGGGGCATTCCTGGGCACTCGCTCCGTTTGACCGATGGTTGCACCGGCCCTGGGTAATAAATACAGGGGTAGTACTGGTCCTAGATGATATTTCAGGACATACTTTTTCCAATATTTGACGACAATTTCAGGACACATTTACCCGCATGCTACTTTTTTTTTCCACGATCAGTTGTCGAAGTTTGAGATTTTTTTCTGCAATCACTAGCCAAAGTTCGACATTTTTTTCCCGTGATCGATTGCCGAAACTCGAGAATTTTTTTACGCGATCGTTTGCTGAAATTCGAGATTTTTTTTCTCAGGAACGTTTGCCGAAATTCGAGATTTTGTTTCCCACGATCATTTGTCAAAATTCGTATTTTTTTCCCCCACAATTGTTTGCCGAAATTCACGAATTTCAGCTAATGACAGACGACATTCCCGATTTTTTAAGAAATTGGTTGAAGACTATTGCAATTTTTTTCACCGACCAATTAACAAAATTTGCAATTTTTCTTCCTGTCCGACTGACAAATTCCCGATTTTTTTTTGTGTGTGTGTGTGTGTGTGTGTGCGATCACTTGATGAAATTTGTAAGTTTTTCATCATCAGATTACAAAACGTTTCACTATTTTCTGACTCTAAAGCACCTATTAATTCCAAAGTACTGATTTTGTGCAATTCCGCAAAAAAAAAACAAATATATAATATATATATTCACAGAAAAATCATGACAGTTTGTGCTATAGTACAAAACTCGCAAAATTTCAGGACATGTTACCATATTTCAGGACATTTTTTCATTTTTCAGGAATTCAAGGAAAGAAGTTAAGAAGTCTTTAAGCCAAAGAAAACATGTTATGATAATTTGGATGTTTAAATATGTATTGTAGCATTGTTTTCAGTTATAAATTACACTGTTAAACAATTTTAAATGGTATGAAAAATAAATAATGAGAAAGGAAGAAATTTTTCAATTCTTGATTCAACCGAAAGTTTTCTGTAGAGGTATATCGTCTTGTTTGAAAGAAATTGCATTCCAATAATTAAAAATATGCAAAAAGGCATTTTACTCTATCCATTTCCTTTTAAATGATTCAGAGTTGTGAGCTTTAAATTCATTTTTTTTTAATTTGAATCTTTTGTCTCCTCCTAATTCAATGCTTCTCTCCATTTGACATTTTTTTTGGGAGGGAGCACACAAATGCTCTGTCTTTGAAGACTGGTCAAGGCAGTAGCTTAACATAGTAACTTTTGTGTTCTGCGATTTTTTAATTTTTAGGATTTTAATGAGATTTCTTAAGAGTTTCTTAAAATGTGTCCGTATTCAAAGGTCATTTTTTAACATTCGTGGAAGAATTCCAGTTACAACACTTTAGCCCACTGTAACAAATTTTGTCCTCTACAATTTTTGAGCTTTTAGCGATTTTTAGAATTCTTTTGATTTTGCGGTGATTTTTTTCAGTCACTGAAAAGGGGACTAGGGGGACCAAAATGCATAAAAGGGGACTAAAGGGGACCTTTTTTAAAAAAGGGGACTTTGGGGGGAAAAAGGGGACCATTTGGGAGCCCTGTAATACTATTTTTTTTCTGAAAACAAAGTGCTATAATTTTAAGATATGCAGTGAATGTATTTTTCGTTCGTATTATGACTTTATAGCATGCACTGTTAAAAATTTGCAGCATTCTGGCAGGTCATTTGACCGTTTTTTCCGAAAACGGTTACACAACCGTAATTTTAACACTATTCTGACCATATTATTGGCCATTTTATGGTCAGAATATAGTTAAATTATGGTTATGAAACCGTTTTTTCAAAAAACGGTCGAATGACCTGCCAGAATGCTGCAAAATTTTTATCAGTGTGAGTAATAAATTTACAGAACTAACGTAGCAATACACCAGCACGCGGTCAATGGTGGACACATTTAACTTACTTCACTTGATTGTCTTATTAAAATAAATGAAAACTTGCACATACATTAGTTTTATCAGCAAAGTATATCTGACTTATAATGCTATATATTTGTTTGCGTTCCGATCGTAATTAAGCCGGTGGTTGTACATCTCAAGGGTTCTAAAACAGTTTTTTATGGTCATATAAGACATTATTTCTTGTTTAAAAAAGGGATTCTCTATTCGTATGTAACTGACTTATTTTCGCTTTTTCTAATAGTTTCCTTGATGATTTCGATAACTCACAAATTTTGCCACTAGGGACGCTGCAGTCACTCTCATATATTATTTAGTTATGTTACATTATGTTACATTATTGTTCCATAAATACTAGTTTTAACCATTCAAAATTTATTTGGGTATTTTCTGACTAGTTTTCTCCCTGTAAATATTCCCTGGGAATAATAATACGGATAAGCGTAATACTATACTACCATAAAGATAAGGATAGAACTTTATTAATAGAACAACATTTAAGCTCTACTTCAGCAAAGTTTCTGAATTATTAGAACAGTACGCATTTCAAATTCAATTTTTGAATGTTTTAATTTGGTATCTTCAAGTAATTTAATAAGAATAGTTACCGTATTCTTATATTTTTACATACACTTCACAAGTCAGTAATTTTTTTAAGCAATGGTTATGATTTACGAGAAAGATTAAATGCTTACTAAATTTATAATTGAGTAATTTTCAATATAGACTTTCCAAATGAATCGTTAGTTTTTTTTAGCAAATTCTAAGGTAGCGAGAAGTATTTAAGTATTTAGTTTTAATCACCCACCTCTTAGTTTTAGTCCTCAATTGCTAAATTTGTAACAGAATTTGTTCAATAAAATTTTTCTTTTAAAATGCATGTGACGAAACAAATTCACTGTTAAAAAAAAAAAAAAAAAAAAAAAAAAAAAAACGATCAGTTTTCCTGTAGGAATCGGAAAAATAGTTGCCCTTATTGTACCGGAAACCTTTCCGACCCAGCTCGGAATAAAATCCGTAAAATACCGTTTCATTGACTATTTCCCTTTTTTATGGGTTTTATTCCTAGCTGGGTCGGAAATTTTTCCTTTACGATAAGGGCAACTATTTTTCCGATTCCTACAGGAAAACTGGTCGGATTTTTTTACAGTGTTGAATTACTGACAAAGTATTTCTTTTTTTAATTTTGGCCAAATTCAATAATTTCAACATTCTATCCATATAATTACTTTCTTGCCTTCGAAAGGGTTAAATTATCATTTAAGAGCTTATATTTTTAAAGCAATTTGAATTATTAGTCTGAAAGCGCTTTTTTCTTCTTTTTTTCAATCCTACTTAACGTATTCAAATCATACCATTTGCTTCTTGAAACTTCAAAAGGGGGTAACAAGCAAGATTTTTCATTTGATTCCTTTCAATAAAGTAGTAATTAATTTAATTATCCTTAATTAAATAATTTAAATAAATTTCAGAATTAAAAAAATATGTATATGGAAAGTAATGTAACAATTACTTGATTATTATCTTTTATAAATTGTAAACTATGTTCATCGTTTACACCAAAGAATTCTTTTCAACTAAATAAGTAAAATTCTTTAAACTTTGAAATGAGAAATTTAAAAAGATAATACTTTTTTAATTTGTTAATTACGCATTTTGAAGAAACTGAACAAATTTAAAAACACAAGATTGTTCCAGATATTTAAATAGTTTTGTAAAAACAAATGCGGCTGACATACACGATCCTTTTAATAATAAAGATAAAGAAAATCATGTTATCGATTATAAGAATTTGATGGATGCGGCTATTTCGAAGTTGAGTGTAATATTGTTATATTTTTTAGAGTAAATAAGATAGGTATTTGTGATTTATTTTGTTTAATGAGGAATATATTTAATTAAATAAATATTTTTTTTAGATAATAGTGTTAGTATTTTTGATAACAGTGCTTATTCAGCTTCTCAACGAAGATGATATACCGTTGATTTCGGTTATTTGGCACACCGTTTAATAAGAACAAAATGTTTAGGTCGAAATCGAAAAGCAGGATAAATTTACTTCAGATAACTTGGACAACCACTTTATCGGAACAAATATTAGTAGAACCTATGTGTCCAATTAACCTTGATCAACTCTAAATATGAAAAATAATTATTATCTGAAGTAGATAAAAAGCAAAATAAGATAACGGAAATTTTATTAGAAAAATTTTAATGATTTAGGTTTCAAAAATCTAAAACAATTTACTACTCGGTTGAGCAAAAAGTTCTGGGAAATTTGTGAAAGTTGCGTTGTTATGCGCAAATTAACAACAAAAGCAACAAGGACTATTCTTCAAAGTAGAGACCATCATAGTCTACGACATTCTACCATCGTTCTGCCAGATTCCGGATTTTCTGGAAGTACCATGGCGGCTCCCTGAAATCGAAAAACTCTTGACGTGCTTCTTCAACTTCATTAAAGAATTCAAATCGACAGCCCTTGAAAAATCTTGTATTGATCGAACGAGGCCATAATCAGATGAAATCACGTCTGGACTGTCTGGACCACTAGTACTCATACATACGATACAAATTCTGGTAACTATTAGATAAAAATTTACCAGAACTTTTTGCTCAACCTAATATTACCAATGCAATTAAATATTTACATATATGACTACTTTCTAAATTAATGCATTTCATTCATTAAATATTTATTTAAAAATAAATACCTATTCAGAATTTTTTCTGTGTGAAAATGTACTGAAATTTTATTTTAATCACAATATCAATACTCAGCAGATACATAGTTTAAATATTCTTTCTCTTTTGCTTAAATAAAAAGAAATGCTACAATGTAAAAGCATTGATTTGGCTTAAAGTTAATAGTGCAGCATAATCTTGTCTATAAATTTTTAAAACTTATTTGTTAAACATCTTTTGATGTCTAAAAATACAAACATCAATAATAAAATATAATTCTAGAAATAATGCGCAAAAAGTTGACTTAAAATGATACTTCTACGAAACACTGCAGAGCTGCCAGAGGCGACTATTTTTCTATTCTATTTGCACCACTATTTTATAAAAAAAGATTTTTAGTGCATTTCTCTTGCAAATGTTCTCGAACAGTATGCATAAATTTTTGGTTTTAGAAAGAGGTTTGAAGAGGGGGGGAAGAATTAAACTATAGTCGCCAGTGGCGGCCCTGCAACTGTAAAAATATTTTTGTACTAAAGACTGACATTAGCCTATAATGGTTGATGTAGTTGCAAAAAGCTATGCTAATTGGAGAATATAATGCATTTTCTAATTAGTCTGACATTTTCCAGGCTTATTGCAAAGAGTCTATGCCGATTTAAGCTAACTGGAAAATTTTCAGTTGTTTCCTAACCAACCTCAATGTTTTCATGTTCACTGTAATGAGCCTATGCAGTCTTAGGTTAATTAAAATATAATCAAATGTTTGTTCAAAAACCTGTTTTCGTCCAGGTTCATTGCGAATAGTAAAAGGTAGTGAACGGTTATGCAAAATTTTAGTATAAAAAATTGCAGCAAGAACTTGTATAGATTAAAGGAAATATGCATAAAAAATTATCATACTTCGTGAACAATTAACTGATATATTTTTAACAATCTACGTATGTCAAACTAATATTTTAGTTTTTTAAACTAATATTTTAATTTTTTAATACATTTGTCAAAAATAAATTTGCATCACAAATGTATTATTATTCATATGTTTGCCAGGTAAACATTCTTACGTAGCACATCGGCCATAGCTCTCCTACCCTAGCGTAGGGTTCCTTTTTAAATTAAATAAAAATCGAATGACATGTACTTTATTTCTAATACACTTTGGGGTATTTCTTTATACTGATTAACATATATGTTTTAAATGCATAAGAAATGTTTTCCGGGTGCGTCAAATGTTCATTATACTAAATAATAACAGTAATAATAATAATAATAATAATAATAATAATAATAAATATTGCGAAACAGCACCGAAAACTGGCGATATGAAGCAATTAAAATAATAAAACTTTGTAAAAAATCACCATAAAATAAAAACAAAACATAGGACGCGTTTCGAGCTAAAAAATATAACAGATCGTCATCAGCTACAGTAAACACGTGTCCGTAAGCGGACAAGGTCAAAAATGAACTGAAAGGGAGAGAATGTTGCATAGAATGTGACAGATGGCGCTAGCTGAAAGGGGACATACAGAAGAGAAAAGTGCTGCCAAAAAGATAAGAAGAGAAATTGATAGTGAAAAAAAGTTCCTCCTCGTGCTCTTTCAAATCATCCTCCTCAACAAAAAGTGGCGTCCTTTTATACTTTTGTTTTTAGGGTGTTACGCATTTGTTCTGACTCTTCTACTCTGAATAATGAAATTAATTATCTCAAATCTCTTGCCCTTGCTCGTGGTTATAATACCTCTTTGATTGATAAAGCTTTGTATAAATTTAATAAGCCTAAAAGTCCTTTTTCTGATTCAAATTATCCTCCTAATTTTAATTCTATAATAGTTCTGCCCTTTTATTCTCTTCTGTGTTTCAAAATTGCTAAAATACTTTCTCGTTTTAACTTTAAAGTTATCTTCAAACCTATGAATAAAATTAAATTCTCTTCTCTAAAAGATCCTATTCCTACTGAGAACTGGTGAGGTGTTTATTTTATTCCTTGCTCTTGCAATTTAGGTTATATTGGTCAAACAAAGAGAGCTTTAAAATTAAGATTAGGCCAGCATCAATGATCTCCCATCATCTCCTTTCCTATCTCCAGCGTGGAAATTACTTTTGTAATTCTTTTCGCTCTTCTCTCTCTCTCTCTCTCTCTCTCTCTCTCTTTTTTTTTTTTTTTTTTAAGAATCTTTCGGTTTTTTCTTGTTTTATTCTTTTATATTTCTTTCTTTATTATTATTACTTATATTTTTTAATTTATTTCTTTTATTTTATTTTAATTTTGTTTATTTCTTTTATTTCCATTTTTTTCCTAACAATTTCTCTTCTATCTTTTTGGCAACACTTTTTTCTTCTGTATGCCCCCTTTCAGCTAGCGCCATCTGTCGCATTCTTTGCAACATTCTCTCCCTTTCAGTTCATTTTTGACCTTGTCCGCTTACGGACACGTGTTTACTGTAGCTGATGACGAGCTGTTATATTTTTATCTCGAAACGCGTCCTATGTTTTCTTTTTATTTTATGGTGATTTTTAACAAAGTTTTATTATTTTAATAATAAATATTGATAACAAATTGCGCATTGCACGAATGCGATCAGGGACAGGTAGGATATTTTAATGAAGAAAAAGATTCATTGATAGAAGTTGCTGACACAAAAAATATAAAGTAGTGTTATACAAATAATGCCGCGAAAAAAAATATGTGGATGTATGTGAGTACTTCATTCTTTGTCAACATGCTACCATTACCAGATGCATCTTAGTTCATTAAACCTTTTTACATGAACGGTGAAGCATCAGGTGAAGCATGCCGAAAGGACTGGTGATCAGGAAAAGATTCCTTTCAACTTAAATGACATTGCATTCTGAGTTTTTTTCTGTTCATTGTCTTTTGTAACAAGATTTATTTGCATACATATATTTCACAATTCACTTAAACGCCCTTTACCGAACCCTTTTACAAATATAATATTTTTTATATTAAACAAAAATCCGATATACATTCACCTGATCCCATTCGTGCAAACCTCAGATATTTCAATGTTTATTTGTACTTTTTAAATTTTTATTTAAAGTTGAAACGAAGCTTTGATCGAGCCAGTGTTTTTACATCGCTTACCTGCAAGAAAAGTGAGATATCTCGACAAAAGTAAATTTCACAGAGAAGCAAAAAAAGATTTTTGTGATTTTACTGTAACGTGAAATAATAGAACTTAGATTTGCATGCAGCACTAAAGATGTGCATAAAATCGTAAAAACCTTAAGAATGAAGCCGTAGATGAGAATTGGAAGGTTGTATAATTTTACCTCGCAACTCAATTTGTACACCCCGCTACAGCCCCACCAGTGGCCGAGAGGTTCTGCTCTCGAAGCTGGTAGACGGGAGGTGCTGGGTTCGATCCCAATCGCACCCGTCGGCCTAATCGTTCGGAGTTTTCGTGGTTTTCTTCGAACCTTGGCTCTCCAAGCGTTAATACGGGTTAGGTTCCCTTAGAAAGACCTCCACGGAAGCGCTCCTCCCCCTTAGGGCCTATATCCCACGTGCTGATAATTGGCCGACATAAATACAACCAACCAACTAACCAACCAACACCCCGCTACACACATACACATCTTCTGTGGTCGTGACATTATAGCGTACTAAAGCTATTTTCCGGATAATTACACTTATAAAACTTTTCTTGTAGCAAGACACCGATGTATTATTGCCTACCTATTATTGAAATAAGATGAAAAATGGATTTTGCGAGTTGTGTCACTTTTCTTGCTGGTGAGCGACATTTTGATGCAAAAATTAACGTTTCTGTTGTGAAGATAATTTTCTTGTCTATCAAGAATAATTACCGAATTTTAAATCAGCGGGGGAATAATAGCTTACATTTTACTGATTTTTCTGAATCACCAATAAATGAGTAAGATAACAAATTTAATTGTCTAAATCTCTAAATCATACTTTTTAATTAGACATTTCTGCAAAGTCAATGAGTTTAGATCAAACTTGTTGTTGAACATAAATATCTGTCTTTTGATGAGACCGCGGTGATGTGTTACATAGTGTTTGTTCTAGAACAGTTGTCCATATATTTATTTTAAAATGAAGTTTCCAGTTCCTATTGTAACAGATATTTGTGAGAAGCACGAGATTTTTAAAACGGAAAACATGAAAAGGAATGTGGCACATAATCTGAATAGTTATCAGTAATCATTTTAAGACGGCATTTGTCTACAGAACATACGCAAGTAATTTCTAAGATTTACAGATCCCGCAAAAAGTACAAGCATATGTTAGCATATTTCTTATAGTTAATATATATTAAGTGTGATTTTTGCCCCGTCTCTTACTACACGCTTTTCACTAAAAAACTAAAGGCTCGAAAGGGGTTCAAATGAAGTAAAGAAAATTCTTAGTTCGTATCTATTATTTACATTATTTGTAATAATAACTTTTATTTATTATTCTGTTTTTAGACAAGCGCCATAACTTTCCTTTTACTTATTCTGATGACTAAAATAATATATTATTTTAGTAAACACTCTTTTATAACCATTCAATGTTTATCTTGAAAATCATGCCTAATTCCATGACAGCAATTCATGTTTTTTCTCAAAAGGTTTCCGTTACAATACGCTGAGGTGACGTGGATATACTGAACTCGATAAAGGAAAATCCTTTTTTTTCATGAAGCATTATTCAAAACTATTATTTTAGGATTTCTAAATTGGTATCTCAGCGTATAGTCATAATTTATATAATATAAAATTATTAATTAATTAAAACCTATTTTTTTAATATATTACACTATATTATATAAATAAATTATATATATATAAATTATATATTATATAATTTATATAAATTTATATTACACTCCTTACTTTTATTTATATTTTCTACTGTTTGGTGTTGTTTTGTTGCTGCAGTTTTACAGCCGTTGGCCTAATTTGGCAATATTGGTTTGACGCATTACTAAATACATTGTTGTTGAGACTCGCATGTAATTGTAACCATAAATAATATGTAGCGCTTTATCCCCTGTAGCTTAAGGAAAAATTAATCAAAATTAACTTATGAATTTATAATTTGTTTAAAAATATTAAAATATTCTATTGTCATCGAAAACTCAAAAAGTGTTTTAAAGGTTGTTCTATATCCTATGAAAATACATATAGCTCAATACGTATTTTGTAAAATGGGAAATTAAACATTTTTATCGACACGGGAACTATAAGATACATTTAAAAACACTTCCACTGTACTCCAAGTAAAATAGGAAAAATCATATTCTTGCACAACCTTATGGTGGACAAGAATATGATGTCTTGGACAACTTATTTATGCTTTGTCTGAAAATGTGATGTTTATTGTTCGTATTATTTTGCGTGAGAAAACATTGAAAATTTATAAAATTCAAAGTCTCACAGTTCGATGTGTTTCGATCGAAAAAAAATAAAACTTTTATTGTTTTACTTGTTAGAATACGGCTAAAAATTTTTAACTATATAATACTGAATATATACTGTATAGGATACTGAGACTGTATAAACTTCTTTAAATCGTAACTCTTTAAAAATCAACTCTTTTGAGCTAAATGGCTGTTCTTTATAATAAAGAACAACTTGTAGATTTTTTTTTTTTTTTTTTTTTTTTTTTTTTTTTTTTTTTTTACAATTAGAAAACCCTTAAAATTAATGATTAAGGAGTTATCTATTGTTGAGTGATAAAAAATGAAAATATTTATTTTATAAACTTTTAAAATGATTTTTTTCTACCAAATTTGAAAACCCATTGAACTTCTCTTAAATACATACTTTTACGCAGATAAAAGTTTAAATTACAAAAAAAGAACTAATCTTCTCGTTACAAATTTCAAAGTTACTCAAAATTCGCTTTAAAATATTTAACTCCCTCGAAGTTATTCCAGAAAAAAAAAAGAAAAGAAAAAGTAAAATATTTTACAATTTAACGCTTTTTGTAAATCTTTTCTTCCGAAGCTGTAAAGCCTTAAAGCACAAAGTCTGTCAAATATTTGAACATTATTCTTTTTCGTCGTACTATAGTTGCAGTTTGAAGAAGCTACATTTTCTCGGGGAAAAAACAGGGTTTTTTGCTTTTTTCTGTCGCATAAATCTGAAACTTAAGCTGAATATTTTCCCTCTATCGAGTGACACCGAAAAAATCTCTAGATCTTTCAAAATTTACAAAGAAAATTGATTATCATGTAACCCTCGGGGAAATTTTTAACTTTCAAGGAACAAAAACTTATTAATATTTCTGACAAATGTCTTTAAACTTTTCTGCGTCTCACTATTTTTTTAAAATCAATACTTCCATTATTTCTTGTGGATAATTTAGTCATTCAAATAGTTGGCTGTTGTAATTTATGCTTTTGAAATTTATAATACTTTATAAAACTCTGTGGCAGTTCACTTTCATTAATTTAATACATATGCTACAGTGTATGATGTTATTCCCATTTTGTATGCATTTACGTAATCACTAAATCGATACACATAAAATCTGTGCAGCGTACAATTTAAATGATATAATTAATGACTCAAAATTTTCAATGGCTTCTTAAGCGTTTCACATTTAGCTCTTTGGGTAATCATGTACTATAAATTAACCAGAAACTTGCAATATCCGAACATAAATAGTAACCAGTCATCCGTGAGGTTACCATACGTAGTAACAGATACGAATTTTGAAGTTACCAATTTCTAGAAATTACTATTAAAACAACCCAGCAAAGAGGAAATTGCTGGCCAGCAGCACGATAGGTGCTGGCAATGATGGAGAAGTGCTGGCAGTGATGGAGAAGTGCTGACTAATGGTCTACCACTGCATGACCACTGCTGGACAACTTTAGTCAACTTTGCTGTTGGAAATCATCAGATAAAATTCTGGTGGGCTTCCGTTTTATCTCATGCTCTGGCCCACCACTAAATGAAAGTGCACGAACTTTTGCAGTATTATTGCTGGGAACTCTTACGCTAGGTGGCGTTGCGAATATCGACGACATTGAGTATTTAAACATAAATCTGAAATGAATATCTTAACAAAATTTAAGCTGTGAAGCTAATTCTTTTTTTGAAACTGTAAATAATATAGCACCACTGCCACCAACAAAATAAATAAGTAGATGAATAAATAAATAAATTCTTTATTTTAACGCACATTTTCCCCCCATAAATCTGGTTTTACTACGTTACAAATGATTTCGGTTTTCATAATTTACACAGTTGAGAATCAATAATAATAAAAAAAGCGTTTAAAATATATAGGATTTCTATATAATACAATAATTTCTATACCAGTTTAATGATTTGGAACATAAGTCACAAAAGAAACAAACTTCAGATAGTGTAATGAGAGCTTGAAAACTACGAGCGGTCGTAGGATACGCTGAAGGTACTTGTTCATGTACAATCACGAAAACCAAACAGCACCGAGAGCGGTTAGTACTTGGGAGGGTAACCAAACCGCTGTACGCTCAAATATTTCTATAGACATTTCTATTATAGACACTTCTGCTGATATTATTCTATAGCTCTTTGTGAAACTAGCTTGTTGAATAAAGGGCCATAATACTTTATATTTTTTATAGAATTCTATAAGAAATTTTTATAAGGGAAAGTGCTGGGCCAGCAAAGGAATAGCAATAGGATAGGTGCTAGCACTGCAGGAAAAGTGCCGGATTGAAGCAATGTGAGGGCATACCAATGCTGGCCTGCTGTTGGCCATCACTGATGGGCCAGCTGCATTCTGCACGGACACTATTGTACTGGTTTAAGTAATGGCACTATTGCACTTTACCGCTGATGGCAATTCTGGCTTCCATCTTTTTTCCAGCTGATGTCCCACTGTTTCTTTCTTTGCTAGGAAATATAAACAAAACACTTATTGATTAACCATAAACTGAATGTAAATATTTATGCTTCAACTTTCATGCATTAACAGAACAAGTTCTTCAATGTGACAGCAAAACAGTAATTTTTAAATTGTCGAACAATTCAACAATTTTACTTACAGACGACACATTTCAGGGTTAAAAATACAGGGTTAAGTGTTAAAATAAGTGAGTTAAGTGTTAAAATTCTTCAGATTCATGACATTTTATCCTTTATTCAATAATACACAATTATATTACAGTAAACTCACAACTATCCGGCCGAATGGGGCGGAAGGGTAGGCCAGATAACTAAAAAGCCGGATAGGCCGGAGGTCTATAAACCTTTACTTATTCCCTGCCCTCCCTCACCCATAATATTAGAAACACATGTTACACATTTTAAGATAAATTTCATATGTACAGTACATACAGTTACAGAATTAGGAAAACATTAACGTAAAAGGTAAGCCTAATTCGTAAAAAATGATTAAGTCTCATTTACTGTTTATTAATAAATGATTGCTCAAATATGAAAACTTATTCATAAGTCATACAACATTTTTTACAGTTTTCTGTTTTTAATTTTTGAAAAAGCGTTTAGTTTTTTTTTTTTCTTCTCCCTGTTAGCCCTCTTCTGCAAAAGCAATTTCCCTTCATTTATGCAAGCAGATGATATCAGCTGGCGTCGGTTCCTCCTGTTGACTAATGTATTCCAGTGCTGCCTCAATCGTATTGAACCCTTCCGAATGTGGGATGAGATTTTTCCCGCAATCCTCCTCCTGTTTTTCTTTTGTTACTTCTCCCTATGTCACCATTTTTACAATATCGTTGTCAGTTAATTCATTAACTTCGTCGTTTCCCATTCATTCTGTAATGACCTCTGCATTGACATCGTCTGAGCCCGGTATATTTTTCAGCAGCGAAAGAAGCTTATCGTTCTCATCTTTATTTTAAAAAAATTGTGTTAAAATTTTATTACTGTTTATCTTACTTGTTATGTTTTAATATCATCACTGTTAAAAATTTGCAGCATTCTGGCAGGTCATTTGACCGTTTTTTTCCGAAAACGGTTACACAACCGTAATTTAACACCATTCTGACCATATTATTGGCCATTTTATGGTCAGAATATAGTTAAATTATGGTTATGAAACCGTTTTTTCAAAAAACGGTCGAATGACCTGCCAGAATGCTGCAAAATTTTTAACAGCGTACCTAAGTTTCCTACACATGTTTATGTCCACCTTTATGGTGCAAAAGAATGTTCCAAGATCTCACAATTACTATGTTTTGAATTCTATGCTATTGCATTTTGCAATCTTTTCTTGCTCCTTCCTTTCGTGAGTCAGCACTTTCCCACGGACGGGAAACCGCCTGCTTCAGCCGCTTAGAACTGCTAGTAATACTTTCAATTTTTTACTAGGCCAGATAGTACGGAATGTTGGAAAGTCGCGAGCCGGAAAGTCGGGAGTTTACTGTATATATCAATGCACTTCTTAAATAGGATACATTATTCCTGTACATTAATTATATTTTTTTCCATCAATAATTTTTTTTGTTATGTAGTCAGCCGTGTTTACTTATCACTTATGGCTAAAATTGGTTTAAAAAATTAATTTGGGTTAATAACTTTCTTTACTATATTTTCGATTTTTAAAAGTCTTTATTTAATCAGAAATGTAATCCTAATTGTTTGCAAAAACATAAATTAATTTTAAAGCAACAGGACGTAAAAAATTTCGTCTCATAGATGGCGTTTATTGTTCTCATTATTCGGGTATTCCGGAACACCTTATCACGAGAGTGGAATCGTCTTATTTCATCTTTCCGAAAGTATAAATGACTTTAGATAGAATGCGGTTAGTGGAATAGCTTTGTTTCGTGTCTTTTAAGCTTAGTGTCGTTATGCTTTTATGTTTTAGATGCGTTTATTTTAAAACTGTAGTTGGTTAATTTTTTTAATAGATCTAGTTATTTATATTATATTATTTTATTTAATAGATCAAGTAAGGTTTACAATAAGTTTATTTGAGTTTTACGAAAGTAAATTTTAATGAATGATTTCAGTTCTGATTTAAATAAACCTTTAAACTGTCTTAAAGAGTTTTTGATTTTAACATTTCAATGGACTGTCTTTTTATCTAAAAAATCCTTGTTAACCTGAAATCATAATCATGAATCTAGTTCAGTTCCAGTTATGAAGTTTAATTCCTGTTAATAGAAGATACTTTCAATTAATAATTTTATCCAAGTTTTTGCACTGGTCTTTATCCAAGTTTTGCACCGGTATGAAGAAGTTTTAACAGCTTTTGAAATCAAGTCAAATTTTGCCTTGAATGAAATTTTATAAAAAAAAAAAAAAAAAAAAAAAAAAAAAAAAACTCTGATCACCAATAAAATGTTTTTTCACTAATTTTAAAATCAGCACCACAGTACATTTTGTCCTATATATATATGTTACCCAGAATAAGATCGAAGTCAGGTAAATCCTAAATTTTACCAATAAATCTTAGCATTTACCAAAGTGAGTTGGTAAAACCCAAAACATGCTACGGAATCTTTTCCGCATAATATCTCAAAAAACTCAAATTACATTATCTAATATACAATTAAATTTAAAAAATCAAAAAAACCCGACTGCGTAAAAAGCGAACTAATTAATTATTTCTCATCAATGTGAAACTATTTTTTTTTCAATTCCCATTATTAGCTCACACTCTCGCTATATATATCTTGTTGAAGTTTTCAATCGTTAATAAAATACATATTATTCATCCAATCAAGCTCAAATAATTACTTTTTTAACTTGTAGTGTATTACACTTGATGTTAATCCAGTGTTTTTTCAAATATTAATGCATTAATTAAATTAAATTAATTAATTTTCAATAATCGAGAGAGCCCTCTCCTTGATCAAGGTATTTTAAGACCGAGAGAGCCCTCTTTTTGATCAAGGCATTATAAGCGCCACTCAACGGGAAAGAAGGATAGGAGGTGAAAAAAATTCTGTTATTGACCTAAGTAGGAATTGACTTTAAATATTTTTTATTATTATTTGTTTATATTACTTACCTATTTTTTTTATTTACCTGTATTGATGACTTTTAATTTGTGTTTAATTCTTAGTTCCTATCTATAAACATTGTTTTGATGAGGTCTGTAGATGTCTATGATGGTTAGGGTAGCAGTAAAGCTGGAGATCCTACATACACAACTTCCAGGTTGTATAATATTTTAACGGAGCTTCTGACTGTAAAATAGCCGATGAAACATCGTCTTCATTTTAAAAGACCTATCCAATGATATGCCACTCAATACGGTGTATGAAAAATTTTTTTCGTCGCTACCGCCATTTTTTTACGGCCGCCATTTTGAATTTATAAAAACAAAACGTAGCCTATAACCATCGGGTCGTTAAGACGAATTGATAGAGACCTCATTCATTAAAATCCATCCAGCCGTTGGGATATTTCGAGGGTATAAAGAAATCCACATACACAGATACCGTGAAACACATAACCCTTCTTTTCAGTCGGGTAAAAAGTCGGATTCTAGACTGTAGTAGTTCCCACCTGTCTAAACTTCCCCGAAGTTAAAATGCAAATGACGCAAACAGAGAAATGCACTTGCTGATAAAAGAGCATCCTTATTTCGGACTTTTATAAAAAGGAATTGGTAATTCCGAGTATTTACCTAAATGGTTGTGTAAAAGCCCGAAATTGCAGCATTTGAAAGTTTATTTCGTGTTTTTACCAACTCACTTTGGTAAATGCTAATATTTACCGTTAAAACCTAGGATTTATCAGACTTCGTTATTTTACAGTAACTTATGCAATTCCGTTTAATATGTAAAATATGTGTAGTTTATTATAATTTCTTAACGTATTTCTTATTAAATATTTTAGCTATGTATGTTTATAAGTATTCATGACACATTCTGTTGAGCGGGCTGTAGAATCATAATAAAGTTTAATATTTTCTATTTTATTTGTCATTTGAAATTTATTTCTATACATTTATTCCGACAACAACATTAAAGTAATGGCTATAAAATTGATTTTTAGCTGTATCTAAATCATAAATTTAATCTTTTATTTGGTTTAAAGGCATTTTTTTGTTTGATACCGTAAGAAGTGTGTTGAGTTTATATCAAATAGTTCACAATTCAGAATTGGATATTTACATTTGCTCTTTAATGGATCAAAACGGATATCTGTTTTATTTACAAGGCGTAAAAAACTCTTTTTAATCTTAGCAATAGTATGCTTTGTCAATATTTGTTTAAGTGACAAAGAGAAATTTCATTTAAGACTATTTTCATCATTGCTTTTCTATATCAAGATTGTGCTTTAATATATTAAGAATACCGTTGAAAGAAGTGAGAAGTTGTTACTTATTGAAACTGCTCATAACCATGTATATAGAAAAATAAAGTAATATTTAGCTGTTTTGATTATTATTTTAATTTATTTTATATGCATATATTTGCTGTTTTGATTGTTTTCACTGTTGAATAGTTTAATATTCGGAAAATATTTTTTATATTTACCGAATATTTTTTATATTTACCGATGGTGTGTATCTTATATTATTAATAAAATCAAGAAGTAAGAAAATGCAAAATATGATGGTAAAAATACTCTATAAAAATGACCGTAAATGTAAACTATTTTGAATAAAATCAGCTGAATTCCATAATATTCTTAAACTATTTTACTTGCTAAAACCTTTTCCTGCTTTACATACATACATATATATATATATGAAATAATAAAATAACGTTATCCCAGGTGATATTGTCCTAGAGGATGGTTAAGATGGGATGAGAAATTGACTCGGGAACCTTTATGCGAATCGAACTCATTTATTAGGCGCTCATCATACATCTGATTCGCGAGTCGATCGCCGGTCCCGGAGCCAACTTGCATAGACTTTGGGAGGTTACGTGGCCGTAAGTTTAGCTAGCCTCTCAAATAGCCAAATTTCATCTTTCTTCGCACGTGTTCTGGGTAATATGCTGAAAATTCTAATATTTTCCAGCAGAGGGCAGAATTGTTAATTTGGGAGGAACATCTAATTTAATTGGTTCATTAAGTTTTGATTGATCTGTGGTCAAGGCCCGTACAATTCCCAGGGACTGTGACGTATCAGCCCTACCCACAGATGCCTGCAAAAAGCGCTTAGATTAGCAGTTTCACTCTTAAAGAATCGTCTAAAAGGATCTCTAAAAGTAATAAGATGTATTGCTGAGAAACAAAGTCACAAGGGGTAAAACTGGTTTTAGAATGAGATTTAAAGTTAGGAGAAAGAAACTTCGGATTTTAATTTAAATTTGGAATTTTAAAGGCCTTTTATACTTTCATATCGCCCCCTCCAAGTAGAGGTCCACCCGGAATTGCCTGCAAATCCGGGGGGACTCGCACGGAGAATGGCGAATATAAAAACAGATAAGTGCAACATTACAGATTAGGGTTAAAGTTAAATCTGAAGGGAAATTTAAATTAAATGTAACGTTAAAGTTAAGTTTGCTAAGATATGAGGACTGAATTTTGCTGCTGGAAAACATATTTTAAATTTAAATTTTGACGTATAAACTTTAAGAAAAAAAAATTTAAGATTATAAATTTTTAAGCTGAAGTATTTAAGTTTGGGATATGGCTCTCGAGACGATCTGATCGGACTTTACATATAATATTTGAATATAATGACATAAAATATGAAGAAAAGCTGAAAACACAAACAACAATAATAATACTAGGAATATATGGGAAAAAAACACAATAATAAAACATGATACAATTTAAAGTAGTGACCATATTTTTCTTGCTTGAAAGTCCTCAAGTTTGTGCTTTTTTCAGTTAGAGTATTTAAGCACATATTTCACCTTTTTTATATAATGTTTAGACTCTGTAAAAATATAAATTGATGCACATAATATAAGAGTCTTTTCCTTATTTTCCGAGGTAAGTTTTGTATTTTAGTCCCTTATGGCATAAATTGGTATGATTTCCACAATAATTGAAATTATTATAAAATACACAGATACGGGTAATATTTAAAAATATGTTAAATATAAAACGATACTCACATATGATTACTGGGAAAAAAAATTGGTTTATGCACAAAACATTCACATTATAGAAATATTTAAAAATTGAAAACTTTTCTTCACTCATTTGGAAATGTGAAAATGTTAAAAATATGTTGAAATATAAAATTGATTAAAAAAAAGATGTAAACATTAAACAAATATAACAATAATATTGAAATGCACAATGAAAATAAAGAAAAATATATTGAAGACTATTTACAAGGTAAGTAATATTTATCCTAAACCTCAGGGAGGTTTTAGCACATCCTAAACCATTTACGGTTTACGCATAATCCTAAATCTCAATGGAGATTTTAGCAAAAAAAAAAAAAAAAAAGAAAAATGAGCTTTATGTTTATTTTTTGTGTGAAGATGCAGATGCAGTTTACCTGTAAGTAATGGTGTTTACCAATTTGCAGACTGAGGTATTTATTTTCCTCAGTGGCATTAATAAACTAAAGTCATAATTTAATAAACCACATTTACATCTCACTCAGCTCTTGGCAAATAGCAAAAATCTCTAAATTTTTAAGAATTCAAGAATTTTACTACTGGCAAAAAGAAAAAAAAAATCAATAAATAAAACAGGAAAATTAAATAGATAAAACAAATAAAAAAAATTTATAAAATAATAGACACTGGTTCAATCAAGCAGGATTATGACCAAGACTTCTAAGTGCATGGCAACCCGTTGACAAATTTTTGTTAGCTAGCTTTTATTGTCCGGACATTTATTTTATCAACAGTTGCCACATTTGTTCAGATTATACAGGTCACTGAATCCCGTTTGTCTGGGAGTTAAATAAAAAAAAAACTTTGATTTAAAGACTTACTGGGGTGAAACCATGGTCATCTTTAAAAATTGTATGTTTGGGTTTGGACACTATTGGATTTACCACGGTTAAAGTGGAGTTACCAAGGTCATGTCCAAACCAGTGATTGAATCATGGAAAATATTTTGAACAAGGTGGGGGCGGGACATTCACCTGTTTTCTAAAAGTGACAGGGGTTAAATACCTGCTCATATTTTTTCTGAAATGGTAAGAACGTGACCTTCCATTTTGTCTCTTAAAAGTGGTTGGGGTAGCCAACTCACTGGGGCCCTTTTATGTGATTAGATTTATTATTATAAAAATATATATATTGGATATAAATATTAAAAATTAAAAACTCAAATATTAAAATATAATAATATAAAATATAATATTCGGCTATACACAAAACTCTAAAATGAATAATAATTGGCATAAAATTCTATATATAAAAACAAATACTTGAAAATCAGACTGAGCTTTTCTCATTATGCAGAAAAAGGAACTCTTTTCTACACATAAATGATTAAAATATGGATTAAAATAAAATAACACACAAACTGACATATACTGATATAACTGACTTACTATTTACACACATGTAGAACTTTCCGGATGCTCATCCCTATTTATAAAAATAATTAATGGAATAGGACACTAAATATTCAATTACGCGTATATTATTTGATAATTTCTTGTTTAAAAACATGTAACTAGTTTCATGAATTTATTTACGATATGCAAAAACATTAAAATCAAATAAATTCACTTATAGGTGATCGCACGTATGCTTTACCGGATGAATAAGAAAACAAAAACTACTGTTACCTTAGTTATTACGATTTTAACGCGCATGCAGTATGTTTACATCAAATTTTTCAATAATTTTAATCATAAACTTTAAATGTCACAAGAAATAATAATAATAATAAAAAAAATAAAAGTAATAAAAATTTGAAAATAATAAATTTAAATTTGGTTAAAATCTTTAAAATCCCTTTAATATAATACCCATATTGCTAACAGTATTTTTTGTTAACTTTTTCATTCATAGTTCTCATTATTACGTAGAACTTAACATTGTTTAATGTGAAAAAAAAAAAAAAAAAAAAACTTTTCTTATTACTAAAATATTTCATAAAATGAACATAAAAAGAAATGTGTAATGTTATCTAATTTACAAACTGAAAAAAAAAATTTAAAAGGAAAATAACCTTTAAAAGAAAGCACGTCAGTTTTTTTTTTTTTTTTTTTTTTTTTTCCAACTTTTATACGTAATTTTTCAAAGACAAACATTGATAAAAGTAAAATAAAAAGAAGCTTCATACCTGTAAGTTAGCATATCCAAATAAAAACATGTAAATAAATTTATAAAAAAAGTACACTTTATCACCACTTTAAATGAAAAATAAAAGAAGTTCAGTTGTCCAGTGATTTCAAATGTGAATCACTCTTTTTTTTTTTTTTTTCTCTCTCTTCTTTAGATTCTGCATGTTTCATGCGATGATAAGCGAAGAAAACGAAAAGTTGACCTCTGTCCTTGAAAACAGCTGTCCGTGTTTGACCTAGTTTTTCTGCTGATAGTTTTCATCAGTTTTTATTTCGCAAAGAGAAAGCAGTGTAAAGATCAGTTCTGCTAGGTGTTGCAGTAGGGAAGAAAAAGAATGTTTCTTTTAAATCTCACACTTCTATTATCCGACTGTTAATTTCTGTTATCAGACGACGCAGCGAGAGAGGGCAAAAAAAAAAAAAAAAATAATGGTTTCATTTCTTGTTTCGTCCAAACTTTTCATGGCAGGTTGTTTTTCAGATTTAGATAATAACACCGAGATTTTCACAGTGGTAAGTCTTTTCCGGGTGTCCTTTTGCCGTAGAAATTGATTTAAAAAGTTTTTCGCCGACTTACGACGTTTTCGGAAACACGTCACTGGCCAGGCATGGGATTACCGGCGTAGAGATTATGTAGGCGCTGGGATTTTCGTTGGATTTCAACGGCAGGTGACGGGCTAGGCTTGGGACTTTTCAAAGCATATGAGCGGGATCTATCCGGTCCGATTTCAGCATTCACTGGGCTAAAGTAACTGTTCGTGGCCGATCTCAGCTCTCAGAATTTGACTTCGTGTGGGTTAAGGCTTGGGATTTCTTCACGCGCATCCTTTATCCTGCGCGACTTCTGTAATAATCAAATAACGTTATCCGAGGTGATATTGTCCTAGAGGATGGTTAAGATGGGATGAGAAATTGACTCGGGAACCTTTATGCGAATCGAACTCATTTATTAGGCGCTCATCATACATCTGATTCGCGAGTCGATCGCCGGTCCTGGAGCCAACTTGCATACACTTTGGGAGGTTACATGGCCGTAAGTTTAGCTAGCCTCTCAAATAGCCAAATTTCATCTTTCTTCGCACGTATTCTGGGTAATATGCTGAAGATTCTAATATTTTCCAGCAGAGGGCAGAATTGTTAATTTGGGAGGAACATCTGATTTAATTGGTTCATTAAGTTTTGATTGATCTGTGGTCAAGGCCCGCACAATTCCCAGGGGCTGTGACGTATCAGCCCTACCCACAGATGCCTGCAAAAAGCGCTTAGATTAGCAGTTTCACTCTTAAAGAATCGTCTAAAATGATCTCTGAAAGTAATAAGATGTATTGCTGAGAAACAAAGTTACAAGGGGTAAAACTGGTTTTAGAATGAGATTTAAAGTTAGGAGAAAGAAAATTCGGATTTTAATTTAAATTTGGAATTTTAAAGGCTTTTCATCCTTTCACATATATATATATATATATGTTTCTATATCTTGATTTAATTAATATAAATATTTAAAAAGTGCATAAAATAAATTTATAATTTTGGAATATAGAACACCTATTATATGATTTACATACATAGCTAAAATACTTGAATTTTCCAATTCATTTCCTAAACCAAATAGGAGAGAATTTCAAAATAACTTCCTTTAAAATTTCTACTTTTTAATGACAAAAGAAGAAACTAATAAATGTTTTCCATCTGCTAGATTTTTCCTAGTTCAAAAATAAACTAGTTCTTAAGTTCAAAAATACCTAAAACTCTTTAAGGGGACGAGGGTCCTTAAAAAACCTTAAAAATCAATTCTTTATTTTTTGAAATTTTGACTTTAAATATTATTCAGTGGTACATTATATGCATTATGACAAGCATTTATCAAAAAAAAAATTAATTATTTTTTGAGAGAAAAATGGAGTTTTACGAGTCGTCTTAGAAATCTTCGAAATGCCCCATGCGCATTCCAAATCAATGAAAATCCCAATATTTTTTATAAAAGTTTGGTTTATATATATAAATAAAACTGTGCATCGAATTTTATATATTTGAATATAAAGGTTTAAAAAAAATTAAAAATTTCAAAATTTTTTCGAAAAAATTTTAAAAATTTTGATTTTTTTTTTTTTTTTCACTTTTATATTCAAATATATAAAATTCGATGCACAGAATTATTTATATATATAATCCAAACTTTTATAAAAAATATTGGGGATTTTCATTGATATGGAATGCGCAGGGGGCATTTCGAAGATTTCTACGACGACGCGTAAAATGCCATTTTTTTCTCAAAAATAAATTTTTTTTAAATTTTTTTTGTGATAAATGCATGCCACAATGCATATAATGTACCCTTGAGTAATATTTAAATTAAAATTTATAAAAAAAGGAAAAAAATTAAAAAATTTTGAAATTTTGAAATTTTTTCGAAATTTTTCAATTTTTTTTTTTTTTTACCTTTATATTCAAATATATAAAATTCGATGCACAGTTTTAATTATATATATAAACCAAACGTTTATAAAAAATATTGGTGATTTTTATTGATATGGAATGCGCAGGGGGCATTTCGAAGATTTCTACGACGACACGTAAAATGCCATTTTTTTCTCAAAAATAAATTTTTTTTTAAATTTTTTTATTGATAAATGCATGCCGTAATGCATATAATGTATCCTTTAGTAATATTTAAAGTTAAATTTGCAAAAAAAAAGAAAAATTCTGAAATTTTGAAATTTGTTCGAAAAATTTCAAAATTTTTCAAAAAAAATTTTTTTTTAAACCTTTATACTCAAATATATAAAATTCGATGCACAGATTTTTTTATATATATAAACCAAACTTTTATAAAAAATATTGGGGATTTTCATTAATATGGAACGCGCATGGGGCATTTCGGAAATTTCTAAAACAACGCGTAAAATTCCACTTTTTTCTCAAAAATGACTTAAAAAAAATTTTTTTTTGTAATAAATGCATGCCATAATGCATATAATGTACTTTTGAGTAATATTTAAGGTGAAATTTACAAAAAATAAAAGAAATATTTTTAAGGTCCCTCGTCCCCTTAAAATCACGAACACTAGTGAATACATGAAAATTAGTGATCGCGTGAAACTGGAAAAAATACGCTTCATTTGCTCAAGATTAAACCATTTAACGGTGAAAAAAAGCAAAACAGCAAAAACATCCCATGAAAATGAAACAAAAACAAACAAAAAAAATTTCTGAATCCAGAAAATTACTGGATTCAGAAAAAAACATGGCATAGAAATCTCTAAAACCATGAAATTCGTTAATACGACAATCACTATAATGCGTGTATGAACGGTTTGTGCTCATTTAAACTAAGAAAAAAGTCATAACTTGTTCCAGCTGCTACACATTTGAAGAATCTTAAAAATAGGAAGATCTTTAAAGCCACTATCACTAAGTCTGGGTTTGCTTCCCTAAAATTAATTAAAAAAAACATCATCGGAATAATTTATTTCGCTATATACGAATCTAAAAACCAAAACATCGTTAAAGTCGTAAACGTTATAACGCGTGTGTGTGCTGCATAATGTGATATTATTGTTATTTTGTTGTTTTCGTGGGCACGAAATGCTCACATACGCGTTAATTACCACGGCTTTAACAAATTTCATGCATTTTTGAGATTCCTATACAATAAGGATGCTACATCTAATAATTTTTTTTATCAGCGCGAAGCGAGACACATACGTCAGTGATCACGGCTTTAACGAATTTTATATATTTTTTAAATTCTATACAACGAGATTGCAGCCAGTGAGTTTTCATTGTTCGTCTTCATGAACACCAAAATCTAATACTTGCGGGTGTTATACATGCAGTTGCTGTTTTTGAAGTGATTGTAAATTTTTTTTTTTAAACGGCATTTTCCAGTTCGAAAAACAGTTCCGAAACTGAAGGTGTTCTTTAGGACAAAAATAGCAAACAAAATCAAAAACATATAATAAATGTACTAAATTTAAAAAATCAGAAACCCAACTGCGCGAACTAATTAATTATTTCTTCATCAATGTGAAACTATTTTTTATATTACTTACCTATTTTTTTATTTATTTGTATTGATGACCTTTAAGTTGAGTTTAATTGTTAGTTCTTATCTAAAAACACTGTTTTGATGATTCCCATAGATATCCATGAAGGTAAGAGTTGCAGTAAAGCTAGATATCCTAACTACACAATTTCTAGGTTGTGTAATATTTAAACAGAGCTTCTGACTGTAAAATAGTCAATGAAACATCGTCTTCGTTTTGAAAGACCTATTCAAGGATATGCCACTCAATAGGGTGCGTAAAAAACAATTTTCGTCTCTACAGCCATTTTGTATTTTACGGCCGCCATTTTGAATTTATAAAAACAAAATCTAGTCTATAACCATCGGAAGATTAAGATGAATCGATAGAGACTCCATTCATAAAAATCCATCCAGGCGTTGGGATGTTTCGAGGGTATAAAGAAATCCACTTACCCAGATACGCGTGAAACACATAACCCTTCTTGGCAGTCGGGTAAAAAATGCAAATGGACATCAGGACATCAACCTCAGATATCCTGTAGAAAACAAAAAATAAAATTCAAACCTGAATTTTTATATGATTGATTCCATTGGTTTAACATTAGATAATGAGTCTCTTCGTTTTAGTAGTGGGCAGCTAATTTGCTTTTAGGATTCTTTCTAATGAGTTCTTTTTTGAATAAAAGATTTCTTGTTATAAATGTGGGCATCTTGATTTCAGATATGCTTAGGTTGGGCGGCATGGCTAAAAATGTTTGGGAACCACTTGTTTACAGAATTTAACATACCATCACAAAATAAACTTACCAACCACTATTATGTTATATTATATATACAAAAATGAGCATAAAATATATTTAAAAATATCTAGAGAAGATAAAAACAATCAAACTTCAGAAACCAGTAACTCGTTATATGTACGATATTCCTCTTTTTTATCCAGAAATAGTACTCTGTAAAAGAAAAAATATAATAATATAAAAGTAGAAAAAACGGTCATTTTAGTTAAACCGAATTTTCATGGGGGGAGGGGTTGCTGTTCAACATTCATGTAGAATAAAATTCTTTAGATATATGAACCGAAAGAAACTCTCTTTACAATTTCCGACATATCTTTTAACGATTCAAGGATTATACCGAAAGGGAATCCTTTTCTACATAAAATATTTCACTGGCTTTAACACAATTCCTTTATTTATGTCGTTGTATTGTTCATATAATACATAAAATAAGCTTATATTTTTTTTTCTTTTGTTGTTATTTTTAGAATATTGTTACTTCCATGGTTCTGTTATTTTTATTTAACGATATCAAAGGATATTTACATGGAAAACACATTTTTGGGGTAACATGTTTCTCGATTAATGTAGAATAAATTTAACAATTATCAGATTTGATATAATTACAATACAAAATCCAATTTGTGCATTGAACAATACCTTTTTCCAAAACATTTAAATTTCCTTTTTTAGAAGATATATACCATAAAATATATCTTAAATAAATTATAAAGTCTTGTTTAATTGAATTCTGATTGGTGGGTTTCTAAATTTAGCTAAATAAAAATGTTTTTAATATCCGAAATGGATTGTAAAAGAATAAGTTTTACATATAACCAATAGGGTGGGCCGAAATTTTTTTTTTTAGAAATTGATTTTGGCATAGTACGAAAAAGTTGTGCAGTGAGTCAGTTAGAACTCACAAAATTTTCATCAATATTGCTCAATATTTAACCGCGCCCCTCTAGCATTGAAAAACAGAAAAAAAAAGAAAAAAATAGGTTTTTGTAAAAATATATATTTTGGAAAATTTTCAAAATTTTTTATTAGCATACAGTGAAAATGTAACATAATGGGTCAGTTAGAACCTACAAAATTTTTTATGAGTTTCTATCAATGTTTAATCGCGCCCCATTGACATCAAAAATTGGAGAAAAATGCGAAATATATTGGATTTTCTAAAAAACTGTACTAGGAGAATTATTTTCCGAAATTGATATTTGCATTAATATTTTTCATATTAATTTTAATTAATCATATTTTATTGAATTTCACACAGACAGAGTATAGATCATAACAAAATCTATAAATTTGAAGTGCCCTTAATAATATCGTACCCACGCACTCAAATATAACTTTTCTCATTCTCATACAAGAACGGTCATTTTTGGTTTCCCTGCAGAACGATAGATGACGCTCTACTCTTTCATTTCTTCCGAAGTCTCTCTAACTCATATTGTAGATAAAATTAGATAGCATTCCCGGATGTCGTTGCATTCTGCGTTTATTCTTTTGAGAAACGAAACTGTTGTCATGGAGAAGCATGCAATTAAGTAAAATGACGCGAGCAAACACAAGTTGTAGGCTGTTTGGAACTGAGAAAGATTTATTACCCTCCGATGCTAGTTTTCTCCCAACATAACACATGAAGACATGATTAGATGTTATCAGCATGCCAGATTGCAATTTAAGGGGTACGGGAGTAAAGAACCGTCCATTACAAATGTAACCGCAGCAGTTACAAAAAAAGTTATTGATATATGGGAACGTGCGTCCATTCCTGTTGTGTCAATAAAGGGAGTGATTGCCATGATTTTATCTTACAATTGTAAATATAAGAACGTTATGAAACCTGCTAAGAGTAGAAATTCGCTATTTTTCAAATAAAAACTGAAGAAATTTAAAGCAGATGCCGCATATTTATTTGACATTTGTGCCTGTAAGTGCCAAGATTTATATTCGTGTAATTGCGAAAAAACATCAAAAGTTCCTGAGAGAAAAAAACAATTTTTAATTGACCAAAGGACAGTAAGAAAAATGTCTATCGGAAATGTGGATATGGTAACAACACAGCAACTACGAAAAAGGAAAGAAAGAGTACGCCGAAAAATGGAAATATGTGTTGGTCCGGACAAGCAAGAATTATCAGAGTCAAGCACATTTCAAAAGAAGAAATATCATAATATTTTGGAAGATAATGAAACAGATCTCGAATCAGAAGCGGACACAAAAAATACCGATCAAGATTTCAAATGGATTTATCCTCTTTCAAGAAAACGCAAGCGAAGTCATGCGCCAACGATATCGACAAGTCAAATGAGAAAATCTATGCCTCATACAGCATTGGCTGCAGATTTAACTGTTACCTCCATTAGAGCAGTGGCCAAAATTACTACAGCAGAACTGACTGAGTTCGATTTGGTTTCACCTGCGAAACAAACTTATATAGTTGATAAAAACAAAGTGAGAAGGGAACTAGAGAAAAAAAGGAAAGAACCAAGAGGAAATGATTTACGGGCGTTTGAAGTGACACCTCTTAAGAGTTTGTATTTTGAAGGCGCAAAGATGATACAACTCAACAAATATCTGGTCATCGAAAATTAACATCAGAAGCGCATGTAGCATTAATAAGGAACCAGGTAGCAAATATATAGGTCATATATCGTTAAATGCTGGTGAAAGCGCAAAAGAAATAACCCAAGGTATTATCACATTTACAAAAACGTAAATATGAGTTTACAGAACCTGTCGGTTATCGGATGTGACGGAACAAATGTGAATACGGGATGGAAAGGCGGAGTAATACGTTTGCTTGAGACATACATTGGAAGACCATTACAATGGAATATATGTATGTTACATACTAATGAGTTGCCACTAAGGCACCTTATTCTGAAAAGGGACGGTTGTACAAAAGGACCGTATTCATATTCTGGACCTATTGGTTTACTTCTAAAAGATTGCGAAAAAAATCTAGTGGTCAAATTTGAACAAATTCACTGTACTCTTCAACGTATGGATCTGAAAGATATCCAAACGGTAAGTACTGACCAAAAATATTTGTATCACATGTGTCTTGCAATAAAAGATGGTACTTGCCCTGCTAACGTGGCTGAGAATAACGCAAGTAAACTCAGTCACGCACGATGGTTGACCACTGAAAACCGTTTGTTACGGTTATACATTAGCACTCCAAGACCATCAGAAAATCTTATAATACTCGTGAAGTATGTAATGCTGGTGTATGCTTCAATGTGGTTTGAGATAAAAATGAAATCGAATTGGCGGTATGGTGCCCAACATTTCTGGAAAATGATTTCCCTTGCAAGACAGCTTCCAGATAATGTTAAGCAAATTCTTTACAAAGTATTCTCAAACAATGCATAATTTGCGCATCCTTAACACCTATTATTAGCAATGCTGCATGATTCTAGAAAACATATCGGAGAATTAGCAGTTAGGCGTATTCTCAGCGCCCGAGATAAGAAGATTAAGAAGTTGGGTGGATTGCGTTATTTCAAGCTTCCCAAACTCAATTTTGAAGCAGCCGATTATATTGATTTAATTGATTGTTCAAACACAGTTGTAACAGAGCCACCTCTTACAATGAATATAAAGGACAAAGACTTGAAGGAAATGTGCAAAGAAAAGCAGTTTCCGGTACTAACTTTTGAGGAACTTCCATGTCACACGCAATCTGTTGAACGATGCGTTAAACTAATATCTGAAGCTGCAATGAAAGTTTGTGATGAGATTGCAAGAGATGGATATATTCGTGTGAAGCTTCAAGCAAGGAAAGAACTTCCGACATTCGACAACAAGGGACAATATTATTCTAACACCTAATGTTCAATTTGCATCAGGTATTATTAAATACATTTCAAATTTGTAGATTTTTATTCTAATCTGTATTCTGTCTGCTTGTAATTCAAAAAAAATATATGCTAGTATTAATTTCGTAAAATAACAATAGTAATAAAAAGTTAAATTACGTAATAATTATAGAATTATTACTTCTTTTAGTACTATTTAACTAATTAATTAATGTCAATAATAATTTCGAAAAGTTATTTTCCTAGTACAGTTTTTTTAGAAAATAAGATATATTTTTATTTTTCGCAAATTTTTGATGTCACAGGGGCGCGGGTAAATATTGAGAAAAATTGATAAATTTTTTTTGTGGGTTATAACTGACTCATTGTGTAATATTTTTATTATATGCCAGTAAAAACTTTGGAATATTTAAAAAAATTTTATTTTCACAAAAAACTATTTTTCTCCTTTTTTTCTGTTTTTCAATGTCAGGGGGGCACGGCTAAATATTGAGCAATATTGGAAAAAAAATTGTGAGTTCTAACTGTCCCATTACACAACTTTTGTGTACTATGCCAAGATAAATTTCGAAAAAAAAATTTTTTTAGCTTATTTCGTCCCACCCTAATAACCAAGTCAACATGTGCTACACGTAATTATTTTTTTTAATATCGCTCATGTTGGCTAAAAGTATGGTATTGGTTGATGTTTTTTATTTTTAATTGAATGTAAATATTAAGATTCGAATTTAGGCCCACTTGCTTAACATGACAACTCTATGCCTATTGAGCTCAAGTGGCAGAGCGCTTGCATGCCAGAGGCCTGGATTTGACTTCTGCCTTGAAAACTTTTTATTCTGTTTCATATAAAAAGGTCTTATGCATCTTTTCAAGAACGGAATATACTGCAGATGTTTGTGCAAATCTTTCTATTAAAAGTTTTGCCAATGCTTTAACAATATTCCTGCGTTTATTATATTGTATTTTTCGCAAAGAGACAAAATATGCTTTTAGATTTTCGTATTTTTGTTTTTGTCGGTCATCTCACTTCCAATAATTTCTTCTATTTTTTAAAAAGTAATCCTTATTTTTTACTCTGCTTTTTATGCGGAAAATGCTTACTATATTGCTTATGCATATTGGGATCTCATTTCTACATGCATCGAGTTAATGCAACAGATAAACGTAATTAAATATAATGACGTAATTCTTATAAATTACTGAATAAATCAATTAAACATTTCTAAGGGACAGGGTTACTTATTACATTCAAAAGCCATAAACAGCACTTATGATAAATGAACGGCCATCAAGTACAGAAATCATTGTTGTACCACTGTTTTATTATCGAAGAGAATCTGTTTTTGATAATTTTGTATGTGTTATTCATAAAAAAAAAATTAAACTCTAAAAACCCTTTCATCAATCAAATTGAATTATTATTTTTTTGTCTGATAACAGTTGTGAAGTTTCCCAATTATTGACAATGTTTTGTATTTTTCTTTATTTTTGCTAATGCCTAGAGCAGTGGTTCCCAACGTGGGGCGTACGCCCCACTGGGGGGCAATTTGAAATTTGTGTCTCACTCATTGGCTATCAGTTTCTTTAGACATTTTTTTAAAAGTAATGTTGTAGACTAAAAATAAATGGAATACAAACAAAATTTGAAAATAAGTTTTTTGTTTAATTTAATTTTTAAAATATTGCCAATGGAAAGCTTAAAATAACTTTAACACCAGAATAATTATATGAATAATTATGTAAGATTATGTTTTTTGACATTTTTATGTAATATTAAATCTTACTATATTTTTCCTGGGACAGAATGTTATAATTTTTCGTAACACTTTTGATTATTTTTTGAATGAGCTTTCTACTTCAAATCGGTCTGCTATATGTCACACAAAAATTCTTTTACATGTGAAACTACTTAAAAGTATATTGTATGAATTTGACTGTCTTTAACATATCTATTATATATATATAATCCAAACGGAAATTTCGTTCCGAACGCCGAGATTTCGAGTTCTACCGCATGGATTTTTACGGAACTTATACCGTTAGATAGGTATCGTTCCAGGGAAGGTTTTAAGCTATAACACATCATTCTACCTAGATTAGTTAAGAATTATTACGGAAAATTCTATTATTTTGGACTTTGTTACTTCATATTTCCTTAAATATCTGGGCTCCTATTGGTCGTAGAGCTTAGATCTCGCGCCAAAAGTAGCTCCGAAGCACCCAAGCAAACTTTTCCCCGCGATTATTTTGACGTCTTCCGATTTCCTCTAACTCTATTAGATGCCCGCGTAGAGCCCCTTTAAAATATTGTTCGTAGTAATTTCAGCAATTATCTTAAATTATTGGTTAAGACCGCCACCCACCCGATTCATGTATCTACGGAAAGGTTGCATGAAGGAGTTTCGTTCCGATACGCTTTCGTTAAGAATAGAGTGCGCTCCCTGGTGGTGGAATGTGGAACTAACATAACGCGATATTGTTAAAATTAGGAAATCTAACAATGCGATCTGTTTTAAACTTTGAGATAGTTCATAACACATAATCTATTATCTGTTCTATTATATATATATAAAATCTATTATCTATTCTATTATCTATTATATATATAAAATCCAAACGGAAATTTCGTTCCGAACGCCTAGATTTCGAGTTCTACTGCATGGATTTTTACGGAACCTATACCGTTAGATAGGTATTGTTTCAGGGAAGGTTTTAATCTATAACACATTATTCTACCTATATTAGTTTTAGAATTATGACGGAAAATTTTGTTATTTTGGGCGATAAGGTTACCATTTTATTTCTTGGCGAAATTCATCGTTGATAAAAAAAATTGAAACGGCTATTAAACCTCGAAAAATAAAAGAAAATCTGTTACTAATTTTATTTAAATGAAAAAAAAAAGAAAAAAAGAAGAAGAAAATCCGTTTTAATGAGTGATAATATTAAAAAACGGAAACATTTAATCAAAACCTGAAAGAAATATTTGTAATGCTTAAAAATTAATTTAATAAGAAATATTACACTTGATACGTAATATTTGGCTCTTTATCGCTTGCGTTAGATATGGAAACGAATCTGAAAATTTGATTAGATGAAATTTTAACGACATTTTCTTTCTGTTCTGTTCTTTTCTTTTTTTTATATATCTAATTGTCCCATCACGTGACTTATAGAAGAAACAAGCAGATGTAATTGTGAGTCACATGTGTAATTACTATTTGTTTCTTTACAATTTTTTATTTTTCTTTTGTCGCCAAACAATGTGATTTTAAGCCAAAAATGCATAAGCGTGAGATTAGCTTGAGGATGTTCTCACAAATGGTGTTTTTTTAGGTGAAAGAGATCATTTTTTGAGTACATTTTCATATTCAATTGTAACTTATATAGATATCAGTTAATATTTTAAAAATGGAATCGAATACTTAAATTTCAGTGTGAATTTCTGCCACACATACATATTGTAAAGTAATTTCATACTTTTTAAAATGTTTTTCGCCGTAATTCCGAAAGCATGTGATATTTATAAACTCGAACTCAGATGAACGAATATTACCCATTTTATTTAAGCAAATATTATCTATTTTCTCAAGTCATATCGCCAATTTCATTTATAGGAAAATTCACAGATTCGAAATCTAGGAAATAAAGATAATTTTTAAGGAAATTTATGTTTTAATACGTTATTACTATGGAAAAATTCAACATTTTGAAAAAAAAAATTACAAGTCTTTTGTAATTCGTCATTTCTTCTTCGTCTTTCTTCGTACTTTCTCCTCTGTTATGTAATATTTCAAATGATATTGGACTAATTTTCGATCATCGATTCACCGCAAAATCGCATATCTAATATAGTATATAAAATAAAGTCTGGATTAGGGGACTGATTAACGCACAGCGCAAACTACTGAACCTAAAATCTTGAAAATCGTGGTAAAAATACTTCTTATGACATAAACTTCTGCTAAGAAAGGATTTTCTAAAGTGTCACCCCTAATGGTTTTTGCACGGGGAGGGGAAAACAATCGAATATCAAAATTATGCGTCAAATGATAGCATATTTTAATGTAGTTTTGTATGCTGAATCGAATGCTACCAAATAAATTTTTTATATGTCCAATAGTTCATGACACATTTCATATTTTTCTAATTTGGCGGTGCCTTTGGCATCTAAACCTCAAAATATCTATCATTACATCCGTTACTCTAGCAACGGAAAAAATTCAAATCAACACTTTTGGCTAAAAAATAAAAACGGTTTTCTATGAGTTTGAAATAAAAATGCAAGCATCTTAATTTTTTTTAAAAATAGTGATTGTATGTAAAATAAAAGGAAAAAAAATTACTGAGAATTTAGCGTTATAAAACAAAAATGGAAAAGGTACTACTTAGATATTCCGTCGACCAAAAATCTATCGTCAAACTATAAGATTAAATGCCAATAATGGTTGATCGTAAATATCAAATTCACTTGAATTTAAACAAACTACACGTGCCTACGTCATCAAGTGATTTTAATTTCGACGTTTTATTTGTATTTTTATTAATGTTATACTAATTTATTTGTTATTTCGTTATTTAAAATAAGGATTATGTCAATTTATATAATTTGGCGAATGGTTTGGCGATTTATATAATTTGGCGAAATTGGTCGACGGGATAACAAGTAGTACCAATGAAAATATTTAAGTATGAAAGCAATGTTTGTAACGACTTAAAAATTATTTTCATATATATAAACTCGGTTTATGGCGTCAGATGCCGTCATCCGAAGAATCTACAAGAGTCTTTTTCCATTTTTTCCGGTCATAGGTTCCTCATTGAAAGAAATTGGAATTGGAATAATGTTGTGCGATTTATAAATTGCTCCTCGATAAGAAGAAAAAATGGGTACATTTATAACAACCGTGCGCACATCTCGCTGATAGCATTTTTAAAATTCCCAGTAGCAGTAGTTACATTTTGCGTATGTAAATTAAAAATATTTTTTTGCTTTTAATTATGGCATTATTTTTTGTTATTGTTTATCTTTTCAGTTTTTTAAATGAAATTAGTATAAGGCATGCATTTTAAATTAAATGAGTGAAAGGTTTGTGTTTTAAATGAAAATAATAAAATAAGAATATGCTATGAAAACAATCTTTATTGATTTATTACCTGCGCCCGGCTGACATAAAAGTATCACAAAAGCCACATATTCATTTTCTTTGAGTAGTTGCTCATGAGAATTCAAGTTAACCTTCCGTAATCGGATACTTCACCTATTGGTGTATTAGCTTTAATGTTGAAAGCATCGTTTATGTTTGAAGCGAAAACTTTACTATGAATTCTATTACACAAAATCGCATCATCATCATCTACTATATATTTACAACGGAAATTTGTATTTCATTCCGATTGTTTATAATACTTTCGTAGGATATACCACAATTAGTTAGGTAATAATTTTGGAAAGGTTTTAGTGTATACATATTGTTCAAGGGTACTTAGTTATAGAGCAACAGTAAAAGTTCAAAAATTAAGTGAACCTGATTATGAAAGTTTAGCCTTTTTAAAAAAAAATCTACAGAACATATTTTGTTACAAGTGGACCTGTTGCATGACTTTTAGGAATGGTGTTAGTATATACGATTTCATTATATGTTGATTAGTTACAGAGGTATTAATTCCTGTTGTCATAACGGTCTCATTACCCGACCATAAGTGCGCTGTTTATAATCAACTAAAACAATTACTTCTTAATTGCTAAATTTTGTCCAACGCTTAAGATAACATTATATCGCAATGTCGTTCGCACCGTTTTCAGTAATGTGCAAGGTCAAGCTGAAGATCCATATTGTTTAAAATACAAGTTCAAATTCACCATTTAGTTTAATCCAAGGTTCATTTGGAAATATTGACCAGCGCAGCGGGCATAGCCTGCTAGTTTAATATAAAAAAATATGAAATATCTCAACGAGGTACTACCATAAAACTTAAAAATCTTAAATATGATTAGAAAAGGAAATGGGTAAATAGTAAAAATCCATGGTACAAGTGCACGCATCTTCAACAGTACATAAATTTACATGATGACATATACATTTAAAATTTTTAAATAACGACAATTAACGATATTGGGAAAAATAAAACAGAAAATGTGTTGTGATGGGAAATAATGGCTACTTCAATTTGATAAAGATGAGAATCTTGAAATGCTTCTTGTGTATTTTGCTATCCGCAGAAAGAAAATTTAGTGTCCAAAGCTTATCCACCAACACTTAATAAGCTACAAAAATGAATTATAAAATGTGTAAATGATATAAATTTTAATGTTAAATGTTAGTCTCTCTTCAAAATATATTGTGATATAAGCAGACCGTATAACACTTTTCTTTAACATTGAGGTATGTCACAATGGGGAAAATGTATAACATCATTGCATTTATAAAATTATGTTAAAAACACATCTGTGACAGAAGATTCACCTCTTTGATAAGTTAAAAAAATGTGAAATCAATAGTTATTGTTAAGGCTCTATTACGCTTATTATGGTTCCATTACATCCTGTGAATAGAGTTCACTTTTTAAATAATAAGAGGCATATTTTACAGTTTAAGTGGGAAGAGAGGGGGCAATAGTGCCTATACAGATGCTTTGGTGGGGCGTGGCCAATAAAAGGTTGGGAAACACCGGCCTAGAGAAAGTGTTTCATTATAATTATTCATATTTTATTTTCGTTTCCTTGACATCTACTTGTAAATAGTTTTCTAAAACCTGTCTTCTTTTATTGTTTAATTTTCAGTATTAAACGATCTACTTCAGTTGATTTCCAGTGGTCATTAACGTTTTATAATTTTTTTTGACAGCGTAAACTAAATTAATTCTGCTAGCAAGAGCATCTGCCCAAAATCCTATTTATTTAATAAGTTAATTTATTTAATTATTTAATTAGAAGTTAATTTATTTAATTAGAATTAATGATGGAATACTTATGGCTTAAATAAGCTTTATGAAGCAATACTGAGAAGACCAATTTTTATTAAGCTACTTTTAAACGCATTATTACTCTTGGATTAAATATTTATTAAACGGTAAATATCTTTATGTAAATGTAAAGCAATTTCGAAGCTACATAAAAATATATACAGAGTTTGCAATTTTACATTTGTTAGTATATAGTCACCAAATATTTTCGTTATTTTTTAAATGTCAGTATAACCTAGTAAAAAATTTACAAAATAATTTCAGATAAATTATTGTCTTCGTTACATAAGCGAACCACATTTGAAATTTCATTTTCATTTTTAAAAATTTTAGGGTAATAATGTTTAATATTTTCTTCGATATAGTTATTTATTCAGGCACATAATTGAGAACTAGTTTACAGTTTATTTAACATAATATTTAAAATGTTGCTTAACAATTAATATTGTTTGTGATCTTATTGTTCTAAATTTAGATACGCGAAACTATTGCATATATCACGTTTTATGAAATATCTGCAAATAAATCAGTTTTCTTAAGGTCAAAAGCAGCTATTCAATTATTTATTGTTTTTGTTTCCATTTTTAAGACAGTTTCTTCTTCTTGTATTATTTTTCGTCTTTTATCTGAATATATTACACACTGGGCATTTTATCTGTTTTTGAAATAAATTATAAGAGGGAAACGTTATCTTCCTTTTTAAATTAAAGTTTATTTGCAATAAAAAATAATTAAAGATTTAGATATATTTAAAATGTATGAATAGTATAATGGGTAGAATATAAGGGTTGAGTTGAGTTGGGTTTATTTTTGACGGCGATTGTCTGCATGAGAGATATAGGACCTAGGGTGAGTGCCCTCCGTGGGAGTCTTTCTAAGGGAACCTAACCCGTATTTACGCAAGGTTTCTCAAGGTACGAAAACTCCGAACGGTTAGGCCGATGGGCGCGATTGCGATCGAACCCAGCACCTCCGTCTACCAGCTTCGATAGCAGAACCTCTCAGCCACTGATGGGGCGTAGAATATATGGGAAAAAACTTGAAGTGACTCCACTCGATTTTACAAACAGTTTACAGAGTATCGTGTGTTCAAATAAATAAAAATATAAAACTAAATAAAAACTTAGAACTGAATTTTACAAAAGTAAAGTATTTCCAGTGGTGAAAATGACTTCATATTTTATTTTATGATACAGAGTGAGTCATAACTTTCCATAGAAATGGTTAAAACGGTGACTATTTTTTTGTGTGTTCTCTGAAAGTAAACCGACTGAAAATAGATGCCACTAACGGAAGGAGAGTGGATTGACATTATTCTGTTGGCTGGGAGCGGTACCACAACGCGCACTTTCAATGCAACGGACAGAACATAGATAACCCATGACACCGTCTCAAAAATTATCAAAAAATTAAAAAAGATAGGTTCTGTTGCCGATGCAAGCAGATGTGGAAGACCAAAGCCGGAAACAGATGAAGATACATCAGCAAATGCAGCAATGACTACTAGCAGCGATGGCTATAGGAGTCCGACAGAACGGACCCGACGTCTCTCTGCGCAAAAGGAAATCAGCCAAACCAGTGTCATGCGCATTTTGCAGGCTAATAAGTGAAACCCGTGCAAGCCATGATACCATTTGTAGGAATAAAATAAAGATTGGTTACTGCTTTCATCATATGGAGACTTATAACACACTGTATTAAAAGAAAAAAAAAACGTGCATTTTCATTTATAAAGCTTAAACGTTTTTCTTTCAAACTATTCAATTTTGAATAAATTTTCATTCAACCAATGCTGAAATTAAGGCCTATAAATTGACAAAACAGAAAAAAAAGCATGCGTCAAGCTTAGGTTATGAGACACTTTCCAACATATTCCGAATACTGTAACGAAAAATTCAAAATTTAAAAAGATGAAATATGATATAACAATTAGGATGACACTTAAAACATTTTTAAAGTCAATTATGGCAATTTCCACAAATAATCGGTAAATAATTGAAATTTTTTTTTTGTAAAACCCAGTATATAATCTATAGATTTGTATACAGGGTGCAAAGGAAAGTCCCTTTAACCTGAAAATACTTGCGAACGGAGAGAGCTACACGGCTATGCAAGTGAGGTGACAGTATAGTAAAGCGACTACGCCCGACCTAATGCAAACGACAACAGCGCCTCTAGTGACGAAATTTGGAAGATAACCATTGCAAATCCAAAACGAAAAGAGATAGAGCATAATTTCCAGTTAGAAAGTTTTAGAGTGTCAATTAATTAGTGCGAAACGACATTTGGTTTACATGGATAAGATAAATCGTCGCCTATATACCTAAAACTGTCCGAAATTGATGCACTCCATTTTGTGTAAACATTTATATGGAATAGCCAGAAGTATGAAGTAATATGCACAATTTATGGTATAAATACGTACGTATCTCAATACATTTTGATATCATCACACAAAAAACAAAAACAAAAAGGAAAAACTGTCTCACAGTGATAAAAAGTTAATATTCATTATGTTCGAAAAGTTCACCATTGCCTACGATACACGTTTGTATTCATGAGAGTAAATTCTGCATTCACACTTCTCAGCATGGAACGAAAAGTTCGCCATTGCCTACGATACACGTTTGTATTCGTGAGAGTAATTCTGCATTCACATTTCTCAGCATGGAACGTCTATTGAAAGCCTCTTCAATACGACGACATAGATTTAACCCTTTCAAGGCCGGCGGTCTAGCCACCTAATTTTAATCCCAAAACTGACAAATGGCACCAAGAATATTTTAATAAAATTTTACTTTTGTAATGAAAGTGCAAATTAGCGGGGTTCTTTTTGAAAGAAATTCGTATAAATATTCTGGTGTCAGTCAATTATTTCATCAGTTTACGAACAGAATTCTTCTGTCCCTGAAAGGGTTAATCTAAAATTTTAAATGCATTGGAAATTAAATTTTTACAGACATTACAGCACAGTACAACGTCACAGTATGCAATTGTGCACTGCTACATTCCCGGAATGTGAATATGCAAAGTAGAACCGTCGCTCATCGATTTCAGACATTTTAGGGTATACAGGCGATGATTTAACTTATCCGTGTGAACCAAATGTCGTTTCATGCTAATTAATTGATGCTCTAAAACTTTTTAATTGGCAATTTTGCTCTATCTCTTTTCATTTTCGATTGGCAATGGCTATCTTCCAAATTTCGCCGCTAGTGGGCGCTGCTGTCGTTTCCATTAGGTTTGGCGTAGTCGCTTTACTATACCGTTACCTCACTTGCATAACTGTAGCTCTCTCCGTTCGCAAGTATCTTCAGGTTAAAGGGACTTTCCTTTGCACCCTGTATATTCTATATGTTGTGCTAATATTTAGTTCAGTTAGGAAGCGTTTAACTCAGTTGAAAATTCACATTCAGCCAATGTCCGTCAATAAACGGAAATGGATTCTAATATTTTTGTACACTCATCTATATGCTCTATATAATTTATGCAAACCAAGTAAAATGCGACAAAATAGTTAATTTTAAAACCGCGTACTGCAACTGTAAATGCATTTCTAGCAATTACCGATCATAGACAGTATTACTGTAAACGAAAACTTTTCTACACTTATGTCTGTATGAATTATAAATGCTATGCACACCATATTCAACAATAAGCATCGTGTTGTGTACCTTAGAGATACGTATCATTTTCAATATATTTGAAATACTGTAACGTAATTAAAGTATATTGCAAACGATGTTTTCCCACAGATTATAATGTATCGAAATTCTTTGGAATGTACCTGTAAAGGAACTAAGAATGCCACTTACTTAATTTTCAATACCGAACATGCAATGAAAATAAAGGTGTCTTAAATTCAGACAGATGTTGAGGGAAAAAAAAAGTTCAGTCACTTAAGTATATGAACCTGAAAATTCAGACATAATAGATGTCTTAATTTAAGACACATAAATGACTTGCTATGATCATCGTATAAACTAACTGTGAAAAATGTCTGAATGAGGAGAAAACGTCTTAAATTAAGACATTTTGATGTTTCCGTAGTAGCGAACAGATAATGTTTTAAATTGCGCATGAGTTTAGGTTTCCTTAGTTTGAACTTGATATTCAGTATAATTCAAAATAAATGTTTGTTTTTGTGTGTAACTTCTCTGCGTAGATTTTAATTAAAAAATTATTTTGATTTTTTTTTTTTTTTTTTTTTTTTTTTTTTTTTTTTTTTTTTTTTTTGCGGAATGTGATGTTTTTTTATTTTAATTCGTATCGCCTTACTGTTAATTTGTATTAATTTGCATCAATAATATAGTGAAATCGCATTTGGCTCTTCAAAGCTAGGTAAACTGAAGTTTTATTCCGCGAGTTATATTTTGAAGATCATTTTTTTTCTTTTAATATAATTAGCAGAATATATGAGGGATTTTTTTTAAAAGATGCAAGTGTTTCGTTTTCTTATTCACTGTGACAGTTTTTTTTTTTCTTGAATCGAGCAATTTTCTATATTGATGGCGACAACTTTTCAAGTAAGTGTGATTGTTTTGTTGACATTTGTTTATAGTACTACATCCAATACTACATGAAATGCAATTTAGTTTTGAAAGTGTATGCGAAAAAACCACTAATTCTAGAAGTATATAATCTTAGATTCATGTAATTATATTCTGCTAATCTAAATGTTAAAATTCCAGTAAATTCATACATACATACATATATATATATATATATATATATATATATATATAACCATTAAAAACATTTACAAATTACCTCAAAGAAACACAGTAAAAAGTTAGAATTAAAGGAATATATTGGAAGTTTGTAGAACCAAGGTAGAATCATCAAGCCCTAAATACCTAGGCACTACAAATAATTGTGTGGTTTCATCATCGTATTAGACATTTAAAAGCCAAATACAATACGAATTTAGGGCTACCAACACAATAAAACCAGAAAAAATTGGAAAAATAATTAAATGAAAAAATAAATAAGGATGTAAATAGATTGAAAAAGAAAAACACATTACCACTTCGAGATCCTCTGTAACACACACATATATATATATATATATATATATTTGATTTGAAATCAATTCGAATATTGATTTTTTGATTATTTTTTGTAAAAAAGTAATTTGAAATTAAAAAATTAAAATGGGTATTAGTAAAAAGCTAGAATTTAATATATTTACTTACTTAACTAGATTTTGCATTTAAAAATATGTGTTTTATAAGTATATTTAAATGTACTTCCATGAAACTTACAAAAATGACAATCATATTTCAAGATGTATATTTAAAACAAAAAAAGTTTTGAAACTACAAGTAATTTTTTCTACATGTTATTAATAAAATATTTTTTTTCTTTTTTCTTATTATTATTGATTAGTTAAATAACTCTTGTGATTATCATCTGATCTATCTATGTAAACAAATTGCCTATGTGGTAATATAAACTTTTTATAAAACTTATTTTTCAATTATATGAATTTTATTTTTTATATTATTTTTTGGGGTGGTGGGGTAGAGGTTGATTTTGTATGCAATTTTCGTAAATCCGATATTTTAAATCTCTTTCAACAATGCACTGATTATAATGAATATTTTGAACTTTTAGAGCAGGAAAAGATTAAAAACAAAAAATATATTTATGCAAATATCGTAACAGCCGTCTATAGCGAACACCTGAGAAAGGCGGTATTTGTCCTATAGTCGAAGATATCTGCTTCTGTGATGTGAAAATATACAATTATGTATGCGTTGTGTATTGAAAAACGTGTTTGTTAAATGGAGGTGTTCGGTTTTCGGGAATGTCCATTAATCTCAATAATGGACACTACCGAATGCTGGACAGCGCTACTTAGCGAACCATTATGCAGGATTGGATATTTTGCAGAAGATATGTTATTTATTGAAGCATGGGCAAACTGGACAATGACCCCATCTCCTACCTGTATGATTTTAGGAATTCCAGATTTCATTTTGTAAAGCTTGTATTTTAAATCTGCTTCGACATTTCTATTGATTATAATCAATATTTTGAACTTTTAAAGTAGAATAGGTTAAAAACTAAATAAAAATATATAAAAAGCTAAATATATTAGAACCTCTCTATAGCAGGCAGCTCAGAGTAACGCTGAATTTGTCTGCTATTTGAAAGGGTTCACTTTTCTGTGGTAAAAAAAAATATATTTATATATAATTATAGATTTAAAAATGCGAGCGTTCGCTAAATAAAGTTGTCGGTATGAAGATTTTGTAGTAAAATCACCATAGGAGACACACATAAATAGAGGACACCACTATTTAGAAAACACATTTTTTTATTTACAACATGCACACATTTTATATACTTTTACCTCAGAAAGGCAGACACCTCTGATTGCAGGACAAACTTCATTGCTTCAGGGTTCCCGCTGTTAAAATGTTTTAATGTATTAATTAAAAATTGTTTGTTCTTAATCGTGTTCTTCCCCAGAAGTTCAAAATATTTACTACAATGAGTACAGTGTCGAGAAATATTTAAATTATCTGCTTTACAAAAATTGCGTTCAATTTCAGGATCCCTAAAATCTGGCTGTATGGGGGTGGGTGGGGGGAGGGGTATGTTTGACTATGTTTTAATCGGATTCGACTTATGCAACGAACGAAGCCCTGTTTTATGGTCAAATATTTTTCCAGGATTCAAAGAGGTCGTACATAGCTAGGTATAATTCTCCACCCACCTCAAAATAAGGCTGCGAGTCAGACGTTTGAGTGTCTGAAATTCAGACGCAAAAAATATTCGAAAAAATTAGGGCAAACATTTTAAAACTGAACTCACCGTTTGAAATACACAAGTGTCTGAATATCAGGCATTTTAACTTACAGCGTGCCATAATAAATCTCAATAGCATATATCAATTACATGACCAAATACTGGTTTACATTATTTCGAAGTAATTTAGTTTTCCATTATATGTAAGGACTAGTGTTTATAAGATGATAATTTTAAAATATGTAAACTCACCACTTTTATGCATAGAGTAGCATTCATTAACGATTTCCTTTTATAGTATACTATTATTATATGTTATATTTGATTGTGTACAAATTCAGATAATATTCACGGCTAATTCAGCACAATTTATATACAAATATTTTTACCTTTCTCGAAAGAACAAACGTTACACAATGAGTTTTCAAAGGAAGTTTTTAAAAAATGTTGTAAAAATTTAGCAATAAAACCATCTTCTATGATAAAAATGATCTCAGCTATACAAAATATTCAGCCATGAAAATCTCCTATTCTCCTATTTCTAAAGATTTATATAAAAGTACATTCTACATAGCAGTCTTTCATAAGTCACAAAATATTTATGAAATATATGTTAAATAAAAAGTTTCTTCACTTCTGTGAGCGATACTTTTCATATTTTTAAGGTTTCTTATTGAGAGAGTGTACGCTTCTAAAGATACATGTATCTACGAGATTTGTTTTCTTTCCGTGAAATATTTTCCTAAATGTCTGAATTTTCAATCTTGTTCTCATAACGGTCTTGCGAAATTCTTTTAACACTTTTTTCTGTAAATTTATCCATACAAACTCTTAATATTGTTTCCTATGCAAATATATTAATCCATAAGCTTTACAAATTCTGTAATCATTGTGAACGTCTTTTTTTTTAGATCGCACGATTTTCTAATAATAGCAAAGTATTCGTGCAAGAAATATTTCTATGTAAAAAAAATTAAGTTATACAGGTTAAAATAAAGAATACTTGTTGACGTTTAAAAAAATGTTATCCCTTTCCCCAATAGTCTTGTAAATAGAATAATATTTTCATTATTTGCCTCAAAATATTTTCTAAGAGTTTTAATTTTAGTGTGTTATATTGTAACTATAAACTTCAAAGATAGTTTTTCATTCCATATTAATCCTTAACAGGGTCCATATACTGTTACCCATACATATCCTCTTATGTAACAAAGAAGATCTCCAACGTGAATTGCTAAATTTTGTGCAAAAATCTTCTTCATAAGAACATGTCTAAGTTTAGCCATAACATTATAAATAGCTACTAAATTAAACCTGACCGCAAAAGTATATTTAATAACTGAGACGACATTTTTATAAACATACATTATCTCCAATTGGGCGAATTTCATATCTTTAATTATATTCCTTTTAATAGGGAATATTTCATTTTGTAGTAAGAACATCACGATTTATACTGCGCACCTTAATAGCGATTAAGATTAGAACAAAGGGGAAAGGACTTTCTTGGGACATTCACAAACTTTTAGGTAGCTTTCATTACAAAAAGCTACCTATTGCAGCCGTTCGGAGGAAAGCGATTTCAAAAAATTTTGGTATATTTTCATCGATCATGACCCCCAGACCCCGAAACCACCCTCCGTTCAAAATTTATATATATATATATATATATATATATATATATATGACCTATGTCACACTGTAACTCTCGTAATTATGAGCCGATTTTGATGTAATTCGGTGTGTACATAGTACATACCAATGTCTCGACCGAGTTCGTTGGCCAGCTTCATCCGCCGTTTTGTTTCAAAATGGCGGCCATTTAAAATGTTTAAAAAAATTTAAAATTTGAAATGTGGTACCAAAAAATTAAAAATGGAAAAATATTTTTTTCTTATGTATTTGACCTTTATACAAAGATTCCGGAGCAGTTTTTGTTTCGTCTATATCTTAAAAAATGGCTGAGTTATAGCATTTTGAATTTCTAGCGTGGCTGACATTTTGAAACGTCCTGAATTTTGTCACGCGATAAAAGGCGTATTTATGAACCGATTTCGATGTAATTCAGTATGTACATAGTACATGCCAATGTCTCGACCGAGTTCGTTGGCCAGCTTCATCCACCATTTTGATTCAAAATGGCGGCAATTTAATTTTTTTTTTTTAATGTAAAATTTGAAATGGGGTACCAAAAAATTGAGAATGGAAAAATATTTTTTCTTATGTATTTTACCTTTATACAAAGATTTCGAAGGAGTTTTTGTTTCGTCTATATCTTAAAAAATGGCTGAGTTGCAGCATTTTGAATTTCTAGCGTGGCTGACATTTTGAAACGTCCTGAATTTTGTCACGCGATGAAAGGCGTATTTATGAACCGATTTGGATGTAACTTCGTTTATACATAGTACATACTAATGTCTCGACCGGGTTCGTTGGCCAGCTTCATCCGCCATTTTGTTAAAATTGGCGGCCATTTAAAATTTTTAGAAAAATTTTAATTTGAAATGTGGTACCAAAAAATTGAAAATTGAAAACATATTTTCTTCTTATGTGTTTGACCTTGATAAAAAGATTCGGGAGCAGTTTTTGTTTCGTCTCTATCTTAAGAAATGGCTGAGTTATAGCATTTTGAATTTCTAGCGTGGCTGACATTTTGAAACGTCCTGATTTTTGTCATGTAATAACAGGCGTATTTATAAACCGATTTGGATGTACCTTGGTGTGTACATAGTACATAGAAATATCTCGACGGAGTTCGTTGGCCAGCTTCATCCGCCATCTTGTTTCAAAATGGCGGCCATTTAAAAAAATTTTAAAAATAAATTAATTAAAATGAGGTACCAAAAAATTGGAAAATACAAAAGATTTTTTTTGTATGTGTTTGACCTTAATACAAAGATTCCGGAACAGTTTTTGTTTCGTCTATATCTAAAAAAATGGCTGAGTAATAGCATTTTGAATTTCTATTGTGGCTGACATTTAAAAACGACCTGATTTTTGTCACGCGATAACATGCGTATTTATGAACCGATTTGGATGTAACTTGGTCTGTACATAGTACATACCAATGTCTCGACCGAGTTCGTTGGCCAGCTTCATTCGCCATCTTGTTTCAAAAGGGTTGCCATTTTAAAAAAATTAAATTTAAAATTTAAAATGAGGTATTAAAAAATTGGAAAATAAAAAAGATTTTTTTATGTGTTTGGCCTTGGTACAAAGATTCCGGAGCAGTTTTTGTTTCTGAAAATTTGTTCTTTTGTTTATATCTTAAAAATGGTTGAATTATAGCACTTTGAATTTCTAGCATGGCTAACATTTTGAAACGATCTTGTATTTGTCACGCGATAACACACGTATTCGCCTATTTCGATGTAAGAAGGCATGTGGATAGTATACATCATTACCTCGACCAAGTTCGCTGGCCAGATTCATCAGTCATCTTGTTTCAAAATGGCGGCCATTAAATTAAAAAATATATATATATATTTAAAGTGAGGTGCAAAAAAATTAGAAATTGAAAAAGGTTTCTTTCTTAAGTATTTGACCTTGATATAAGGATTCACGAGCATTTTTTGTTTGTCTTTACCTTAAGAAATGGCTCAGATATAGCAGTTTCAATTTCTATTGTGGGTGACATTTTGAAAAATCTGATTTTTTGCATGCGACAGCACTCGTATATATTAACCGATTCCGATGTGAGTGAGCATGTGCACAGCAATTACTAAGGTCTCGACCAAGTTCACTGGTTAGCCTCATCTAGCATGTTGTCTTAAAATGGCAGGCACTTTAAGAAATCGCCGAATGTGGCAGCCAAATATAAGTTACTTTAAAGAAAAGCAGCTTGGATAAAGCTGACTAATTTCGCGAAATTCTCATTCATTATATTGATAAAAATTAGTATTGAATCTCCTATATTCGGTTTCCACTAAATTGAGCTTCGTGTGTTTGAATGATATAAGTTGTCTTTTTTAAATTAAGGAATATGAAAGCTACCTCTTCCTCCCGGCACTGGCCGGAAGGACTTTTTTTTGTGTGTATGTAATCGTAGATTTCTAAATTAAGCAAAAATAGACATGTATGATATCAAATCATATATATTAACCTTTTTCCGTTATTATGATTTTATTCCCCTGTCCTATCTTATAATAATTTAAAGAAACCCAATTTTCATTTAGATAATATGTTCTTTAGTTAACGTAAATGTGATTACATTTCAAGATACCGATAAATTATCATTTTTCATACATATACATTCTCTATTCTTATTTTCGTAATAGATTTTAGACCCCATCCTAAATTAACCGTTAGAAACCATCTGCCATGATTTTTAATTTCGATCGTGAACCAGATCTTTTCATGACCATATTTTGTATTCGATGAAAGCCGCTATCCATTGTCAGTTTTGCTCGCTAGTCAAAAATATATAAACGTTTCCTTATTTGGTTTGCTAAACCGCGATCAAAAAAATTTCAATATTCCTTCATGAGCTCATGCTATTGTCTTGACTTAAAATATGGGTACATACAACTTGAATTCAAAAAGTGTGCGTTAATTATGCCAAAATACCACAGTTCATAGAAAACAATTTTTTCAGAGAAGTCTGCCAAATTACATGTATTGTAACCATTGTGGCGAATATATTGGCGGTAATTAACTTTGCTCCTATGCATATGATATTCACCAGAGTCTCCCTAGCTTCTTCAAATCCTGTTTGAGGGGCCTCTCATCTCTAATGGATTTTCAATAAATTCTTCGTATGTTAAAATGAACCTGGCTGTCTTTATTCACGGCCACTATTTAGTAACGTCTGTTTATCCCTTTCTATTGCAAACGCAATGTCTGAAATGTCGTAAAAATGATTATCATATAACTGTCCCAAAATAAATACAATACTATAGACATGGTTGTGTAATTTATGATATTTTCGCTGCTCTTTACAACCTGAAAGATTTAAGAAGTAACACACAAAATTTGCTCTCCCTATGACGTGCTATGTTACCATATACGATTCTTGGTGATAGGAAATACTCACAATCGAATACAACTACAACAAGGTGAAGCTGTACCGTGAATTAAGTACAAAGCTATTGGAGGTAAAAGAGTATTTTATTTTAGCTTGAAACACCAAGGTCCGTATAGAACGTCACATAGCGAGCACACTGCAGGCAGCCGCCGACCGCTGGAGAGAAAACAAGAATATTTTACATTGACAGACGAACAATCAATAGCTGACGTCATTATATTCTCTCGAAGCCGCCGAAGATTGGTGAAAGTAGATATACATAAATATAGCCAATAATGGCGGGAAATGATTGAGAAGAGGCATGTGTTATTTTCTGTTTAAGGAAATTCAATGGTTGTGAAAAAATGGTAAAAATGAATTCTTTAACACCAAATGATAATAGGTGAAATTAGGAATACTGTAAACCATAACACTAGAATGTTACAGGGGATTGCTAAAAATGTCATGGTAGTGGAACTTAGAAAAGAACGTTAATAGAAAAAATAAGAAGTTAGAGCTAAGGTACCAATAATGAAATAATTATATTGCAGGAAATATAGGAAACTAAAATAACGGTAAAAAAAAAGAATAGATATAAAATGTCTGAGTAAATTTTGCATAGCAACGAAATTAAGGATGTGAATGAAATAAGAAAAGCGTGGTGCTAGTTGGATAAATATCCTTTCCTTTTTATTTTAATAAAATGCACTATGGTTAGAAAATTACAGACAGAGAAGTAAAATCGCAAGCTTAGTTTTATAAAAGGAAAAGACCGTTAAAAAATAAATTGAAGCTAGATGAAGACTGAGAATTAAAGTTAAGAATATTTCAAAAAGAAATCTTTAAGAGGGGAGGGGTGTGAAAATATAAAAAACAATTAAAAATGAATATGTGAAAGTAACCACCTTAACTCTCTCCTGTAAAAAATCGGAGTGTAAAAAATAGCCGCAAATGTTAAATAAAACATTAAAAAATAAACATGAAAACTTGTTTTTTTACTTCATTTTAGACTCCATCGAATCCATTTCAACTATTCTACGCTTGAAAAAATCCACCATACAATTTTTATATGCTGATTGAGGTATGGCCTTCGGCTCTCACAGTGATTTTCATTTTATGGCCTCAATTGACTCGAGACGTCTTCGTCGAAGTAGTGATTTTAACTTCAGGAACCGTAAAACGGCACACAAGGCCATATCAGGTGAGTATGTGCGCTTAGTTGATGACATTCGTTGCATTTTCTGCTAAAAATCGTTGGTGAACAATAGATCTGTACGATGGTGCATTTATCTTGATGCGAATCCACACGAAATTTCTGAGATTTTCGAAATGTTCGGCACACGAAATTTCGTTTGAAACACATACTTTAAAGCAAAAGCGCTGCTCAACAATTTTTACCATTGTAGAAATCGCAGAGCACTCAAAAGGATGACTAAAAAAAACAGCTACTGACGACACTCTAAGTGACAGATGACGCTCAATCTAGGCGCTTTCACTCAGTACATCGGTACAAACTTACAGAAAAAAGAAATATCGCAGTATATTTTATGCATATCTTTTAAATGCTAATTTTCGGTTACTTTTTACGCAGAATGTATGTAATTTTGTTAACACGTTGATCGCCACATATTGCAACACAGTGACATTTTTGTCAGACATTTAATTTACAAAGCGGTTTTCATTTTTTATCGAGACGGTTCATAATTTTCCATCAATGTTTGTTAATTTTATACAAAGTGTCAGTTTTATATATCTGAAACCAAAAATATCAAATAGTTATTTACACACGTTGAACGCCAAACGGTAATCACTAAACATGCCTCGCAAGAAAAGGTGTTCTTTTTTTAAATACGTGGTGATAAATTATCAATAGGCGCGTTTCATAGCAAGAAATTGTACTGAAACTGAAAATGTTGTTGGCACATGTATCTGTGTTGTATGGCGCCTTAGTAAATAGTGTCCGAAAGGTTTTACCTGATTGGAAAATTTATTTATATCTGCTAGATATACGATAGGCATATGAAACTAGTGCCAAAACTAAAACGTTTAACGGGAAACAGGAAACAAACATCAAAAAGTTTCCATGTGAGCGCCTTTGATCATACCAACGTGTCACGTCATTGATGAACAAAGCCTGAACAACTTGTCTTTTGTATGTACCAAACAATAATTATATGTTTAAGATATCATGATGAGTACTTTTTATCACCTGTAATTCATATGAGACCGTACGCATTAATTTCTTGGGACTTAGCTCAAAAAACTATCTCACCTCTTCTATCCATTTAACTGAAGTTATCGGTACATCAGCAACAGAGCCTGTGGTTTTCATCTTCTCATATCACGACTTATTGTTCTTGACATCGGGCATCATATTTCCATACGTCGCCGTTCAAAAAATTCTCTGCACAGTTTTGGTGACCGGGTGATAGCATAAGACAAACTGGCCTTGTTCCAGTTTTGTTAACATTTCCTGTTTCCTGGACACTGACAGTTCTACATTACAGCCACGTTGCGGAAATGTGCAACAGAAAAATTTGATTAGTTTTCCAAAATTTTCACACCAGTTTCACATGTCTAACTTATATATAGCCGATATGAAAAGATTTTGTAATCAGGGAAATACTTTTCGGACATCTTGTATTTCTGTCACAAGTATTTATTTGTCGTGGCGGTCAATGTGCTAAATATATTCAGTTGTTTCAATTTTTAATCAGTAGTAGAAGATGCATAGAAATTCTAAAGCGTTGCCTATCAATAATACGAATGATTTCTTCAGGAAAGCGTTGATCTTGAGCATTACGACCAATTATCTGGACTGTGAGTCCTATGCTTACAATTTTACACCCAACTTCCTAAATCTTAAAAAAAAAAAAATTCTAAAAAAATGTAAATTTGTTAATGATTGTGATTGAATTGGTTGTTGCGTGATTGCAATTTCATTGTTCGATAGTTTTATTTTGAAGGTTATTATTATATTTTAATTATAAATCGTAATTTTATTTTGGTTTGATACTTTTCAGCCCCTAACGCTGCTTACCATAACTGTTGTTTTCAGTGTTTTAAGTGAATGGAATTATACAATAAAAAAAAATAAAAATGCAATCCCGTTAGGGAAGTTCACCTATAGTGGGCCACTACTTTTTAAAGTTTAAAAACAAGCCCAAAATGCATTTCTGAAAAATAACTGAAAGACGTCTGATTGATTAACGTCCTTAAATGTTAACTTTCCATAAACTGTTTGAAATAATGGGGGTTTTCCGCTGGTACATTTGTTATTTTCTAGACTGTCACCAAAACAGATTTTTTTGGCAAATTCTTAGAAATTGTATTTATAGATAAATTTTTATTTCAAACATTATTTCTTTAATATTATGTTTTATTTTAAATTAATCTACTGTTGATATACTCTACAAATTGTAAATAATTTGTTGAATCAGCCAAAAACTTAAAGATTCATGTATCAGAAATTTACTTATCCCACTACTGTAGCATAGAGAAAGGTTTTTTTTTTTTTTTTTTTTTTTTCCGAAGGATATATTTTGAAACTTTAAATGTTGATTCTGATACACGAAGGTTAGCACGTAGCTAAAAAATATATTTATCTTTTGGAATTCGCTAACACCTTAATAAAAATTAGATAAATGTCCTTAATTCGCCCACACTGGTGTATTTACATTAAATAGATTTTGTTTTTCGTCTTGCGGTGGAAGGGGGTAGGGTTGTTGGTGGCTTACATGTTATAAACTATTATGCCTTTCGTTTTTTTAAAAAAAGTATTAGTAAATATTTTCCACTAATTTTGATGCGTGAAGGAGAGAAACTGCTATCCCGTTTTGCCTACAGAGTAAATAAAATAGTTTTTTTTTTAAATCATATTAATATTTTATCAGATTTAAATGGCGTCATGTTTGGGTCTTTCCAAAATATCCTATAAACCAAAAATTAATAAAAAACGTAAACAATTCTTGGAGTTATACCTTAATAACGGATATTTAAATTTATGATTATTTGGTTCATTTTCAACGTTTTGTATCTTACACGCTTATCAAACAAAAATGTCGAAACTTTTCAAATTTTTTATTTCGCGTTTGTTTTTGCGCAGGTGTTATCCGAATATGAAATAAATTTATCTATTGCCATTTGTTTAATTTAGGTTAATTTTTAATACATAAATACCCATTATATCAAAGAAAACATGCAATTATATCTATCTTTATACAAATGAAAATGGTACTTTTCTATTGATTTAATTACAGCTGAAATTTAGAAAGTAATGAATGAAGAAATACTTAGATGCAACATTCTGGTGTGCAAGTATTTAGATAACAACTTATTTCGTTGGTCATTTTGGTTACCGGCTCATACCGCTATCTTAAATTGGTACTAATAGTATTGTTGCGTTTAGTTTCTATAGAAACAGAAATTCAAATTACAAAAAGTGGATGAAAAAGAATGGTGTTGCCTAAGATTAGTGTCGTGAATCGCAAAGGGGGTATCTCCCAACCGATCCAACTTGTAATGTCTTCATATAGAAATGTTTAATATTTAATATGTTTCAGAATATTTGTTTCATACCATTTTTAAAAACACGTCAGCAACATGTTCTTGATAAATCCTTCAAAATATGATGAATAGAATACCCTTAACATTTTTTTTCTTTACAAAAAAAAAAAAAAAAAAAAAAAAAAGAAATATATTGCGAAATACAAATTTAAGGATTTTCACATGTAAAAGTGCCAAAAGAAGAGTCGTTCGATTTAATTACGCACAACGGTTGATCTTATTACTCGTAAGAATAAATCTTTAATAGTGAGTAAAGTTACAGCGTGAATGAGGTTGTTATCTGATATAACTCAGATTAAATTCCCCTCAGAATATACAAATTACCTATGTTTAAAGTAATGAAAGAAAGAAAAGGTTTATTAGCCCTCTAATTATTCGAAACTAATAAAGCATCTGTTAGAAACGGCTGTTGATACTGCGTATCTCTTACCGTCATCTTATGGAAATCGTGTACGCATATGTTGGCAGCATTCTTCTATATCATCGCGAATATGGTTACATTGAGATATGAATATATTCTTCTTTTTAGGGTTTCGTTCACCTGACGAAACCCTATTCATCTCACTCCTCTGTCTGTCTGTCTGCCCGTCTGTCACATATTCCGTTCTAAGAAACTATGTACGTTGGAGACTTGAAATTTGCATACTTATAGCTGAACAACTCACATCAAACGACAAATTATAAAATTTTGAAAAAGTCATAATTACTGACATTATTAATTTAAAAAAAACCCAACTACAATATCGGAAAGGCATTCATAATTCAACAAAAGCATGAATTTTTTTAATCAAATAACAAAAACGATCTCTTCCACCGATTAAAAACAGGTATCATTTTAACGACAGATAAGACTGGCGACTTTTTCTACGCATCCCTGAAATTCAAAATTAGTACCACAAGACGGGGGAAACATCAGCTTTCAGAAATTCTAAAAATTATCTCGATAAGAAAAAAAGTAAAGTAAAAGAGATAAATTTTTATACTAGGTTTTGATAATCTCAGTGCAAAATTTTTTAACTGTTCATTTTACCAATTTGGTCCTTTCGCATTCTGATGTTATTTCGTACACTGATTCATAAAATCAAAATAAAAAAAATCGGACCACAACTTTCCGATTTATGAAAAAATCGATTTTTAAACTTATGAAAGAGATGCTTTTTCGCGCAGGCAATCGACGGGAATTTGTTAAAATTAAGAAAACTAAAGAACCGATCGCTTTTGAAGTTGACATAGTTTATAACACATAATAAGAATTTTTTAATGTTTTGAAAGAGATATTAAACTAAACCCTCTGCACGATCTGCCACCACACTTACCCACTTCTTTATTTTTTTACTAATTTCGTATCAAAATTTAGCAACTGATATTTTTACAACGTGATATGAATACAGCTCACTGCAATTTCCACAAAATGTTTGGGGAGTTTACTTTCAAAGACCTTCCTTTTTAAGACCAAACTACTTGCTACAACGGATTTTCTCCTACAATAAAGCATTTCGACCTTCCTAGCAATTTTTAAAAAAATCTAAATCTGAAATAGGTAGTTCTATTTTTATTACTGAATTTTTTTAAATCTATCAACCTCAAATAGCTGGAAAATACTGGTCAGTAGACAGCTGCAATTCCTTCAGCAATATCGTGAGTGCAGTGCATGCGCGTAACGTAAATAGAAAAGCTGCGAATGTTTGCATTTGGAGGGCATTAGAATTCCTTTGTACTGCTGAAGGTACAACCAGAGTTATAAGTCAACAGACTCTACCACCCAGCCTATGAAAAAAACAATGTATATTTTTCTCTCTGAAATAACATGGAAGATTTCAACTACGCATAGTAATTTTTAAAAAATCATTGGTTATTTCATAATACCCAGTAAAAATATATTAAACGCAATTACATGAATTTCTGTTTGTGATGTAAGTATTGATTCAAACATTTCTCGATCAGTAAAGACATATCTTTGAATGATCCAATATGTTTTTTGATTAAATGTCAGTATGAAACTTACTGATATTCAAAGTCAGCTGAATGAGACAGCATACACATAAGCAGTTTCCGAGTTTTTCGCAAATTTCAATCTTTTAAATAAAATATTGCTTTTGTGAGACATTTGTATCAAACTATTTGAGACAAACGGTTAATACGATTATTGTTTCTGTTCTACTTTAGAAATTAAAGGATATCCGTAGATGTTTAGTCCACCTTTCATATAAAATAAAAAATAATTAACAATAAAGTTAACGTTACTATAAGAAGTTACAGTCTATCCTGATAAAGTGCAGAATTCAGAGAGGTAATACTACATGGTCAAACAAGTAAATTTTCATCTAAAAGACAGGATCGCAACTTTTTACGCAATTCACTGCACCAATCAATACATAATATGTCTTAAGCAATGTAAACACATGTAACGCAACTACAATGAATGTAATGTTACATTTTAATTTTTTTTCATTATTAAAAATCACTCAGTTTTCAGAATGTTTTTAAAAGATATACATATTTCGACAAAATAAGGATAAGTATTTTCGCACTGTTTAGCAGAAATAAAAAATGAGGATATGAGTTTCAAAACTCGCTTTATACAAAAGTTAAAAATCTAGTTTTCTCGATAAAACTATCCTAATGGTGAACCTGAATAAAAAAAAAAATAGTGCAACCTGCAAATAAAAATTGTTTACTATTTTTATCCCGTATTTCTGGCATTGTAAAATCATGGTTTACAATGAAAACAAACGAACGCATCACATGTTTTTCACGATTTTCCAAAATTTGATTTTCTGGATAAGGCGAGTTTTGAAACTCAGTTCCTCATAACACCTTGCATTAATATGTGCGTCTATTAAACAAATTTATTGTTAAATTGTGGAAATAAAACAAATAAGAATTTGAAATGAAACTTATATTTAAGAATTTAAAAATCTAAATCATTATAATCTACAAATTGTTTTCTATAATTTAACAATTGCCAAGTCTACACTTTCTATTACATAGAGATATTTTAACATTAAATTAAGAGAGAAAAAATAAAAATTTCCAGATGTTCAGGTAGTTTAAATCAAATATAAATTTACTGTAAATATTAATTGAAAAACAAATAAAAGAAACAGACAATAACAAGCTAATAATAAAATAAATAAATCTCATGCAAATTCTATTCTGAATTTTCACATTTTATCCAATGAAAAAACAATAAAACGTGTTCTTATGTTAAAAAAATGAAAATCTCGTTAACGAAATCGGATTTGCTAATTAACATGATGAAGAACAAATACTACTTGATTAATAAATCTCATTAGATTGCACATAACAAAATAAATACATATAATTGATTTAGCACATGGAATTATTACGCTGTATATTATAGCTAACTGATGGATATTATTATTTGAGTAAAGATTTATTATTTTAAGTAAATTTATTTCATTGAATTTGTTATCTTGCAAATTAAACGATCAATAAATATCCATATACATTAAATTAGTATGATTATTTACATCGTAAATTCAAGCAATTACATAGTATAGAAAACGTTGTTTAAAAAAAGTGAATTTGCTAAAGGAACTTATAAAAAAAGATATTAGAAAAGTCTGGAAGAATAAACTGGTAATTAAATCATTCAATTTCGTTCAGACTCTTTTTGAAGAATTCTACTTTCTAAGTTTTTTTTTAATCTACATTATAATTCTAACGTAATGTATAAAATTGTAATACGTATAACGCAAATTTATATTCCAAACGAATATGAAGCTCACTAGGACTTTTTCTACATTGTATTTCAAAAGTTAATATTGCGTAGTAGAAATATCAAAACTAATTTCAGAAACATTCTTTGTTTACAATACTGGATGTCCAGTCTGAACGGTGTACAAAGGCCATCTCCTAAACCGTAAGTCATAGACCTATAATTCTAATTAGAAAAATGTTTCAAATGAGGTGAAAATTATTGTAAAAGTCGTTTGGATCAATAAAAACCTTTCTTAAAATATTACGAAGTTTAATTTTTTATACTGTCCCCCGGTTCTATAAGGGATATTTAGTATACATTTTATATTACACTAACAAGTATAGCAAAAGAGTGATTATTATCCAAAACTAAAATTGATCGAGTTATGAAACTTTTAATGGATGACTTAGACCAGTTTTCTGCATCTGAACACAGATGATTTGAGAGACAGAGATCGTACAGAGATCGTACACAGAGATGGTACACAGAGATCGTACACAATGCACGTAAAGTATTAGAAGAATTTGTATCGCGTGTAACAGCACTTTAACTTTTATTAATTTATATTTATTTTATTAATTATTTATATTTTATTAATATCTTAATTTTTATTAGTTAGGTTTCAGATTGGTTAAAATAATTATGTTTTAACATATGTTTTATTTTGAAAGGAAATGAGGCTGTTTCTGTTCATGATTTCTTTTAACAAATATTCTGTTATTTTTTTCACTTATATTTTTAGTACAAGTTGAATATTTTGATTTAATATCTCCGAATGAAAATATATTTCAAATTCATATTGGAATGTTATTTTTACTCTCAAATATTATCAACTATTACATCTAACGATTATTTATATTTCCAGTAAATTTGTGAATGACACCTATTTAGCAGCAAAAAGGATGTTTTAACTTTAAACAGCTATTACTCTGTCTGGTATAATCGTAGAAGAATGACATTTTTTATGTCTTAGTTACATTATGAAATGTTCTTATTGATACAAATGGCAATTAAAATAATTCTTTACCTCATTTAAAACATTTTGTAATTAGAACTAAATGCCTTTGAATAACGGTTGAGGAATAAGCCACTTGACACCGCTGAGAGTGGACACCCTGTATAATATAATATAGTACATATAGTGAACCAAAAAAAATCAACGACATCTTCTATTGATTTCATTGTTTAATTATTTTGCTCTATATTGTTCTTTAAAAGTAAAAGTTTATTTAAAATGATAACAGTTTTTAAGGTGTTTTACACAATTTTATTTAACTTTAATAAAAACTTATATCTAAATTATAAATTTATAAAACGTGGTGATGATATACCATTCGGCACCAAATAGAAACTTGGAAACTTACACAATGTGCCAAAACACTTTTAAATTTAAAAGAAAATTATCTAATATGTCCTTTTGCTGCTATTACATCTTGTAGCCTCTTACTCATCGAAAGGGTCAGTTTTTTGGTTAAATCTGATGGTACAATTTGCCATATATTGAGAATAGCAGTTTTTAGTTAATTTTTATTTTTAATCTCCTTTTCTAGTAATTGTTCCTCCATATAAGCCCACAAATGTTCCATAGGACTTTGGATAGGATGGGGTAGAACGTTTTTCCCTTTGTATAATAGCCATTCCTGTACAATCCGAGCGTTATGCTTAAGATCATTGTCTTCTACCAAACAATAGTTTCCATTTAAATTTAAATTTTGAAGCTGTTTTTGGTAAATGTTCTTTTAGAATGTTCAAATATATCATTTTGTTTATTGTACCTTCAAGTAAACAATAGATTTTAACAAAACTAGCTCCCATCGAACCCCATACAATAACGCAACCGCCACCATGTTTTACAGTCGCTTTTACATTTGCTGATTTTAGTGCTCTTCCTTCACTTTGGCATGCAAAACGCCAACAATCAAATCGAAACAAATTAAATTTCAACTCATCTCTAAAAATAACAGACTTCCAGAATTCTTGTGGCTTTCCAACATATTGTTTACCATATTCAAGACTTTTTTTTTTACATTTCTGAGAGACAAATATGGATTTTTTGTAGTGTGTATGCTCTATAGTGTTTGCAATGTAAAAAAAAAAAACATATAGACTGTGGATACACATTCACTTTAGATGCCTTCTTGAACTTTCTGGTCACCATTAGGCTTTCCTCGCAAATCTCACAATCCGTCTTTCTGTTTGAGACGAAGAAATCTTTTTGGGATACCACTTCCACTAGGTCTTTACAAAAATCTGTACTTTTTGTATCTATTTATTATGTAATGCACTGTTGAATGTGGCTTTTTCACAGTTTATGCAATGTATCGTTTATTTTTCTGCTCTTTTCATAGTTTAACAATTAAGTTTTTCATATCAACAGAAGTTTGCTTTTTTCCATATTTGGAATTTTTAATCGAGCTAAAGGAAATTTCAACACGGTTCTGTCTCATAGCTTTGACATGGATTCGTGCCAGAAATCAACACCTTCTTTAAAATTTGCTTAATGGAAATCCAAAGTAAAAAGTCCTTCCGGCCAGTGCCGGGAGGAAGAGGTAGCTTTCATATTCCTTATTTTTAAAAAGCCAACTTATATTATTCAAACACACGAAGCTCAATTAAGTGGAAACCGAATGTAGGAGATTCAATACTAATTTTTAACAATACTAAATCATTATGAATGAGAATTTCGCGAAATTAGTCAGCTTTATCCAAGCTGCTTTTATTTAAAGTCACTTATATTTGGCTGCCAAATTCGGCGATTTCTTAAAGTGCCTGCCATTTTAAGACAACATGGTAGATGAGGTTAACCAGTGAACTTGGTCGAGACCTTAGTAATTGCTGTGCACATGCTCACTCATATCGGAATCGGTTTATATATACGAGTGCTGTCGCAGGCAAAAAATCAGATTTTTCAAAATGTCACCCACTTTAGAAATTGAAACTGCTATATCTGAGCCATTTTTTAAGATAAAGACTAACAAAAAATGCTCCTGAATCCTTATATCAAGGTCAAATACTTAAGAAAGAAACCTTTTTCAATTTCTAATTTTTTTGCACCTCACTTTAAATGTAATTTTTTTTTTTAATTTAATGGCCGCCATTTTGAAACAAGATGGCTGATGAAGCTCGTCAGCGAACTTGGTCGAGATATTGATGTATACTATCCACATGCCTTCTTCCATCGAAATAGGCGAATAAGTGTGGTATCGCGTGACAAATACAAGATCGTTTCAAAGTGTTACTCATGATAGAAATTCAAAGTGCTATAATTCAACCACTTTTTAAGATATAAAAAAAACAACAAATTTTCAGAAACAAAAACTGCTCCAGAATCTTTGTATCAAGGCCAAACACATAAAAAAAAAATCTTTTTCATTTTCCAATTTTTTAATACCTTATTTTAAATTTTAAATTACATTTTTTTTAAAAAATGGCAACCCTTTTAAAACGACATGGCGAATGAAGCTGGCCAACGAACTTGGTCGAGACATTGGTATGTATACATTCAAATCGGTTCATAAATACGCCTGTTATCGCGTGACAAAAATCAGGTCGTTTTAAAATGTCAGCCACAATAGAAATTCAAAACGTTATAACTCAGCCATTTTTTTAGATGTAGACGAAACAAAACCTGTTCCGGAATCTTTGTATTAAGGTCAAACACATACAAAAAAAAAAAAAAAATTCATTTTCCAAATTTTTGGTATCTCATTTTAAATTTATTTTTTTTTAATTTTTTTAAATGGCCACCATTTTGAAACAAGATGGCGAATGAAGCTGGTCAACGAACTCGGTTGAGTTATTTGTATGTACTATTTACACACCAAGGTACATACAAATCGGTTCATAAATACGTCTGTTATCACGTGGCAAAAATCAGGACGTTTCAAAATGTCAGCCGCGCTAGAAATTCAAAATGCTATAACTCAGCCATTTTTTAAGATATAGACGAAACAAAAACTGCTCCCGAATCTTTTTATCAAGGTCAAACACATAAGAAAAAAATATTTTTTCAATTTTCAATTTTTTGCTACCACATTTCAAATTTAAATTTTTCTTAAAATTTTAAATGGCCGCCATTTTTAAACAAGATGGCGGATGAAGCTGGCCAACGAACTCGTTCGAGACACTGATCTGTACTATGTATAAACAAAGTTACATCCAAATCGGTTCATAAATAGGCCTTTTATCGCGTGACAAAATTCAGGACGTTTCAAAATGTCAGCTTCGCTAGAAATTCAAAATGCTATAACTCAGCCATATTTTAAGATATAGACGAAACAAAAACTGCTACGGAGTCTTTGTATAAAGGTCAAATACATAAGAAAAAAAATATGTTTCCACTTTCAATTTTTTGGTACCACATTTCAAATTTTAAATTTTTTAAAAAATTTTAAATGGCCGCCATTTTGAAACAAAGTGGCGGATGAAGCTGGCCAACGAACTCGGTCGAGACATTGGTATGCACTATGTACACACCGAATTACATCCAAATCGGTTCATAAATACGAGAGTTACAGTGTGACATATGTCAGATATATATATATATATATATATATATTGATATATATATATATATATATATATATATATATCAATTTTGAACGGAGGGTGGTTTCGGGGTCTGGGGGTCATGATCGATGAAAATATACCAAAATTTTTTGAAATCGCTTTCCTCCGAACGGCTGCAATAGGTAGCTTTTTGTAAAGAAAGCTACCTAAAAGGAAATAAGTGTCCGGGTTTTATTTTGGCAGGGAAAAACGCACAATTTATTTTTAAATTATTTTAAATTTAATATAGCATTTTATTAAATAAAACTATTCCAATCTTTGAAGAAATTATCTGTTTTTTTTTAATATTGTTAGATTACGAGATCACAACTGCTTAAACAATATTAAGAAGCAAAATCAAATCTTGTTGCTGGCCAACTTTTTTTTATTTTGGTTCACTGTATACCGATGTAGATTTGTACATTATATTCATAGTTAGTATGTGTATAGGATATATAATGTTCCAGTCATTCCGACGGGCAACCGAAACGGTCATAAAAGCCCTCAATCTTAGATTTTATGTGTTTATTAAAAATAAATTCAATTATTGTTATGTGTATTTTAGTTTTCTTTTATATTCTTTACCATCCCTAAGATGATGAGAAGATATTTAATAAATTATTAAATTGCCGTTTTGACTGCTACTGGCGATTGATAATGATAAACACAACTGGCGATTAACAGCATAGGCGATCTCTCTTCCTGGCGTGAATAATACGTAAATACCGTCGGTCGATCTTGTGAAATTTAAATGGATTGTGGATTTTCGAAAGGAGGAAAACACAAAAAAGAAACCAATTAAATGAAAATACAATAAAAAGTACAATATTCAGTATACATCCATATCAGTATAATATTCCATATCAAAGGCTTGGCATAAATGATTGACATGATTTTAAAGGTTTATATTTTTAAAACTAATTCAAATATTACAATAAATGATATATGAAGAGGGGGAAAGGGGAAATCCGAACCGTAGCTCCAAGCTGCAAGCCTGATGAAGTGTTTTCCTACGGTTGCTGAAACCCATTTATTAGTCCATACTTTTGGCAGCAGTTAAAAAGAAATGTTCAATGTTTATATTTATGCTGTAGTGAATAAAAAACTGTAAGATTCTCGATATAGCTGCCTGGTTCAAAACATGATGAAGTATAATAAATAAAAAATATTAAAAACAAAAACTTTACTTGTAATAACAATAATACCAATAATAATAAAATTATTAATAATAATATTTAATGAATATATATGAAAACTATTTACAATGGGGAAAAAATCATAAATCATCGTCTGAAGAAGTGTCCGAGAGGTATGGATAATTATTTCTAAAAATGACTTCATTTTTCTCTATAAGTCTCATTAGTGCTGATATTCTGTTCATGAAAACAGGTTTTTCACTAATATAATTAATCCAATCCAGAATCGCCATAGATCTATGTTTTTTAGCGTGATAATATGTTGTTAGAGGACAATCCAATGCGTAGTGAAGTGAGGTGGAGGGGAGACCACATACACAAAGAGGGGAATTACGTTTACCTATGTCGTAAAGATATTTCTGGAAAGGGCCGTGATTTGTGAAAAAATGAAAAAGGTAACGATTATTTACGGTAAATTGAATGGGAACGCTTGGTAATAAGTTATGTGTGTAGCGGCCTGTGCCTTCATTGTCCCATCTTTGCTCCCTTTAATTTTTTATTTTCTGTTGTAATTTATATTGTAAATGAGAAGCCGGATGTGAAAGGAAGTATGATGTGACATTAGTGTCCTCTACTGCCTTTTATGCCATGGTATCAGCTAATTCATTCCCTGTGTCTCCTGAGTGCGCTTTAACCCATTTAAAATGGAAATTTCTTGCTGGATTTGTGTATTAAACCTAGAATATCTGAAATCATATAGTCAACTGTGTCTGTGTTTTGTAGAGCCATTAAACCCGAGAGGTTATCTGAAGGGATTAGGAATGATTTGTAATCAAATGAATCCGCCAAAACCACAGCTTTTTTAATGGCAAAAAGTTCAGCTTGGAAAACGGAATCCTCTACGGAAAAACGAGCATTCCACGCATGTATTAAGGAATTATCTTTAAATGCAAAAAAAGCGGATCCTGTCCCTCGATCAGATTTTGAACCGTCTGTGAAGATATGTATTGTGTCGTTGTGTTGAGATAAGTCTCCTTTCTTCATACCATCCCATGTCAGATCAATGACATATCTTGAGCTTTTACCGTAAAATTGTGGGGCAAAATAATGTTGAGTAGAGATCCCCAGTCTAATCACCGATGAGAATTCTGCTTCGCATTCCAATTGGATAACTAAAAGCAGGTGGTTAGGGTCTGAAGTGCTAAAGTTGAAGTTTTCTTATATGGTATTGAAATTAGTAACAAAATTTTACGTTGTGCTGAAAGCAAATATCTTCTGCCATGTGATGACCACAGATTTAGAAACCAAACGGAGCACGCGTATGCTATTTTACGTCACAAAATCGATTTGTACCATATTACAAAAAAATGCCTCCGAAGTCTACCTTGAATCGATGAAAATCTATAAAGATTTTGCGTTATTTTTTGAACCTCCAATCGCTTGTTCCTTAAATGTGGCAGGAAAGAAAGAGATAAGTCAAGAGTCACTCCTATATATTTTAAGTATTTAACGTTTTTAAGATTCTGGTTGTAAATTTTGAAAATTGGCGAGCGTTTCAGAGTTTTAGGTTTACCAAAAGTAATGCATGACGTTTTATCTATAGATATTTGCATTTTATTTAAAGTAGCCCACTCTTCAATAACCTTCAAGGCGGCGTTCCCTTCCTTTTCCAGAATGGAAGGCGATGGACACCAGATAACTAAAAGAAGATCATCCGCATATGCTATCAATAAACAGTTAGCAGTGGCGTAGCCAAGGGGGCGTCCAGGGGGTCCGGACCCCTCCACCCCCCCCCCCCCGAAAGTAGACATGGTTTACTGAATCATGGATACAAATACAACAGTAAAAACTGCTAAGACAGAATCACAAAGGATCTATAAAAAATTCCGCTTTAGAGAGGTGTTCGTCTTAGAAGGTATAATTCAAAGGTATGTCTTTTTTTCGGAACTATGAACTTTTCCGTTTTAGGCAGGTTTCCGTTATAAACACTTTCCGTTTCCGCAGTATCGCTTAAAACTGCTAAAACGTACTCACTTCCCAAACTTTTTTCTTTCACGTACTCTTTTCTTAGGTTCTTCATTTCGGAGTACCCCCATTTCTCATAAACACGTCCCCCTTCCCCCCCCCTCCACTCAAGGAGATAACGTAAACATGCTTTTTTCCATTAGTAATCTTCTTATCACAACCATATAATAAATCGATGCAAATTACATTGATATTCCTAACATTTTTGTGACTTCCGCCATTACCGATATTATTTTCACATACCCCAGCAGACCCGCCTCGTACCCCCAGGGGTACGCTACCGCAGGTTGGAAACCGCTGCTATAACACCACCTCTGAAGAGCATAAATCTATTACAGGAAAATCTGTGAAGCTGAGCTATCTCAAATGAAAACAATTCAAGGTTCGACGAAAACAACACTATATACTTGTACTTGCTAACGTTTGAAACCTATCTGAAATGAAACTTGTTCCAATTGTGAATACTTCTTGGCAGGTTTTCTGAAAACACGAAATCCTCTCATTAAATAAAAAAAAAAAAAATAATAATAATAATAATATCCCGAGACGGAAAGATAACTATACAAGTATACCTCCTATTCCGTTTACACAAATTTACTGTAACTAGATTAAACGTAAAACTTCTTTATCTTGGACTTCGATGGGGTTCTGTTGTCGACACTTATGGGAAAGAACGAGTTTATACGAACGCAATAACGATACATTGGTTGAGTTTCGTGACCCTTATCTTTGTTCACATTATAACGGACAATATTAACAATTACTTTAAATCTGCTGCCTGCAATTAATAAAAGTAACTTTATTTTTGGGCTGGTTTTATGTTACGACTTTCAAAATACACTGGCGAGAAAAATTAAAGGAACAACCATAAAAAGGCGCTTTATGTTAATTCTATTAAGGGAACTTCCAGAAAGGTAATTCAATGTCAACGTTATCATGTAGTCCAATGGGATTAACATTCGCTACAGAAATATATGCAAATTTTTCAGCCTCAGCCCGTTCTTTCGGTTCATGTGTGAAAAGGAGCGCACGTGGGTAATTTGAAGACTAATTTTAAGGATTGTACGTGTAATTAGGTAAAACTTTGCTTCTAATAGGTGGGATATGTCATCCAGAAGACATTTGACCGATTTTGAGAAATTGCGTGCGATAGGGAGAATGGAAGCAGGACAGACACGCTTAGGGTTCTGTAAAGACTTATAAATAGCCAAAAGCGTCATGTCAAGAATCTGTAAACGGTTTAAAGACACCAGTATAATGTCCACAGACAACCAGGTCAAGGTAGGAAACGCACCACAATAGGCTCTCAGGACTGTAATTTGCCAATGATTGCTAAAAGAAATAGGCAATTGACGTCAGTTTAGATTGCAGGGAGTTTGCTGCAGCAACAAGAACTCGACGACTATCCTGGTTTACTGTGAGTGACAGACTGCATGCAAGGAAATATATGATTTGTGTTCCACTAATTCCGGCAGCGAAATGCGCCGGTTAAAGTGGTGCAGATATCATCGTCATTGGAGCACCACGGATTGGAGCCGAGTTCTCTTTACCGATGAATCCAGATTTTGTTGAGAGTTACTACAGACGTGTTACCATATGGAGGGAGAAAATCACATACAATAAGGCTGCAGACATCCGTGAAAGGCAAAGGTCGTGGAATCGTGGTATGGACGGACATCATTTTGAATGACCGCAGTGACGGGCACATTTTTACCAGTGCAACTGTGAATGCTGAAATATACAGGGATGAGATTCTTAACTCTCCTGTCAAGTTGTTTAAGGGTTCAGTCGGAAGATTCGGAATTTTATGATTATTAATGGTCTAGAAGGGTGCTACCCCCTTCCACGGAACTCTTAAGTATCCCTTCCAGAGCTGCGTAAATCCGACCCGTCCGATGCTTACTGCTGAACTTGGAGAATTTTCTAAAACTGTTTTGAACCATCTAAAATAAATTGGCAGGGAAGTACAAAAACAGAGACCACCATGAACCATTTTTTACACATTCTAATACTTCCAAAATTGTGCTAATACATCACAAATAAACTTATTACAAAAATTTAACTTCCTCAAAGACGACCAAATATCGGAAACAACTATTAGATCGAATATGGTATCAAAAGTGGCGAGACATGAAACATGGAAATCCAAAAGAATTATGGCTGAATAAGACAATTGTAACAAAACTGCTTTTTCCAACATGAACTATATTTCATGTGTGTGCTTCTTACATTACAAGTTTCTGTAGCTGAAAATACAAGATATTTTTCTTAAAGTTAAAATCTTCCCACATAGCATTTTTAGTTTTCAGAAAATTTGCAACAGTTTTGCTTTGAAAACCTGCAAAGTTGCAGTAAGCTCAGCATGCTAAGACTGAAAGTTCATAACAAGACTGCAGCAAGATAACGCAAACGCCGAAGTCACCACACTTTGAACTTGCAGCTAACTTGTCGTGCAAGCTAAATTCATACTGTATCAAATTTATTGCAAACTAACGGCAAACAAATAATCAAAAATGCTGCAGACTTACTGCAATGTAATAATCTTTCCATGTCACACTATAAGTTTAACCCCTCCGAAGGGGTCCATAGAGCTGATCAAGTCTATTGATGCGAACGCGCCATCGGAAGGTGCATGCATCGGTTTTATCACCACAAGCAAGTTTAGGTAATATTTGTACTATTCATTTCGAGCATTTTTTGGTATTTAATAAGTATAGCGCTTAGAAAAAGCGGTGTCTACCGAATAAAATTTCTGCAATTTCTGTGTATGTGCTGATTGTCTATTCTCTCAACAGGGGGATTTTTTGCTTTCGTCACTTTCGTGAATTAAAGACAGTCTTGCATCAGTTTCACAACAAACTACTCATGCAAGTGGGTGATGGTATACCTTGCGGGAGATTTGTTGCGCATTTCTCAATTCAAATTTGTCACGGCAAGATAATATCAGAAATAATAAATTTGCCGCTAATGTTCATGCTATCTGAGTTATCTCAAAAACTCCCATGGGGAGCGCGGCGGATCGCATGAATGGCTCATGCGATTGGCACTTATGTGAAATCATTATCCAATATCTATTACAACACAAGTTCTTAATTCAATGGCAAGAAATTAAACATGGAAATTGCTGTTTTAAACTTAACCACTTGATCCTAACTTTATTGTAGGCAAATGTTATGTAATATGAAACTTGATTTAACCCATTTGCTGACAAAACTATAAAGTAATAATTTTCAAATTTTTTGTTAAAAGTCGTTTGCTACCACAAATTCAGAAATGTAAATTTCGCTTTACTAATACAGCGAAATTTCTGCCAATAAATGAGGCAATTTTTTTAATTCTAAAATAGTGGTGACAAAGTAATTAATACATTAAAGACACGAGTATACTCGTGGATGACAGCAAATGGGTTTGTTTGAATGAGAGGTGGCGCCATTCTGCGTTTTCCAGACGCATGTTTTTTTTACTTACTTTTTCGTTCTATGTTTTCTGTAGTCTGTCTTGTGTTGTCATCCAATAAATACGTTAAAATGTGAGCTCGTGCTTTCTGCTTCCAAAATTTCAGCGGAGTCGGATCATGGTGTCAGGACTGTGGTATTGTTGTGTTAGTGTTAGTTTTCCTGCTGTTTGTGGAAGTTGAAAGTATAGTGATTTAAAAAAAAAAAAGAGATGTATTCGGCGTTAGGATTACGTAATTCATGTCGGAACATTTTGTGGATAACAGAGGTGAGTGTTAGTTTCGTTTCGATTTTGGTATTGTAGTAATGTTTGTGAGAAATAAGTAGGGAGAATAAAGTTTTTATTTGACTTCGTATAGAGATCTTTAGGTTTTGGGGTAATTTAAGTTTAAGAAATGATATTGTCGTTTGAAAGCTGTGTAGTAGAGAAGGAAAATTTGTTATTTTGTTGGTTTTTGTTTATTGTATTTTATGTTGTATGTTGAAAGAAAATTTGTTTATTGTGTAATTGTTGTTGTTTAAGTAGTATTGTTGAATTTAGCGAAATGTCTGATCTAGAAAAAAGTAAGAGTAAACGGAAAGCAGTTTGAACCGCGACTACAAAATTGTTAAACAGCATCGAAGAATTGTTTAAAGAAATAGATTCTGTTAGTGTAGATATTTTAAATGAAAAATTAATGTTAATTGTAGATAAGGAAAATGCGTTAAATGAATTAAATAAAGAAATTGAAGCTTTGCTTCCCGTTAAAGATATCGAAAGTGAGGTAGCGAACTCAATTGAGTATTGTCAGAATATTTGCTTATGGAAACAGCGAATAAAAATTCAAATTGGAAAATTGAAAGGTCCCGAAGTAGTTGAACTGAAACCCTCAATAAATGAAATAACTGTTAAATTGCCAAAATTAAATATTAAACCATTTTATGGTGATTCTGCTTATTGGTTGGAATTTTATGGTCAATTTGAATCTGCTATTGATAAAAATCCTAATCTTACGAAAATAGATAAACTGAATTATCTGAAATCTTATTTAAATGGTCAGGCTGCGAGTTCGATTGCTGGGCTACCAATTACAGAACAAAATTATGACGCGGCACTCAACATTCTTAAGAATAGGTTTGGTAATACAAATACATTAATACAAACACACATGAACGGTTTATTGAGAATTCCTGCTGTTCATAATTCGCAAGATACGATTGGCTTAAGAAAATTATTTGATAGAATTGAGAATCAAATTAGAAATTTAGAAGCCTTGGGCGTTAGAAAGGAAACATTTAGCAGTTTGTTAGCACCCATAATTTTAGATAGGATTCCAAAAGACCTCGTTCTAGAGTTTAATAGAAAATATCCGATTAATTATACATTTGAGGATATACATGCTTATCTAGAAAACGAAATTCAATCGAGAGAAAAAACGTATTTAGTTCCATCAAAATCTGATCCTTTCAAGATAAAATATGAGAGTAGTAATAATGAATACAAAGGCAATTTTAGAAAGTTTAATAATAGAAGATTCGATCAGATACGACCAACCGCAACCGGGAATTACGTGTCCAACGTAAAAAAGAGCTGTGTGTTTTGTGACAGTACGGAGCATGAATTTTGTGAGTATAAAACAGTAGAAGATAGGAAAAACAAATTAAGATCAGAAAATAGATGTTTCAAATGCTTTTCTAAAGCTCATTATAGCCGCTCGTGTAGATTAAAATTTGAATGCAAATACTGTAAAAGCAAATTTCATAATTATATTTTGTGTAGTAAGAATAATGTTCAAAAGGAACCGCCGAATGTAGATACTAGTAATACTGAATCGGATAGCTCTGTTACTATGCAATGTAATTCTTCTGTTTCAAAGTCAAATATTTTGTTATTAACATGCTCAGTGATTGTTAGTCCCATTAATGAAACAGAAAATGTTAAAATCGCCCGCCTTTTAATGGATAATGGTTCGGAACGCTCGTGGTGCACGCGATCCCTAGCGAATTTTTTAAAGTTAAAACCAATTCGAAAAGAAAGATTATCAGTTTATTGCTTTGGTTCTGAAAAAGCGAAAGAAAAAATTTATGACGTTGTTAAATTGAAATTAACAAGCAGAACTGACAGTCAGCAATTTATTGAGATAGAAAAATTAATTACTGATACAATAACTGCGGCTCCAGTCAGCGTACCAGATGTAGAAATTCAGGATGTTTTGAAAAGCAATGGGATAATTTTAGCTGATCAATGTAAAAATTCTGATCAGTCAATAAACATTCTAATTGGAGGGGATATGTTTTGGAACATTATTAAGAACTGTGGCTTTCAGAAAGTAAATAAAACGCTTACTTGTGTACCGACGATATTTGGATATACTCTTCAAGGCTGTCAGCAGACGGATAATAAATCTAGTTGTGTAAATGTAGTATATGTTAATTTAAGTTTGGGAACAGATGTCCAGATGTTATGGGATTTAGAGAATTTGGGTATAAGAGATAAGGATGAATTATCTATTGCTGAGAAATGTCTTATTGAACAGTTTGAAAATAATCTAAAGTTTAATGACGGTCGTTATGAGACACGATTATTATGGAAAGACTCGCCCGTTGCGTTGCAGAGTAATTTCACGTTAGCTAAAAAGAGATTTGATGATTTAAGGAAATGTTTTGATAAGAGTGAATGGATCGCGAATGAGTATAAACAAATAATAAATGAGCAGATGAGTAAGGAAATAATTGAAGAATGTGGCAGGGATGATAATGAGTATTTTATGCCACATCGAGCTGTTGTAAATACAAATAAAGAGACGACTAAAGTTCGCGTTGTGTACAATTGTAGCTATAAATCGAAAGAAAATCTGTCATTAAATGACTGTTTGGAAACTTGCCCGAATTTAAATCCAAATGTACTAGATATTATATTGAATTTTAGAAAATTTAAGATCGCATTTAACGGTGATATTGAAAAGGCATTATTAATGATAAAAATAGCGGAAGAAGATCGCAAATTCTTAGAATTTCTTTGGTTTGCTGACAATAATGAAACAGATTATAAAATTATGCATATGAATAGATTGCCATTCGGGTGTAAAATTTCATCTTTTTTCTGAGTGGAACTATTAAGAATCACATTCGAAAGTATGAAATGGATAAACCAAGATCGGTGCATATGTTAAATACATCATTATATGTCGACGATTTATTTTCCGGTGCTTAAAAGTATAGATGAGGCATATAATTTATCTTATGATGCTGTTTCAATTTTGGGGGAAGGTGGTTTCAACTTGCGAAAATTAAGGTCAAACTCTTCAGATTTGGAAAAATTATGGGAACAAAATGGATTAAACGTTGGTAAAAAGGGTCAGTTGAAGGTATTACGGTTGAACTGGAATCCTGAGGATGATGTTTTATCGTTAGAGGTTAGATTGTTGACAGATAGTTTGGGGTCAATAAAAAATACAAAACGAGGTGTGTTAAGAGTGGCTGCAATGAATTTTGATCCGATTGGTGTTGCCGGTCCCTTTATTGTGAGAATAAAGCGCTTGTTGCAAGAAATTTGGGAAAGAGGTATTAATTGGGATCAAGAGTTGCCTGATGATCTGAAGAAGAAGTGGTTAGCGTGGTGTTCAGAAATTGAGGGGCTAGAGGAAATAAAAATCGGTAGGAATTGTTTGTTAGGACATATTAATGATAAAGTTACGGGTATTGAATTGCATGTTTTTTGTGATGCCTCGCCGATTGCATATGGAGTTGTTGCTTATTTTCGTTATCGGGATGAATTTGGTAGAGTAAAAGTATCATTTGTCATGTCAAAAAATAGAGTCGCTCCTCTAAAGAAACTCACGTTGCCCCGATTGGAGTTAATGGCGGTATTGATTGGTGCTCGAATTGGAAAATATATTTGTAGTATTTTTGACGATCTGATAACTAAAACGGTATATTGGACAGATTCGGAGATAGCTTTGTATTGGGTCAAAGGATGTGCGAAGCGTTGGAAACAGTTTGTATCCAATAGAGTTATGGAAGTACAAGAGAAAACGGATCCGAAATGTTGGTTTCACTGCAGGTCTGAGGATAACCCAGCAGATTTAATAACTAGAGGGATATCTGTCGTAAGTTTAATTGGCAACGAAAAGTGGTTTTACGCACCGCATTGGTTACGGGAAAGTGAGGAAAATTGGCCTAAACAATTAAAAGTGAAACAGGTGGATAGGAATTCTATAGAAAATGAGGAGAAGGCGGTTTTGGTCACAAGTATGGTTGTCAAATCAAATATAGTTGAGGAACTTTGGAGTAGATTTTCTAGTTGGAATAAATTGCTCAGAGTGGTTGCTTGGTGTTTAAGGTTTGTTGGCAACTGTAGAAAATCAAAGGTTTTGACACCATATTTGGAAGTGAAAGAATTAAATAAAGCTCATAACGCAATTATGCGATCAGTTCAAAGTAGCGAGTTCTATAATGAGATAGAACAGTTAAAAAGGCAGAAGTGTCTTCAACCATCGAATAAGTTAAGCCAGTTGAGCTTATTTTTGGACAGTGAAGGACTAATTAGAATAGGTGGCCGAATAAAGCATTCGAATTTGAGCGACACTGTGAAACATCCGATTCTCCTACCAAAAGACCACATTATTACTAAGGTTTTAATCACCTACTTTCATTTGAAATACCTACATTGTGGACTGCAGTTGACCCATTCATTCTTGCGGCAAAAGTACTGGATTATTAGAGCCCGTGTCGCTATTCGTCGAATAATCCGAAGTTGTGTTATTTGCATACGCCATCGCGCAGAAGCAAAGCAAATGATGGCAGATTTACCTTATTCAAGAGTGAATCCAGGCAAACCGTTTTCGAAAACCGGAACTGACTATGCCGGTCCTTTTCATGTTAGTGCTAGACGTGGCAGAGGTATGCGTCCTACAAAAATATATGTGTGCGTCTTTGTTTGCTTTATCACCAAAGCTGTGCACCTGGAATCCGTATATGATTTAACTGCGAACTCTTTTATTTCTACGTTAAAAAGATTTGTTGCACGCAGAGGAAGACCCGAAGAGTTATTCAGCGATTGTGGAAAAAACTATATTGGAGCGCGACACATATTGAAAGCATGGGTATCTCAAAATGTTGGACAATATCTTGCTGATGAAGGTATCCAGTGGAGAACAAACGCTCCTTCCGCACCTCATTTCGGTGGACTTTGGGAGGCCGCCGTAAAAACTATGAAATATCACATGAGAAGGGTGATCGGTCAGCAAATTCTGAGTTATGAAGAATTCAATACATATTTAACGGAAATTGAGGCGGTAATGAATTCTCGTCCATTAATTCCGGTCACGGACGATCCTACGGATTTGTCAGCCCTTACCCTTGGACATTTCCTAATAGGAACTGAACTAAAAGCATTACCGGAGCCTGACATACGGTCTGAAAGGATTACCCTTAGAGAACGTTACAAACTGGTTACGCAATTATCACAATCCTTTTGGAAAAGGTGGCAAAAGGACTATCTAACTCAATTACAAATACGAAGCAAATGGAGAAAAAATTATCCAAATATGCAAATTAATGATCTGGTTATTATAAAAGAGGAAAATTTACCCCCATTAAAATGGAAAATGGGTCGAGTTTTGCAAGTTTACCAGGGCAGTCGTGAAAGAGTTCGTGTTGTAAAATTAAGAACTGCTCATGGTGAAATAACCAGACCTATTCATAAATTGGTGCTATTAATGAGTGAAAATTTAAATGAGTAATTTGTTTATTCCATTATTATCTGTTATTGTATAAAAGTTAAAGTTAATCAAGTTTTCCTCTTATGTGTAAGTATTATGTTTAATAACTTCTATATAACTGTAAGGTATGTATTACGTTCTGTTTAAGTGATGTTCTGTATAAATAACTTCTGTTGTATTCTGAAAGAAAAAAATTGATATTATGTAATTGGTGTCTTAAAAGCCATCGGGACCCAGTATGTTTGAATGAGAGGTGGCGCCATTCTGCGTTTTCCAGACGCATGTTTTTTTTACTTACTTTTTCGTTCTATGTTTTCTGTAGTCTGTCTTGTGTTGTCATCCAATAAATACCTTAAAATGTGAGCTCGTGCTTTCTGCTTCCAAAATTTCAGCGGAGTCGGATCAGGGTTAATTAAATTTATCTCTTCAGTATGCTCTCAGATTTTTACATCATAATGAATCTTTTTCATTGGTAAATATTAATGTAACTTCAATGTATTATTAGTTGCAGTTATAGAGATCGGCCTTACATTTTTTATCCATGCTTTTTTTTAAATTAAGAAATTAAATAAGGATATACATAAATTCTTAAAGTTACTCGAAATACTTCTATTACGCATACACAGTCAAGACAAGACTCAAGGGGACTGGTAAAAAACTCCATTTTAGACAGGCTTCCATAGAAAGAAGTGTAATTAATCATGTTTGTAAGATACACAACCTCAATAAGATCTATTGTTCGTTTCGCAGGGATTCTGAAACACTTCCGTTATAGAAAGATTCCACTTTCACAGGTTTCACTATGTTTCACTAAAGAACAATAAAAATCCCCTTTCAGACAGGTTTTCAGCAAATTTAATTGTATCGTAATTCATATTAAGAACATATAACTCTTCCGTTAAAGACTGGATTCTGTTATAGACAATTACTATTTTGACAAGTTTTATTCTATTCATATGACATAAATAAGTATATTTATATAAATACACAAAACTTGTAAAAATGGAACCTGCCTATAACGGAATTCTGTCTTAAACAGAAATGTTCCGTGCTACGGGAAAGAATACTATACAAATACACCTAATAACGCAAATACCTGTGTAAAACGGAATTTTCCAGCAATATTTACGATTTCATCATAACAGGTTTTACTATATATATATATAACCTGAAGGAAAAATTTTGGACCCCCCCCCGAAACGAAATCCTGGCTACGCCACTGACAGTTAGCACCAAGATATATTGAAAGCAGAGTTTTATGTAATGCCATCCACAGAAACGGTCCTAGACATGAGCCTCGTGGGCAACCTTTAGTGAAACAATGCTCGATATCTTGATTCAGCCAATCCACCTGGTCTCGTCTGTCTGTGTGAAAAGAGGATATTAAATTAATATACTGTGTCGGAATATTTAGTCTATGTAAAGAGAAAATCGAGTTTTCCCAGGGAAGATTATCAAAAGCGCCTTTAAAATCAATTGAAATTAGTGACGCATAGTTAGAAAATGTTTCAAGTTATTTTTGCCTTCAAAATCAAATTCAGATTAATTTTGCCTTCAGATCAAATATTATAATATGTGTAATAGTTTTGAGAATATAAATTTTAAAAATCCTGTTATTCCTTTATGCTAACCCTGTAGGATTAATTTTCATTCACGTCGGGTTCTGTTTTAAGTGTACCGATTACAAGTCCGATTTTAGGATGAATAATTTTATTATTATTATTATTATTATTATTATTATTATTACTAGTGCAGGGTGGGCTTTGAGTTGACTTTCGATAAAATATTTGAATATCGTTCAGATATCGTTCAAATGACTATAATGGAAATGAAAATTATCAACAATTTTATATTAATATCTTTTAGAATTTTAGATACATTCAGATTAATACACGTTAAAAGAATTTCAAAATGAGTAATTAAGCTAAATTTAATATTAACTCGTAAATTATAAAAAAATGTTCAGGTTGTAGCCTCCTTCATAAAAATTTCTCCCAAAACATTAATTTTTCACGATACTTTCTGACAGTAGGGGAGACCTGGGCAAGTTTTCCAACTTTTTATAATTTTATTTTTGTATTTTTTTATTTTTATCTATAATGATATCTACAGGATATCACTGTATTACCTAGACCTTTCTGTATAAATTGGCACAATAATTATTCAAAAAACTAAATATACTTTTTCACAAAAAATGGTTAAGTCTAATGATGTTACATTGAAAAATGTGCCCCGTATGCGGGGTAAGTTTTCCAGCCTACTAAAAATGGTCAGGGGCAAGTTTTCAACTATACTTTAAATGGAAAAACACAGGTAATAAATCTTGCTTATTAATTAATAAGTATTTTGTATTGTGAATTAAATGCACCGTAACATAAAAAACAGTTTTCATCCATTTCACATATCAAGATGAAGGTACAAACAGCTCCCTAGCCGGGACTGGATTTTGTTTTTTCTCGCCCCTTTTATCTGATTCCTTTTGCAGTTTCCGTTTTTTTAGATTAATCATTTTCCATTTTCAGTTAATTTTTAACAGGGGAATCAGTCAGTATAATACTTCTTATTTTTCTTTCCACCTTCTTAGTTTGCCTTTTAGTGCAGCCTTCGCAAAAGTCCTAACTTCTTCTTGTGTAGGCGAAGTTTCGATGTAGAAGGAATGCCTTTTTCATAAGCAATAGGGAAAATTTGAGTAGAACTTAAGGAACAGCTTCTTTGGAAGTGCTAGCCTATGTTGGTATAGAAGGATTTGATGCTTTCGGATTTTTTTTTTTTTTTTTTTGGGGGGGGGGGTCGAGGGGGGCGTGACGACAATCGATTATTAGGGAAAGTTTGAAATTTTTTTCGGATTGTTGGTGCTTTCAAGATTTGGTGTAACAGGAGCTGGCCTGTCAGAAAAGTAGGATGGCATAAAAGCAGAGTATGTAAATATTTCAGGAATCAGAGAAAAAATTCTCGAACCTTTAAAACCCGCAATAATAGGGACTGTAGATTAACTCCAGTGTAGCAGCTCTAAGCACGGTTAATTTAATTTTGAGGGGCCCATACACCCTGCGACCTCAGTGTTGTAGCTTATGACTATAAAGACATTATTAGCATAAAATGGATTCATTAAATGAACCCATATTAGAAAAAATGACGTTTTATAATATTTTTTAATTTACCTTGTTTTTTATATTGATAGTTTTACAGAAATGACTATATGGTCAAACTGGTTCGTACTATATACGGTTATTTGGCCGATTTTGCTACACAATAAATACATTTTTGATGCAATAAGACTAGGAGAGAGGACGAGGAAAATGCTGAAAAATATGCCCCGTATGTTGTTGGAAAACCTGCCCCGTCGCCATATTTGAAATTTTACACTACCTGGACGAATAGCGGTGTAAGTTATTTGCGAAACAAACACATAGTTACCTGAAGAAAGAAACTCTTTTTTAGTGCATGCAATGTCAAAACAGTAAGTTTAACGCTAGTACGTTTCTTTTACGTTTTAATAAAGACCTGAAATTCTACTCGCCTTTAAAAAAATGAAAAAAAAAACAGCTCTCCGGACGAAGTGACAGAACTTTTGTAGACGGCGTGTAAAAAGTTTCCACTTCAGCCAGTTCACCCGCTAGCGTCACCTAGCGGCTTATTTAAAAATTAAAGCGAGTTGGAAAACTTGCCCCTATGGAAAATGCGCCCCGGTCTCCCCTACAATTCTTTTCTCAATATTACTTTTGAAATGTATATAACTTCTATATGAAATAAATCATTTAAATCCTATAAAATATTATAAAGATTATAAATTAACTTGCATCTCTATTTTTTCTCCGAGCAACAAAGTCTTAACTGAAAATTTTTGGCTTTATTATCATGCCTTAGTAGGCATCAATCTTTAATCTCAGATCGCTCTGTAGAATGCTCTATTAGAAATACATTAGACATTTTATCTGTGCTACAAAGAAAGAGTTTAACTTTGTTAAGAATTGACTATTTTCTTTTTAAGTCTATGAAAAATAATAGAGAATGATTTATATCTTCAAAAGTTTTAATGTAACAAATGCAATGAAAATATATCATCGCATATTTCTTTTCTTTTCATTTTCTTTGAGAGAAAACATCAATCATTAGTACAAGATGTTTTTATAGATAATAAATTAATTATTTGGCTCGCTTGCAAATCGCCTTGTTAGATTAATGAGAAGCGTCCATTGCAGCACCAGCAGCCGATGTACAACAGAACTTAGATAGCTCGTATTTTTAGGGTTTTGTACTTAAAAAGAAAAACGGAAACATTACAAGGTCACTCTTGTGTCTGTCTATCTGTCTATCATAGCCATTTTATTCGTAAACTATGAAACGTGGAAAGTTCAAATTGGGGGACGTTTTAAAGAATATTGACCCACATGTTTATAGATTAATAAACATTTACAAATATTTTAGGAGGGGCTAACTAAGGTACTTGGAAAAAAATCTTTTCTGTGTATATCGTGTGAAGTACCGTGTGAAAGCCTTCATAACGCTGAACTCAAAAATACATTTCATTACATTTTAGGTAATATTTTCAGAGATATCGCCGAAAATGTAGTGCAAAAATATGCCCCCCCCCCCCATCTGTTTCCGAATCTTCTCAAACTAAAATTATGAAATAATTAGAGGTAGTAGATGTTAATTTAAACCTTGCAGGAAAATTATAGCGATTACCCTAGATCACTTAGTTTCTGAGAAAAGCGCATTTTTTCGTTACACAAATTTCGATTTGCGAGCATTCAGCAAAAGTGTTGTATTTCGCTGGAGGTACCTATCGTAGCAGACGTATAAATGCATTGTTGATAATGATTTTTGAAAAATATCATCGCTAATTAGCCAAAATAACCCTTAGACACGGACGGTTTGGACATACATAATGACATGAGTTGTGTACTCTATATACCATCGGCTTTTAAGGCTCAGATAACAATTTTTAATGATAGATTTGCATAATGCAATGCCCGATAGAAGTATAAAAGCAATAAATGTCAAATTGTTAAAAACAGACTAATTTAATTAGAATTAATCACATAAATACTATGGGATTCGCGACTAGTTTGGCTTGAGTGGATATCTCAATACGCCTCCGTGTCTTTAAAATTTAATTAAAAACCTATTTGGAAAATTCGGCACGGATCAAGACGGCGTTGCAACTTTACGACCTCCTTTCTTAGCACAATGCCAAGTTTAAACTTTGAACAAGGGTTTTTGTTTTAGCTACTCTGTAAAAATAAAAGATTATTATTACGCTGAATTTTATTTTATGAAATGTCACATGAAGTTTATGCACGACTTTTATTGTCTGCACCGAATTAATTTTCTCATAAACAGATTAGAAACATAAACAGATTAAAAAAGTGTTATATTGAATAACAATATTTGATATTACTTAGGCTACATAACTCTGTGAACTTTTATGGTATAACCATTCCTACTTTTCTAGTAGACACAACTATACCAAACCCTACGTTGTATAGTTTTTTACAAAGCCTAATTATTCTTTTAAAAACGATTTTATTTTTAAATAATACAATGAATAATTCATATATTTATTGTACGGAACACTCTGAGCGCGAGTAATACTCACACTTGACCGTTTATTTTAATTAAATATCACCTATAATATTACTTTAATGTATTTATGAACTGCGTTATAACGTGTTCTTGTTTTATTGATGTAATTTGTTTAATACGTTTTATAGTCCTGCGATTTTCACAAAAAGTTAAAAAAATCTCACAGATTTCTTGCTATCACAGCGTCACTTCGGGTGAAATCCCAAAATTCAATTGGAACCTGCTAACTATAGTCAAAAATATATAAATAAAATTTGGTTCATTTCTGTGCAAAACTTCAAACTCTTTTTGATGATACAAAGTGGACAGGCATTGTGTAAGAACAACATGTATTACGGTATCTCTCATCGCTAAAACGTGTAAATCCGTCGAATCCAAAAGAACCACTTTATGATGGAAGTTTTAATTTATTTTTGTTCGGAAATGCATGAAACTAGCAGGTGTTGTTGTTCAGAAACTATAAAATCGAGCTGTTTTTTCCTTTTATCTATTTATTTATTTTATTTTTTTATTATTATTTTTTTTGCAAGCGCAATAGTTCTTTCAGAAATGGTGTCAAAGTGGTCGTTTTGAATCGGAATTTCCGCACGAAAGGAGAAAAACCGCTGTAGAAAGGGTGAAGAACGTGTTTGTCACGTGATCAAAATCGCTTATCACTTACAAGGTAATTTATTAATAAAAAATGGAAAACACAGTTCAATTCCAAATCGCTTCCTTTGTAAGCTTTCAAAATTTATATCTTTCCGTTAAAAAATAAATTTGTAAATGTGTCAAAGCGTTTTGCTCTTGTTGAGCAGAGCAGTTGAGAACAGCCTTAAAGGTTTGTTTCTCTCATAAAAGCCATATTTTATTATTTATTTCATTAATTAAATAGATTAAAATATTGCCTGAAAACTGAAATTAATTATTTAATATTTGATATTTGATAATACGAGTAAAGGGCAAAATTATTGTGAATAATTTCAAATTAAATTTTATTAAATTATCTAAATATTTCTATCTTAAACTTTTAAGTACATTAATTTAATTTCATGAAATGGTTGATTTAATTATATTATGCATCGTACATATATAAATTGAGTTAACATTACAAGTTTTCTTATTTATTCATATAGTTTTAATAGTTTATCTTTTAAATTCTATTAATAAACATCTGAGATTATATATCTCGCATATTAAACATATTTATTTGTGATGTCAATAAATATCGCTAATCTCTTCTGACATTTCAGAAATATTGCTTTATGGACGACATTCTTATAATATTTTGATACCGGGAGTTAATTCTAAGTTAGTTAAATATTTATGTTTATTAATGAATGTGTAATAATTGTTTATAATATATGTTCTTCAGAACAGAACAGGAGTTTCATTTTTTAGTCCATAAACTAGATTTTATAAGTTAAAATAATTGAAGTTAACATTTCCTATCACAACTGTAATTATTTTTATAATGAATCTTGTCAGGATAAAAAAGCTTTATTGTTATTTCTAAGTTAAATATTAAAACGAGACAATTAAGTATGTGTGCTTACATTAGAATCATTTGAGTAATATTTAACCCCTTAATCTCTGCGCCCGATACGTTCACAGACAGTCATTTGTGAACACATTTTGTTGCGCTCATGACACTCACGGGCTGACTCCTCATAAATTTAGCTAATATATTATAGTCTCTTCTTCGCTTGTATCGCTTCCGTGATTATTTTAAATGCTTAATGTTGGTTTTGGGGGCACACAGAGTTAGCAGAATAGCTCGACATAAACATTTATTAACACTAACACGAAGACAAAAATATATACATAGCTTAAGTGCGACTAAGCACTGGGATGTTTTTAACAGAACTAAATAATCTCGCTCGCAGAGCGGATTTGTAGAAACGTCACTGTACGCGCATGCGCTGAAAGAAAAGGCTAAGATAAATGGACGTTGTATTCCAACAATTCCCCCTTTACAACGTGCATTTTCTTAACAAAACAATGTTCTCCTATTAAGCAAATTACAGAGAAATAATATTAATACAAAAATTACAAATACAAATTATATACTTATATAAAAAAGGATACAGAATAATGCTGAAAAATATTAAACATTTTGTCCTATCATTTCACAACATTTTTTATGTTTATAAGCGTTTAAAGCTTTGGTTAAAATGTCTGCAGGCATATTTTCTGTCTCTAGGTATTTAACCTCTATTTCGCCATTGTCGTAAATTTCACGCACAAAATGATGTCGAATATCGATGTGTTTGGTGCGCGAATGGTAAACTGGATTTCGTACTAATTTTTGAGCAGACTGGTTATCACAAAATATTATAGTAGGCGCAGTCACTGTTTCAGGAGAGAGTTCACTTAAAAACCGTCTGAGATGCAAAATCTCTTTGGCGGCTTCTGACAATGCCATGTACTCCGCCTCTGTTGTGGATAAGGCGACAGTTCGTTGTTTTCTCGATTCCCACGATATGGCTCCACTGGCGTATTTAAAAATGTAGCCAGTGTACGATTTTCTGTCATTCACATCCGACGCCCAATCGGCATCGACAAATGCAATCAAGGATTCAGAATCACGTTTAAAGATCAGTCCTTGATCTTGGGTTCCTTTCAGATATCGCAAAATTCTTTTTGCAGCTATCCAATGAGGTTTACCTGGATTGTTGTTAAATTGACTTAGAAAATTCACAGCTTGAGTTATATCAGGTCTAGTAGCAACTGATAAATACATAAGGGATCCTATTAATTGACGGTAGGGAATATTATTCATTTCAGACTTTTCTTCTTCAGTTTTGGGACACATATCTTTAGTAAGCTTCACGTTATTATCAAAAGGTGTAGATATTGGTTTGGATTCTTGCATATTAAATTTGCTCAGAATATCTTCAATGTATTTCTTTTGTGTAATTTTAATATTGTCCCCGTTTTGCATAAATTCTATGCCCAAACAATAGTGTAAGAGACCTAAATCTTTCATTTTAAATGATTTTGCTAATTCATCTCGAATATATTGATAATCTTCTTTACATTTAGTAAGAATTATGAGATCATCAACATAAACAATGATAATAGTTTCAATGGGAGATTTAGAAAAATACACACATTTATCAGCATTTAGTGATTTAAACTTCATTTGTTTCAATTTTTCATCTAATTTTTTGAACCATTGGCGACCCGATTGTTTTAATCCATAAAGGGATTTTTTTAATAAACAAACTTTGTCAGCATTAGATTCATTTTTAAAACCTTCAGGTAATTCCATGTATATTTCTTCAGTTAAATCACCATTTACATAAGCCATAATAAAATCTAATTGATATGCAGTAAACCCATTTTGGATGCCATATGCGATCGCAGTTCTTATTGAACTTAATCTAGCTACAGGAGAAAAATTTTCGTCAAAATCAATACCAGGTTTTTGTGTACAACCTTTTGCTACCAATCTCGCTTTAAATTTCTCGATTGACCCATCTGGCTTATATTTTGTTTTTAAAACCCACTTAGATCCTATAATTTTCTTATGTTTTGGCCTATCTACTATTTGCCATGCATTTTCTTGCATTAATGAATTAAATTCTATATTTATCGCATTTATCCATTCGTTTTTATACGGACTATTTAGAGCTTCAAATAATTCAGGACAAGAGTCAAAAGAATTATTTACTGCAGTTTGAGATTTTTCTTCTTTCGGAATAATAATTGTTTGATATTCCTTTCGAGGTCTCCCTTTTCTACCTGTTTTTATTTTTCTTGGCCTCCCGCGCGTTCTGAAAGAAGGGGGGGTCGGAAATTTCATCAGATTGCGAATCAATTTCTCTTTCACTGTCGCCACTAGAATTGTCTGGTTCCGTTTTCATGACTGAAAATATTTCTGATTGTTGCGTAATTGTGTTTGTGCTCGTATTTTCATTATTTTGAGAGAAAGGAAAAATTAATTTTATTTCGGTGTTACAGAAGGGATCATTTTCAAATTCGTTGATAAATCGAACATCACGGCTTATAACAATTTTTCTAGATTTCTTGTTCCAAAGCCTATATGCTTTTGATTCATTAGAATAACCTACAAAGATATGTTCTTCTGATCTAGGATCAAATTTTCCTTTATTTTGCCTTTTATTAAGTACGAAACATTTTTGCCCAAATATTTTGAAGTATGATAAAGTTGGCTTGATGCCAAAGAATACTTCATATGGAGTTTTATTTTCGCTTAAACGTCGTGTCGGGCAGCGATTGCGTATGTAAGCAGCACAATTTATAGCTTCGGCCCAAAAAGATTGTGGAAGATTACTTTGTAATAGTAAACACCTTGCCATTTCAGTTAACGTTCTATTCGATCTCTCAGGGGTGCCATTTTGCTGAGGGGTTAAAGGGGAAGAAAATTCTCGTTTTATACCGCATTCTTCGATATATTTATCAAATTCTTCGCCGCAATATTCTAAGCCATTATCTGTACGAAGAAATTTTATTTTCTTTCCTAGTCGGTTTTCGACTGCTGCTTTGTATTTAACAAATGCATTCTTAACCTCATCCTTGGTTTTAAGAAAACTAACTTCAATATAACGTGATTTATCATCAATAAAAGTAACAAAATATCGCGATCCTCCATGGGAAGGGACTCTCATGGGCCCACATAAATCTGAATGGATCCGAAATAATAAATCATTACTTTCAAAATTTGATTGTTTAGGAAAAGGGCGGACAGTTTGTTTACCTTGAATACAAACTTTACAATCTTTAAGAGACTCATCATCATTAAAATTTAAATTTCTAACCATATTATTAGATTTAAGTTTCTTTAAATCAGACTCATTTAAATGTCCTAACTTTAAATGCCATTTTACAAAATCACTTACCTGTGCTATTGCAGCTCTTTCGGGGATTGGATGTACATAATATAAATCACCTTGACAAACAGCTTGTACTAGTATAGAACCATTAGGCTCAATTATTTTAGCATATCGTTCTTTAAAAAGCACAGAACGATTATTAGCCGTTGCTTTTGACGTTGAAATCAAATTACATTTTAACTCAGGTACACACAGAACGTTCTTCAGTGTGAGATTAGTAGTCCCACTACCGTTAGGCACTGTAATAAGAACTGTTCCTATTCCTGTGATTTTTGCTGTTTTATCAACCGCAAGCTGTATTGTAGAATTATCACGAGGATGAAATTCTGTAAATAAATTTTTATCTTTGCACATATGAGATGTACAACCGCTGTCTAAACACCATGCAGTAGATTCATGATATACGTCGTTAAATGCCATACTAACCGGTTCTTCATAACTAATCATTGAACCTTGATTTCCTTTATTTAAAGATGCAAGCTTTCTGTCAGCTATTTTTTTTCTACATTCGTTAGCTTTATGCCCGATTTTGGAGCAATAATTGCACTTGAAATTACGATAATTTCTCTCTGCAGGAAAATTTTTATTCGCATTAGTCTTCCATTTTTCATTTTTCTTCTGTTCTTGATTATTTCTCTTGTTTTCTACATAATAGGCATTTTGTGAATCATGAGTGGTTTTTCCTTTTCTAGCTTCCCATTCTTCTAGCATCTTAATTTTCAAAGAATCGGGTTTAGGTAATTCATCTCTCGATTCTATAGCGCATCTAAAATTTTCGAAATTCTCAGGAACACTGTAGAGTAGAAGAATTGATAACAAATCATCCGCAATTTCTATTTCCATTTCTTTTAATTTATCAACAATCTCAAAAAAGATATTTAAATGTTCAGACATCGTTTCACTGAAACTCATCTTTCGAAACAGAAGCTGTTTTAACAGCGTTGCTTTCTTTGCGGGGCCTCTTGATTCATAAACGTCTTTCAATTTATTCCATACAGAATTTGAAGTCGCACAATGCTTGATGTGGCACAATTCACTAGGATTTATGGCCAGAATTATATCAGCACGAGCTTTTTGATCAGCCTGGAGCCATTTCTTTTCATCAGCGCTACCTTCGGCCGGTTTCTCTTCTTTGCCGGTTACATAATCCCAATGATCATTTTTTATTAATACTGCTTCAATTTGAAGTTTCCAGCTATCAAAGTTATCTTTGCCGAGCTTTTCAATTGTCGTAACATGTGACATGATTAAATAAAATATCTCGCAGCCACAAATCAAAACAGTTAATGACAGAACGTAGAAGAGTTCTTAGTTTCGGTTTAGGCTTAAGACTTTATGATTCGAAAGTTCGAATTAAAAAATATTTCTGCTATTTATAGCGCAGTGAGTAGCGTCTCTGGTACCCATAACCTTTGTTGGTTTTGGGGGCACACAGAGTTAGCAGAATAGCTCGACATAAACATTTATTAACACTAACACGAAGACAAAAATATATACATAGCTTAAGTGCGACTAAGCACTGGGATGTTTTTAACAGAACTAAATAATCTCGCTCGCAGAGCGGATTTGTAGAAACGTCACTGTACGCGCATGCGCTGAAAGAAAAGGCTAAGATAAATGGACGTTGTATTCCAACACTTAAGTACTCAAGACAGTAATGAACACTCTCAGAAATAAAACTCTCCCTTTTGACGATTCAGAAATCCTCGAGCTGTATTTCGTCGTTTTTGACGATCATTTCCTATTAACATCACGCGACATGTAACGAAACGTAAACCCTCAAATATTTGACGAAATTTTTGCCTCAATCTCGGTCAGACTCAATGCATTTTAAGGAAACATTTCCTCAAATCCTCCTCAAATCCTACGATTATTTCCTATACGATCCTCAAATCCTACAGATATTTGCTTGTTTGTGTTAGTCCTGTAATAATTTATTTTAAAACAGCACTTAGTGCTTTTCAGAAAATACTGAAATATAGGTAGTTATTGTTTCTTCATTAGTTATTTTTTTAGCTGTTAGAATTTTTAGGAATGCTTATTAATATTATTATTATTTTATTTATATGTTGTCGTTCGTTATGTCTTAATTCGAAAAGAATAAATTTCCTGTGTTTTTCAAAACCATTCAATAAGAAAATTAGGTCAATAAAATTTCAAACTTCTAAGATATCTTTTTTTTTTTTTTTTTTTTTAAGAAGTACATTATGTTTTCAATCAAATTAAAAATAAACATAATTGATCCCTCTCCTCTTTATAAACAAAACAGTAAAGTGTTAAAATCTTATCTTCCTACTCAAAGTGATAAAATCTCACGCAATATGCACTTCACAATTCATTATTTGTGAGCAACAAATTAACCAGACCATATTCTAATCATCCATTGATCAAAGAAAATTTCAGTTGTAAATTATTTAATCAAGCCATATTATAATTATTCATTGATACGAGAAAACCATAAAAATAAATTAGCTTTCCTTAAAACTTTCAGAAAATATAGCAGCCCGATAAAATTGCAATCTACGTTATAAAAATAAAATACGAAGTAGAATTCATTATGTCAGGCTAAAAGCAGACACTTTCAACTCCCCAGCAGCCAGGTTTGCAGAACACCGACCTCCCATACGAAAGGTCGTGAGTTCGAATCAAGCCGGGGAAAGAGAGAGGTGATTATTTTTTCTTTCCCCGTGTCAAATATTGGAGCTTCCAAACTGATTGAGAGATGGCGCCACCAGCCCTCTTTTGACGAAACTATTGACGAAATTTATATCGTCAAGCAAGTGAAGAAACTAATTTCATCAATTTGACGAAATGTTCGCTCGGAGCATTTTCCAGGAAACTATTTCGTCAAAAACAAAGAAAATTTCGTGAAATCTGAGTATTCATTTCTGAGAGTGAATCGACAAACCACATTTTAAGATCCGAATGCTTAATTTTAAGAATTTGTAGAAGCTGGAAGTTGCGTGTGAAGAAAAAAAATGATGATTTTTGAACGATTTTTCCGAAAATTCCCGACAAGTATAGAACACCTACGATATTTGGATTTTACATAGACTAACTACCCACGCACAGAGAAACTTAGGCAAATATCGTACAAAAAAATTCAACAATGCGAAAAATTGTTCTTTCAAAAGTATCTATATATGGCAAAAGAAAAAAAAAATGGTCCCAATTTCGCACCCCTCAAAAAATCCAATTCATTGAGGTTTAACTTATAAAAAAATCAAAATTTATTTCTAAATGAGTAATTTAATTTACATTAAATTAAGGCACAAAGAAATGTACTGTCAGTGGAAGAATAACATAATGAAACATTAGCCACCGAAACAAAAGTTCAGTATTGAAGGCACTGAACCCATTGTTCTCCATGTTTATCACAAAAAAAAAAACGCTTCAAGCAGATAGAGCACTCTGCACCGTTGCCGCCATCATTATCACTTGTATTATCCCCATAAGGTATGACAACAGAAGAATCACTTTCGTAATCAGAGTCGCTGGGTAGGTTACGCTTGGACATTTTACATGGTTGATTGTTCCCCTTTCCCTTGAGAATTGTGGGCGCCAGATTTTTTTTTTTTTTTCGGCTGAGCGTTTCTTCTTCATATGAGAATATTTCATTTTGTTTTTATGTAGAGATCCTGTGCTCAATGTCGCTGAACCTCTTCGGACAGAAGTTGCTGATGCGAGTACTGGAACTTTCTTTAGAGCTAATGGCAACAACAACTTGACTGTTTGATGAGGATTGATCAGGCACGCTCATAGGCTTCATTGAAAAGTTGTGCGATTTATAAGTTCTCAATTTTTCTACCAGGATGGTTTGACAGCGAATTTTCTATTGCTTTAGCATAAAACGTTTTAAAGGAAACATAAACACGACACCAAGAAGTTGCAGTTTTGCTGTTGAATAGGGAGACAACTACACATTATAACACCGTTCTCTCGTGCAAAGCTTTATCCCACTTCTTCCGTGACACCGACCGCAACGATCAAGAGAGACAATTTTTTTTAACCCTTTATCTACTGACGGTACTTATAAGTACCATTAAAATAAACTGTTATAAAATTCATTTAATACATCGATTAGTAGCAATACTGGTTAGGATGAGTTATAGATACATTACTTTATCTTGTTCCAAAAGCATTATTGGGTACACAAAACAAAAATATTTTTAAAAGGATGATTTCTTTTGCCTTTGCGTCTTTTCAGCTTTCTAGCGCTGAGGGGGAGGAGGGAGGAATTTTTCAATTCGGAAGTATTTCTATATTTTTATTGTAAGATTATTATATTTGTACGTTTCCTAATTCTACAAAATACTAAGAAAAATATTTAAAATAAAAGATTTGAGTAGGGTTATAAATATTGCACAAAATCCCTATAAATTAAAATCTAATTAATCCTTCTAAATCCATCAATACTTCTGAAATCCATCAAAAATTTATTAAATGATTATGTAAATCTTCTAATTTTGTTTAAACAATTCACGAAAAATTCTTTAGAAGATAAAATTTTCATGAATTCATAATTCAGTAAATAAAGGGTTAAATAAAAGTTTTTTAATTCAAAAGATTATTTTTCATTTTTAATTTTATTTTTAACTTTTTTATCTTATCTTATTTTATTATGCTTGTTATATAATTTTATATTAAACTTTATTTCCGTTTTGAAATAATTTTCGTGAAAAAACTTTCTTAATTTCGTCCCCGTGACGAAAATAAGAACAGCAAGGGGGGCGAAATTGGGACCACGTTTCTTCCCAATACGGCAGAGCTTCAGTTCCCGTAAGATGAACCGAACTTCCTAAAACTCACTGTATGTTACTGTCAGCATCTTACCTACGTAAAATACATGCAACGAATAAGAAGTAAATACTTCCAGTACAGTAAATAACGTTCTACAAACGATGTAATAAGAACTCAGGTCTTCTAAAAATAGGAAATCCGGCGACTTTAATGTATATATATATATATATATATATATATATATGCGCTTTGTCGAATGAAACTTTCACTACTGACCCATTTTACCTTCCGTTCCCTGCACCTTGCTTGATAAGTGGAGCCCCTTTCGCAAAAGCGGAGAAGTAAATGGGGACAAAATTAGGATAGAGGTCGAAATTAGAGCACTTTACCGTATATACTCAAAATCAATTGTTCTTTCTAGAATTTAATTCTATCTACCATTTATATTTTGCAGGCTACAAAGTTAGATACAACTTAAGCAAGGGGACTTGTACCCCGGTCCTGGGCCCACTCAAGCTCTTGCGCCTCCGAACCAGACGGCCCGAAAGCCGCGCTTCACAAAGACTCCGGTCTCGGCATGCGTAGTGTCCAGCGCACGTCACGCAGCTTATCTCCCAAACGAAGAGACGACCAGTCGAAAACGACAATTCTCACCACCCAGTAGGAAGACCTAAGTGGTTTCTTCATTTAGTGTTCACCCCCTGTGCACCCCAGCGACGCGTTTTTGTTTTGTTTTTATCCCAAAAAATGGCTCAGATACAGCAGTTTGAATTTCTAGCATTTTGAAACAATCCAATTTTCGTCATCCGATAACACGCGTATTTTATGAACGATTTCGATTAGACTTATTATGTGCATAGTACATACCAATGTCTCGATCGAGTTCGTTGTCCAGTTTCATACGCCATCTTGTTTCAAACTGCAGCCATTTAAATTTTTAAAAAAAAATTAAAATGTGAAAAGAAGTAAAAAAAAATTAGAAATTAAGAATGTTTTTTTTTTTTTTTTTTCTTGAATGTTTTACCTTGATACAAGGATTTAGAGCAGTTTTTCTTTCGTCTTTATCTTAATAACTGATATATAGCAGTTTGAATTTCTAGGTTGGCTGACATTTTGAAACAATCTGATTGTTGTCATGCGTAGAGTATTACTGGACCGATTTGGATGTGACTTAATATGGGCATAGTATACAGTGTGTCCACGTATAACCTGACCGTCCTTTATTTTCTCAACCGTTGGTCCTAGATGCATACTTCCAATTACAAAAATGGTCAAAATTGCAGGGTTAAGATAAAAAAAGTTTGAAGCGAAAAAACAATTTAGTGAAGAATTACGGAATCTAAATTTTTATACGGTCCCCCAGTCCTATAAGTTATATTTAGTAAAATTCCCTATTACACCGGCAAGTAAAGCAAAAAAAGTCCCGTTATTCTATGATTAAAATTGACCGAGTAATAGCTGTTTAAAGTTGGAGTATAATTTTTGCTGCATATTAGGGGTCATTCACAAATTTAGGAGAAATATAATTTAGTCAGATATATTAAAGAAATGGTTGAGAGTAAAATTAGCATTGCAATATAAATTTGAAATCTTTAATCATTCTGACATATTACTGCAAAATGCAGAATTTTTACTGAACATCATAAGAGGATAAAAATAACAGATTTTTTGTTAAATAAAATGATGAAAAACAACAGCCTTAATTCTTTACAAAATGATACATATTTTAAAATGCTGTTAGATTACACTGTCTTTCAAATTTTGGGTTGTGGCATGTTTTTTAGCTTTTGAAAATTGATTCTTATGTAATTTTTAGCACTGAATCCGAAAATGATCTTCATTTTAAACAATCACGTCAGGAATTTTCTAAAATCGCAAATTTCAAAGTTAAAAAGCTAAAAGTTAAAATTGATCCCCTCTCCCCTCCCGACCTCATCGGACCCCCGAGTTTTTACCTGTAAGAAACCCAGTATAAGCCAAAAAATCTAATAAATTATTGAATTAAATAAAATTAAACCGGATAAAAAAGTCTTACATCTATTTTATAGTATCAGATTTTTCGCTATCTTTTAACCTTGAAATTTACGATTTGCGAATAATCCTGACATGATGGTTAAAAGTGAAGGTAATTTTTTTATTCAGCGTAAAAATACATGAAATGTAATTATAAAATTTAAAAAACACAACCATCGCAGTTTTATGTTATCTAATCTAAAACTCTTTCTTAAACTTCTTGACGATGATAATCTATCCGATTTTTTTTTGTGTTATCCTCTAATGTAAGTATGTATAAGATGGTAAGAGTCGAAAATCATAATAATATTGCATTGTCATCGGATTTAAGTCAGTATGTAAAATTTAACTTCGATAGGACATTTGAAAGTAAGTTAATGATCTAGTACAAATTTTAAACTGGAAAGACGATCATTGCAAGTTAAGTAAAACCTTATGAAAATAACACAATTTTAGTTAAAAGAAATCATAGCCTCAAATCCTTACAAAATAAAACATATGTTAAAATACAATTATTTTAACTAATCTGAAATTTAACTAATAAAACTCAATCGTAATATTTGTACGATTTCTTTCAAAGCGCAGATACCTTGAAATAAGTTTAAATATTTTAAATACGATCCCTGAAAGCATGGCAGAAATCATCTGTTTTGAGATGCATAAAAGTGGTTTAAGTCGTGCATTTCATAGTTTCATAACTCGGTCAATTTTAATGTTAGAAGAATGGGACTTTTTTGTCTTACTTGTTAGTGTCACAGTAAAGTTTTACTAAATATCACTTACAGGACCGGGGGACCGTATAAAAATTTAAATTTCGTAATTTTTTAATAAATATTTTTCTTGACCCAAATCGCTTTAAAAATAATTCTTTACCTTATTTAAATCCTTTTTGTAATTGGAAGTATGCATCTAGGACCAACGGTTGCGAAAATAAAGGTCGGTTAGGTTATGCGTGGACACACTGTATACCAATGTCGCGACCGGATTCCGCAACATTTTGTTTTCTCTTTATCTCAAAAATGTCTGAGATATAGTATTTTGAATTTTTGGATGGCCGACATTTTCAAAGAATCTAATATTTATTATGCTGCAGCACCCGTATTTATTAACCAATTTTGATGTGATAAGCATGTATACTGGAAAGAATGAATGCTCAACCAAGTTCATTAGCCATCTGCATCTACCATCTTATTTCGAAATGGGAACCGCTTAAAAAATCTAGAAATTGAAAAGCTTTTATTTTTTGTGTTTGAGCTTGATTGAAGGATTCCGGAGAACTTTTTTCTGTATTAAATAAACGGTCAAGTGCGAGTATTACTCGCACAGTTGAAGAAGTAATAATAGAAATAAATGTGTAGAAATTTAATGCTATGCTAAATAATGGCCATCTAATTAAATTAGTAACGTTTACGTCTCAATTGTTGATCATATTGAACAGACAACAACAGAAAATTTTAAGTATTGTCTTAATTAAAGAGGATCAAAATTAGCTAACTTCTTTTCATGTGAATGTATGCTATGCATGCTTATGACTACTCTGTCAGAATTATGAACTTTCACGTATAAATTATATTGCAAAGTTACATAAAAAACCTTTGTTGTGGGATATATTTTTTTGAAAATCAAAAAATATTATTTTAAACCTTTTATATGTATATACTCGTATATATCAAATTGATATCTTTTGCGATTCTGTATCGTGTGGGTGACTAGATTTTCTACCAAATCGACCCGAACTCATAGAGTCGAGTGTTTTTTATCTTTTATTCCGCAGGTCGATTTCGGATTAATATCTTTCGTACAGTAATCAGATTTTATCGAAACTGGATTAGGGTCGTGTAAAAACTGAATACCATACTCGATGCAAGATTTTAACCCGAATCCTAACTACAACCAATTGTGCCGGTCGGCACAATAAATCGGGTCGGGTTCTGGTAAAATTTACTTTCTTTACTGAACGCCGAATCGTCATTAATGTCACACTGATCACAAATTGGTAATACTTTGACTTGACAAATTAGTCAGAGTGTGACATCACAGAAGAGCCTAAAAACGGCCATGACAACGTCCAATCCACGTTACTTGGTTTTCACATCCCATGTCACATAATGCCACATCGACGATCACAATCTGACGTCACTGTGACTTTGCGGTGACTCTACAATGCTATACGGATAAACGCATTTCATTTACTACAAATATGATAAAAAAATTATGCTACAAAGTTTTTATATGAATTAAAACATTTAAGTTTTACATATTTGCTTTTATTTGAGATTCTCTCATATTTTGAAAGAATGCTTAAAAAATATATTTTATTTAAAGAAAATTTTAAGCAAAGCAATTACGACACAATTATGTTTCATTTAAGCTTAAATTATTATTGTCTCAATTTTGCTTATTTGATTTTATCTTATGAAAAAATAAAACTCCTTTTAGAAGCATAGATCTTCATACATCTCGGTGCTTTGAAAGTCCATATTGAATCTTAAGTGAAAAAATGCTACTATTATATCAAAGCAGAATTTAAAAAGTCCATAATTTAGAAAAACAGCAACTTTGACGGCTTTTTTGCTCACTAATTTATTATTATCTTCATAATACTACAGATTTAAGAGCATTTTTTTTTTTTAACGTATCGTTTTAATTTTCGCACTAATATAGATAAAATTAAATGGACTTTTAATTGTATAAATTCCAAAATCAACAATATCTCTTATTTTTCTTAGTTACGGGATTAATAAGTGTTACTATATATTATAATTCATCAAAAATTTGAAACATATTATTTTTGTATAAATGTGTTTTTTTTTTCTGATTGTTTTGTGAAAGGAAAAGGAAATAGCATCAAAAGCTTACTTACATTTCCGTTTCTGTTATTCTTCTTTTATTTTCCTACGAAATGCCGTTATCCCCCATTTCTGAACCATATGTTCTAAAAGGATTAATGATGTTTTTAATTTGAATTTTTTTAATTATTTCACCAAAATAATACAAAATATTTCTTGCGCTTTATGTCGCAAACAATTCAACTGTATTTCCTTTGTCCAAAGCTATTACATATTATTTATTGAAGATTTCAAAAGGTGTTCTGTAACATTTTTATGTGTAACATAAAAGCAATTTGGCCGAATGAAAAATAAATTACTTTTTAAAAATATTATTACTGTTTTAAATTACGTTGTTTACACAGAGATATTTAGTTAATATATTCATATCAGTTTTCACATCCATGTCACATAATGCCACATCGACGATCACAATCTGACGTCACTGTGACTTTGCGGTGACTCTACAATGCTATACGGATAAACGCATTTCATTTACTACAAATATGATAAAAAAATTATGCTACAAAGTTTTTATATGAATTAAAACATTTAAGTTTTACATATTTGCTTTTATTTGAGATTCTCTCATATTTTGAAAGAATGCTTAAAAAATATATTTTATTTAAAGAAAATTTTAAGCAAAGCAATTACGACACAATTATGTTTCATTTAAGCTTAAATGATTATTGTCTCAATTTTGCTTATTTGATTTTATCTTATGAAAAAATAAAACTCCTTTTAGAAGCATAGATCTTCATACATCTCGGTGCTTTGAAAGTCCATATTGAATCTTAAGTGAAAAAATACTACTATTATATCAAAGCAGAATTTAAAAAGTCCATAATTTAGAAAAAGAGCAACTTTGACGGCTTTTTTGCTCACTAATTTATTATTATCTTCATAATACTACAGATTTAAGAGCATTTTTTTTTTTTAACGTATCGTTTTAATTTTCGCACTAATATAGATAAAATTAAATGGACTTTTAATTGTATAAATTCCAAAATCAACAATATCTCTTAATTTTCTTAGTTACGGGATTAATAAGTGTTACTATATATTATAATTCATCAAAAATTTGAAACATATTATTTTTGTATAAATGTGTTTTTTTTTCTGATTGTTTTGTGAAAGGAAAAGGAAATAGCATCAAAAGCTTACTTACATTTCCGTTTCTGTTATTCTTCTTTTATTTTCCTACGAAATGCCGTTATCCCCCATTTCTGAACCATATGTTCTAAAAGGATTAATGATGTTTTTAATTTGAATTTTTTTAATTATTTCACCAAAATAATACAAAATATTTCTTGTGCTTTATTTCGCAAACAATTCAACTGTATTTCCTTTGTCCAAAGCTATTACATATTATTTATTGAAGATTTCAAAAGGTGTTCTGTAACATTTTTATGTGTAACATAAAAGCAATTTGGCAGAATGAAAAATAAATTACTTTTTAAAAATATTATTACTGTTTTAAAGTACGTTGTTTACACAGAGATATTTAGTTAATATATTCATATCAGTTTGGATTTGTTGTGTAAAAGAAATATAAGGCGTAAGTAAGCAAGTAATTACTCTTTCCTAGTAAAATACTAGGCAGTTTTTCTCTTTTAAACAAAGCTAGCTATATATCACGAGCGTGTGTTAAAAATAATTGAAAGCATAAAAGAATATAAGAATACTTAATTAATTTTTGGTTAAATAATTAAATATTATTTATCAAATTATTCTGTAAGTATTTCGGCTATTTTTTCTGTAATAAGCTTACCCAACAAACACAGAACTTACGGGCCACTGATGGGTTCGTTAGCCTTGGCCGCAAGTGTTTGATTAGGGCCCGCTATCATTGGCCGTTACGGCTCCGTCAAAAAAGTGTCACGCCGGACACAATATGGCCACAAGAGAATTGGCCGTAAATACAAGAAGTTGCCCACAAACGCGCCATCAACGGTCAGCCAAAACTGATATTTAACCTCAAACTGGCCACAATTATACATTTAATGGCATTCATGAATAAAAGCTTGCCACAGTTATGCCATTAAGGGTTATTTTACGTAAAAGTTGGCCACAAGAGAAACACACTTATGCCATCAATGGGCATCATTAACGAATGCAAGCCAGAAGCTAGCCACATTCATACCATCAATGGGCATAATTAACGAATGCAAGCCAGAAGCTGGCCAGAATTTTACTTTTTAAGGCCCTCAGAATAGTTCAGTAAATGAGGTTTTTTTTTTTTTTTTTGGAAGAGGAAGGGGGGGGGGGGGGGAGGAGCAGAGCCAAAAAAATTTTCTTTTAAAAAATATTTTGATAAAATTTTGAATCTAAATAATAGATTTTGTAATTTTTATCTGAAAAAGATTTTAAATATACTACGTAAAATTTGGAACAGGCCTAGGAAATTTTAACATTTCAATTTTTTAAAGAAGTGCTCATAACACCAGCCTGACTTTTATAAATGTTTTATCATATACTTCAATTAAAAACGTTATGGTATTATAAGCACTTCTTATTAAAAGTTAAATATTAATTTAAAAAAAAGTTATAGAACAAAATGCATTTAGATCCTAAATTTTATCAGAACACTTAAAAAAAAAAAAAAAAATCCAATGGAGCATAAATGAGCCTTATCTATTCATCTCCCTTAAACAAAACAAACTTCAACTTAAGGGGACAAGGGACCTTAAAATCCTTAAAAATAATTTTTTTTATATTTTGTAAATTTCACCTAATTATAATTCAAGGGTACATTATATGCATTTATCACAAAAAAAAAAAAAAAAATTATTTTTATGAAAAAAATGGAATTTTACGCGTTGTCTTAGAAATCTTCAAAATGCCCCCTGTGTTCTCCATATCAATGAAAATCCCCAATATTTTTTTACGTAAGTTTGGTTTATATATATAAATGAAATGGGGCATCGAATTTTATATATTTGAATTTTAAAAAAAATTAAAAAATTTTTCGAAAAAATTTCAATTTTTTTTTTAATTCGTAAAATTCCATTCTTTTCATTATTTTTTTTTTTTTTTTTTTTTTTTTTTTTTGTGATAAATGCATATAATGTACCCTTGAATATTATTTAAGATAAAATTTACAAAAAATAAAAAAAAAAATAGAAAAATTAAAAAAAATTTCAAAATTTTTAATTTTTTTTTTTACTTTTAATATCAAATGTATAAAATTTGATGCTCTAATTTATTTATATATATAAATCAAACTTTTATAAAAAATATTGGGGATTTTCATTGATATGGAACATGCAGGGGGCATTTCGAAGATTTCTAAGACGATGCGTAAAATTCCATTTTTTTTCCCCTCAAAAATAATTTTTTTTTTGTGATAAATGCATGCCATAATGCAACCTTGAATAATATTTAAGATAAAATTTACAAAAAAAAAAAAAAAAAAAATGGAAATTTTTCAATTTTTTTAACCTTTAAATTCAAATATATAAAATTCGATGCTCTATTTTATTTATATATATGAACCAAACTTCATGCAATTTCTTACCTGGATGTTTCTTCCAATTATCCAGCTGGAAAATAAAACAAAATACGAGAATACTTAACTTTTGTAATCTGGGAAATTGTTTTTTAACATTTATTGATCATTAGAATTTAACAATTTTTTAAGATAAATTACGTATGTAATTTGGTCATTTAAGTCTATTAAAAAAAGCTACTTTCACATCGTCATTTCTTTAATGTATAATAGAAAAAAATGCAAGTATTTCTATAACGTAATGCTGCTGTTGTATTCCGTCTTCTTTCCACCACCTCCCTCTTATACACAAAAACACATCCTCGTCATACCTCATTTCATGAACTATGAAACATATTTTCAACATATACTTTTTTTTTCCTTCAAAATATGACTAATTGCCAGAAAGCCAACTGCCACCACTTTTTTTTTGCCTTTTACATTCAAAAAGGCACTTTGATAATTTTCTGAAATATTGATGGCAACGGGCACTAAACACACATGTTTGCCAGTCATGTATTAGTCGTTCATGTTTTCTGAAATGGACTAAAACATTATTCATAATAAGAATATATTTTTACTTTTCTTACTAGAAATTTTGATTGGAATTATAACAGTCTTTATACAACAATGAATCTTTAATGCATCGTGTTCAAGCAGTGTTAATTTATAGTTAACTAGCATATTAGTATGATATATCAGTTTATCAGGTCATCAAAAATTAAAAAATATAATTTACATAAATCCACATTTTTATTGAATTATATATTTTATATATAAAAAATATATTAATTTTTATTTAACATCCCGCTTTTATTATAAAACAGAGAGACAGGTTTTCTTAGAAGGAGAAAACATATAATGCATCACTTTTTTTCTGTTATTTCACATGACTTACCTAAAAGAAAATATATTAAAAAACTCTAGAACCAAATGTCATTTTTTCACAATTTTATTTTTCATAATAAATGTAAAACAAACAAAGTAAAAAAAAAAAAAAAAAAATTTTATTTGTTTACAAGTTGATCAAGTTTAACACAAATATTTTACATGAAAAATTATTCCTGTTATAATTATGCTATTTGTCCATAAAAGTTGGTAAAGAAGAAAATCCACAGCCATCTTCTTAGAGAAAATTTTTCTTTATAGATTTTTATAATTCTTCTGTAACAAAAAACAAAAAAAATTAGTTTTGCAGAAAAAACTTCAAATTTTTAAAAAATCAAATTACAGAGATACAATTAAAGTTGTTTATTATCAAAACAAGCCATTAGGTTAGCATCAAAGAATATAATATCCAGGAATATACCCCCAAATGACATGCAAATGATGAATAAGACAGATGACAAAACATAGTTGTGAATCTAAACTACAGCAATCCCTAAACGTTCGCGGAAACGTCTGCGAATGTTGAGACTATATTCCTGTGCATAAAAGGGGGTTAGGTATTATGATTTTTTTAAATAGAAAAAGCAACTGAAACACAAAAATATATTTATTAAAGATTAAAAAGTATATGCTGTAAATAAATTTGAATAATTATAAACATATTGTACAAAGTTTTGTTCCTAGTTCATGACTGAAAATATTTTTTGATATACGATTGTTTGGAAGAACAGAGCTTTGGTTTATGAATTTCCATATAAGGAGAAGTTGCAGTCTCGATTTCTCTTTTAAATTCAACTCCTCACCAGTTAAGGATCACATTCTATTGCTTTCTCAACAAGTTGTTGCTGAAGCTTTAAAATTTCCCATAAAATTTTTGTAGAAACATTTTCACTTGCAATAAAAATATTGAATTTTAGAAAATTTCGGATTTTTTTATTGTTAGCATCAAGTTATGTTTCGAGTTTCTAGGAATTACTGATCTATATTTTGCTTCAATACGAGGGTTGAAATTCTCAATCAAAAACCGCAACTAGATTTCAAAAAAGGAAAAAAAAAAAAAAAAAGTGAGAATTGACACGGCAGTACTTGCTAATGTTGCTTCCTTCAACCAAACAGATCTGTCTTTCGATAGCCACTATTCTTTTTAAATTTGATGCTCAGATGCAAGAAATTTTGGAGGCTCTAAATTCTATTTTTTTTAAAATTTAGTCTTTTTAGGGAGCCTCATATAAGTGTGAGGGAAAAGAGAACACAAAGTTCAAAATTTTAGGCCCTTTTACTATTATTCTTATTAAAAGGCTTAGAAAATGTTTTTTACCACATTAAAGGCCTCTACAAGCGGGGCCTTGATGTATTGTATTTGTCATATATCCCCTTATATTCAGCCTGTTTCTTTTTTATCAGTTTCTGTTTCCATAAAACACTGATGTTAATTATATAAGTTATATTTTGTAACTATTTGCTCTATTGGCAAAACTTAGCAAATTGATCTTTCTTCAACAAATTTCAAATTGAAATAACCTGGAGTTGGAAAATCTATTGCTTTTTCAGCATAACCCATGCTATTCCCACTCCAGTCTCTAACAAAACAAACTTGAATTATGGTGATTTTTTTTTTCAACCCAGATTAAAATAAAAATTTTCAGCAACATCATTCACATTGGCCATAGAAACCGATTTGATAGTCTTGCAACTTGAGTTTAATCAGGGTAGCAGCAAAATTTAACGGAGAATTCTTTTATTTCAGAAAATTTTTTTGCAAATGCTGCTGAAATTGCATGAAACTGAAAATCGCATAAAAAATTTGGAAGAATTTCACAAATTACAGGGAACAAAATTTACTATATTGGGCTGAAACCGGGATTCCTTAAAAAAAAAAAAAAAATAGTGCAAAACGTGGAAAATGCTAAAAATAGCATTAAAAATTAAATAAAAAAAAATTCTTAAAAGAAAATTTAAACAAAATCTTGATTCAAGGTGCACAACTTCAGATAGACAGGTAACTTGCTGCCAAATCATGTAGCTTTACAGTCTCTCCAAGAAAATCCTGGAGAGAGAAACACCTGACTTTATCATTCTAGTCTAATAAAGCCGTTTGTGCCTGACATTGCACAATTCCACAGAAAGGTAGTATCTATTTGTGGATATTCTTTGTGTTTAAATATTTACATCCCAGCTACATGGATGACAGCTTTAAATTGTAGAAAAATCACAGAATATGAAGACATTTTTTTAAAAAAAATTAAGGCCCTACTTCAGTCAGGCGAAAAGACCCGTTCGCTAATGCTATTCCTATGGAAGAAATTTATAAAGATATCTCGGTCGCATTTCAATATTTTTAGATGATTTTTTTTGCAGTGGCTAGCTGAGGTCGATCTGTATGCAGGACATTTTCTACTTTTTTAATTTCGTTTACAAGTATTTTTAATCAGGACACTTTCATTTTCAGAACCGGTTCCTAAAATGAAAACATCCTCTTGAAAAAAATCACCGATGAAAATCGAAAAAGTAAAAAACGTACTGCATACAGATCAACCTCAGTTAGCCACTGCAAAAAAAAATCATCTAAAAATATTGAAATGCGACCGAGATATCTTTATAAATTTCTTCCATAGGAATAGCATTAGCGAACGGGTCTTTTCGCCTGACTGAAGTAGACCGTTAATATTATATTTCTGTAAATGAAAGGTACCACTGGGGACAGAAAAGAATTATGATATAAGTGTGCATTTTTCCCCTCTATCTGCAGTGATGCCGCTGCACTTGAAAAAACCTGGGTCCCCGGGACCCAGGATTTCCAAAAATCTGGGTCCCTTTTTTACAAAAGCGGGTCCCCATCAAAAATAATTTATATTTTAAAGGAATAAATGAAACTTGTTTACTTGAAAAAGATAAATGAAATGCATTAATTATTGTTTTAACAATAATTAAATAATGAATTAAAACTAGTATTTGCACTCAAATAAGATATTTTAAAAAAATATTAAGAGAAATTTTCTTTACTTTTTTAAAAGTAAAAATGCAAGATACAATCTTAATTGTAAAATAATGTTTATTTGAGAGTAGAAGATACCAAGTTCCACTAACAAGTATCACTAATGATCGCATTCTTTTAAAAAGGGGCAAGACGGTTTTATTGAAAAAGATATTTTTGCTGAAAAAAAGAATACTTATGTTAAGTACACTTACTTTTTGTTGAATGAATGGGTGCTTTCATTATACTTCCCATTGAATTATTTGTCCGCACAGATCTGTGTTGGAATCAGACATTTTCCTTGGAAGGGAAATTTACATCTAAATCACTAATAAGCATCAAATCTTAAATGTGCGGGAGACATTTCAATGCAGTAAGAAGGAGGCGGGGGGGATTTTTCACTGGTCCACCTACTGAATATATATATATTATCAAAGTACACTGAAATCATGCTGTATTTTTAAGAATCTCATAAAAAAAAAATTAAATCCCATTTTATGAATTTTCTACCTATAAGTTTAGTTTGCACGCCTTTTTTGGTGCTTTGACTAAATTCACGTTTTTTCCGCGTTACTTTGACGAAATTCGCGTTTTTCCGCGATCCTTTTGTTGAAATTCGCTATTTTTTCGCAAGCCTGTCACGAAAATAGTGTTTTTTCCCGCGCTACTTTGATAAAATTCGGCTTTATTCCGCGATTTTTTTGACGAAATTCGCTATTTTTTCGCGATCTTTTGACGAAATACACTATTTTGTTTCAGCCCTTTTACGAAAATAGCGTTTTTTCCGCGATATTTTGATGAAATTTGTGGTTTATTCCGCGATTTTTTTGACGAAATTCGCTATTTTTTCGCGATCTTTTGACGAAATACACTATTTTGTTTCAGCCCTTTTACGAAAATAGCGTTTTTTCCGCGATATTTTGATGAAATTTGTGGTTTTTTCGCGATCCTTTGACGAATATCGACTTTTTTATGTAAATTTTTGGCGACATATGCTATTTTGGGGGATCCTTTAACGAAAAACGCTATTTTTTCGCGATCCTTTGACGAAAATCGGCTTTTTTCCGCGATATTTTGATGAAATTTGCGCTTTTTTCGCGATCCTTTGACAAAATTCGGCTTTTTTCTGCGATTTTTTGACGAAATTCGCTATTTTTTCACGATCTTTTAACGAAATACGCTAATTTGTCGCGGCCCTTTTACGAAAATCGCGTTTTTTCGCAATATTTTGATGAAATTTGCACTTATTTCAGCGATATTTTCATGAAATTTGCGCTTATTTCCGCGATTTTTTGACGAAATTCGCTTTTTTTTTTCGCGATGCTTTGACGAAATTTGCTATTTTGTCGCGGCTATTTTACGAAAATCGCAGCTTTTGCGCGATATTTTGATGAGATTTGCGCTTTTTTCGCGATTCTTTGACGAAAATCGGTTGTTTTCCACGATTTTTTGACGAAATTACGCGTCTCACGGGACGCGTAAGAGCTATTTTTTTGCGTCCCGTCTCCGATTTTTCGCGTAATTTACGCGCTATAGCGCGTCCGCGGCATCCCTGATCTGTGATAAGCGGATGGATTACACACACAATAATAAAAGGTTCATTAGACTAGAGATTAGAGCGGGCATAGCCCACATAGATACTCGTTGTTGAAGGCAGTGGAGTTAAGAAAAAAAACAGCAAAACTCAGCTGGTTTTGTTATAAAATGAAACTAATGGAAAATCCAATATAAACATTTCTTCAAAATCAGAGGGGCCATGGAAAATAAAATTCTTTACTATGTCTCTGATGAAATGAAAAAGAAAAATTGATTTGAGTGTTAAGTTTAACTCTTGTAAAAGCTTTATATAAAAAAAAAAAAACCTTGTTTATCCATGATGTTTTGAAATTCACATATATAAAATAGATTGGTATTATAGATATTCATGCAAAAAATGAGCTATTTTTCAGATATTTTAATATATAATTGATTTTATATGCTTTACATTTACTGATTTGTTGACTGTTGTTATACTGATTTTATATTAATTAAAAATAGATAATGCATGTTCTTAATAAAGTTTTTTGTTTAAAAAATAATAACGATTGCAAAATACTTCCTCGCCTTTAATATATCTTAACCTAAAAGAATATAACATATCTTAAAAATAGAATTTTTTTTACTTAATAATGTTTAATACTTTCAATAAACAAAATAAATGCTTTTAAAAAGCAGATTTATTCAGAAATGAAAATAACAAAATAAAACTTAGAAAGAACCAGCTGATAACACTTATTATACATAAAACTAGCTGACTTTTCCCACTAGAGGGCAACTCCTTTCATTGGGGCCTCTAATTTATTTGTAATCTTGTAATATAAAATCTCGAACAGATTATAGCATGAATTTTTTCCAAAAAAACAAGCATGAATTTTTTCCAAAAAAACAATCTCGAATCGGATGAACCTTGAACCTGACCCCCCCCCCCCCCCCTGCCTGTGGTCCTATATAGCAGATTTGCTGCACATGCACAGCAAAATTTTATAAAAAAATAAACAATGTAGAACCGATTGAACCACAAACGAAGTCCCCGCACAGCGAAGAGACACAGTGTGAGTACACCTTCCCATTATTCCTTTCCTTGAAGAGTGGCACATATATGATTGGTACTACTTATGTAATGGTTTCCCAGCTGGCATGTTTCCAATGTGACTTCTTTGTATGAATTTGTAGCATCACTTTTGTTGTCTACAGCAGACTGTGAAGGGGGATTCAGTCTCATGAATATAACAAAAATTGACTTGAGAAACAAACTGACAATCAAGAATTTAAGTAACTTAATAATGATTAATTTGGAAGGGGAATTTTGAAAAGAAATTCCATTAAAAAAAGAATTTGCTGTGTGGTATACAGCCAAATCTCGAAGGGTCAATCTTACAGAGTGATGTATTTGTTTGTATATTGCATAACTAAAAATAATACTCATGTATATAGAAATTTTGTATAACTTTTTTTTTCTTTTTCTTGGCTAAAGCTATTTTTATTTGGCTAGAAGTTATTATTGGCTGCAACTAGCCCAAAAGCTAAAAATCCCTTTTTCCTAGATTAAACCCTATAGGTGGGATATAATATATCCCACCGCCCCTCAAGGGTTAAACAATATATTTTTCTGGTACGAAATTTTGAATATTCTGAAACACATATGAAGCCGATCGCTGTCTCATAGAAACATGGAATTTTTATTCAAACCGTTCGGGATCTAGCGTCCTATAAAATGAACATGTCTTTTCATTGAGTATTATTTTGTCTTTAACAGGTAGTTTTGTTATTATCTCCATGTTATAATGATAAAATCCTAATCCTATTAATATTATAAATGCAAAAGTGTGAAAAAGTTTGACTGAAGTCAACTGCAAAACTGGGGATTAAATAACTTTTGTCATATCCATTCTATTCATTTTTTTTTTTTCGAATGTGCAAAATTTTTACATATTTTAAAAAGTGATTGTGTTTCTGAATTTTTTTCAAACTAATATTTCATCTAAATAGTAATATTTGTAATATAAATTCTGAGAATAAATAAGGCAATGATTATTATTTGGAAATAAAGATTATAAAAATACAGAAACGTAATTACTCGAAAAAACAGTATCAGCTATATTGTGCCAACATTTGTAGTGAAATGTCAATATTGCACAAATATTTAATTTATGTTAAAAATATTAATAGAGAAACTTCAATATATTTTCTGGAAATATTGCACAAATATGTGCAAAATGCAAAATTTGACTGAAAGCGTGTTTTATGTTTATCTATAATTTTTATTTTATGTATTAGAAACATATAAAATTGTAAATTTTATTAACTTAGGTGAAAATGTTGCATATTGAAAAAAAATTAATATGGTGGATAATGAATGAAAAGGCTGATTTAATGCTGACCTCAGTCAAACATTTTCACACTTTCACATTTATAATATAATTAAGATTAGAATACTGTCATTACTAGATGTAGATGATAATAAAACTAATAAGACAAAATAATATTCAATGAAAACATATGTTCTCTTTATAGGACGATAGATCCGAAAAGAGTTAACCCTCCAGCCGTGGACGACTTTTTAATTTTCTTGGATAAAACCGTAGCATATTTTTAAGTTTTAAAATTAAGATTGCTTGATTCCCACACTTTTTTGAAGTAGAAATAGTCACTTTATTTAATTACAGATTAAATAATGTGATAATAAGCTGAAGTATAAAAAAATCGTTTTTAAAAAAAGTGGTGGGAATCAAGCAATCTGAATTTTTAAAAAGTAGCCCACTAGAACACAAAAATAGCATTCCCTGTGGAATTGTATAGAATATGTGAAATGCGATATGAGCGTTGCCAGCGGCTGGATGATTAAATAACAATTCCATTATTCTATTATATAGCGATCGGCTTCATAATTATTTCTGAATATTCAATATCTTATACCAGAAAAATAAAATGAGAAATACCTGTGGTCAATCTGAACCGAGTAGGTATTGTGAATATGCATGCTACTGCAGACACACAGCAAAATCTTAAAAAAAAAAAAAAAAAAAAAATCTCTAACCAGGTCCCTACTGTCTATGTTACCATAGAGCAGGAGTGCTGCACACACACTGCAAAGTTTTACAGGGGAAAAAAAAAATCTGGAAATTGAAAAAAAAAAAAAAAATTATTTACTTATATGAATATATGTAGTAATAAAAGGTATTCAGGGCTTGAAATTCAATTTTTCATAGGAAGGGAGTCTCCCTACCAACATTTATAAATGGAGGGAGTTGAGCTATTTGGGAGGGAGAAAAAAATATGAAACCCACTGTTATTTTACGTGCTTTTTAAAGATTTGCATTAATTATTTTGTCATGTCTGTATTAATGCAGGCAGGACAGAATACCATTGAAGCAATTTAAATCAACAACTCAGAATAATGATGCAAACTGTTTTTTATTTAAAAAAGTAAGAAAGCAGGGGTGATTCTGAGTAAAAAAAAAAATTCTGAAACTGACAGCAAATTTTCTGAAAGGTTACAACAGAGGGGATGAGGAGGGGGGATCACTCCCACCACTAGCTATGACTTTTTTCGTGCCCCTTTGACGAAATTTCCGTTTTTTGCGATCTTTTGACGAAATTTGCCGTTATTTCGTGATCTTTTGACAAAACTTGCCGTTTTTCTGCGATCATTTGATGAAATTCGAGTTTTTTGCACGATTCTTTGACGAAATTCAATTTGCGGGTGTTTTTTCGTGATCTTTGGATGAAATTCACGATTCTTTGACGAAATGCGTGTTTTTTTCGCGATACTTTGACGAAAAGGGTGGTTTTTTGCGATACTTTGACAAAATTCGTATTTTTTTTGCGATGCTTTGATGAAATTCGTGATTTTTTTCTCAGCGGCCATTTGGCTAAACACTAAATTCGTGTTTATTCCACGATCCTTTGACAAAATTAGCTTTTTTCCGCGATCCTTTGACGAAATTAGTTTTTTCCGCGATCCTTTGACGAAATTAGTTTTTTCTGCGATCCTTTGCCGAAACTCGCATTTTTTCCGCGTTCCTTTGCCGAAATTTATGATTTTTTTGCTATACTTTGATGTAATTTGCGTTTTTTTGCGATCCTTTGATGAATTTCAAGTTTTTTTTCCCGCAATCTGACAAAATACACGTTTTTCCGCGATCCTTTTACAAAATTTGTTTTATTCGCAATCCTTTGTGACGAAATTGGCGATTTTTTCCTCGAACAATTGACAAAATTGATTTTTTCGGCGATCATTTGTCGAAATTGACGATATTATTCTGTTGAACTGATGACCAATTTTTCACAAGTTTCAGAACCTAATGCCTTAAATTTTTGGAAAATTCGTAACGCGGATTTTCGTATTTCGGAAAATTAGTTCGTGTTTCGGAAATTTCGTTCACCCCTGAATTCGCCACTTGGTTGCGGGAAAAAAATAATGAAATTTGTCTGTCGGTCGCATCAAAAATTCGTGAGTTTCAACGATCTTTCGCAGTTAAAAAAAAACGCAAAATGTGTCAATTAGTCACGCGAAAATATCAGGAAATTTGCAAGGCGTTCGTGGGAGTTAATCGTAATTTCAAAATGCAAAATTTTCAGGAAAAGGGTGACATTTTTTGGACGACAGTCTCCCGCCTGCGATATTATTTTGGGCGGGATTTCAAAATTTTGGGCGCGAATCCCGCCCTGAGTATAATGATAATAATGAGTAAAACAGAATAAAAAATTAAATATACCTTTAAATAAATTTTATTGCATGTGACAGTTTTAGCATTCTTAAAAATATTTTTGGGTTTGGTAAATTCTAAAACAACTTTCTACACAGAGACCCAAAGTTTTTTTCAGCTTTTAACTGTGCAACGGAATTTTCTGCCACAAAATAAATTATGAAATAAAGCCTTTAGAGAAAATAGTGTTTGTGGTTGAAAGCAGTGTAGTGTTTATTTCAAAATAAAGACAAGATGAAAATTTTTATGCCTTTAAATGTCAAATATAGCAAAATATTAACAAAGAAAACAAATGGAGAAAAAAACACATAAAAATCATTCAAAATTCATATGCTTGCTGTATGTGTTTGTGTTAAAGAAGTTTTACTTTTTATAATTCATGGATCTAAAGCAGAACTAAATGATACACTCAGGATTGATAAATTCTAATTTATAAGATGTCAACTAAACTAATTAGTTTTAAATCAGAGTTAAAAATAACTTGATTATATCTACCACCAATATAACATAACAAAAACGCATATAAAGTTCACACAGATGAAGTGACAGACTAAATCGGGATTCACAACCTTTTTTCATCATTTGACAATACTAAATAGTCCCTCTCCCTCATAATAAGTATTTATTTTTATTGCAAACGACTAAAAAGTAATTCATAGTATTAAGGGGGGGGGGGGATGAAGCTTGAGAGAAACTTTGCAAAAGAGAGTTAAGAATAAGTATTCTTATGGTCTAAGAAATGGTCTAAATGTGTAAATTTAAGTTTGTCAAACATGTTAAAGAGCCCCAAAGTTCGCAAATAACGTACAATAATACAGTTTTAGATGCAAAAAATTCAATTTACATTACAAATACAGCAAATTAACAGATATTTACCTTTGCTTGAATGCCAAAATGAACAGAGTTAAGGTGCACAACTGTCTCCTTGAATTGATGTAACATCACTACACTCCCCTGAAACTCATGAAAATAAATAATTTAAATAGGTTGTAATATTAAGTATTTATCATATTCAACTAGAATTTTTTTAAATATATAATTGAGCACTTAAATGATACCAGTGAATTGGGTTTTTTAATTCTTTTGGATTTGAGAACAGCCTTAAATATAAAAGGAGTCGACGCAGGTTTTTATTCTTGGGGCCCATTTTCTGAAAAGTAAGTGATTTTTGTATAACATTTTGTACCTAAAGTTGACATCCAGTTACTCAAATTCGAAATAAGAATTTATTAACAAAAACTTCTTTAAATCCTCTTGCTAAAGTTCGTTTTTCGTGACATGGTTTTATTTACAAATTACACATTTTAAAATAGTTTTTATGAAAATGAATGTTACAAAGGGAGCCTATTTTATTAAAAGGAATTTTGTGAAGTGGCCTGTTTTATTAAGTTCATTTTTGTAATGGGGCCCGTTATAAAATTTATTTTGTGAAGGGGCCAATTTTATTAAATAGATTTATGCAAAGGGGCCTTAAATAGGACCCAAATTGTGCCAGGATCGACTCCTGATAAACCAAGAAAAATCTTACTTATAATACTATTAGTATTTACACTTAGTATTTAGAACTTAAACAACTTAACATTATAGTGTTGATTTTATGCCAAATTGGCAAGGCAAGGTGCTAGGCAGCCCTTTCTCACAACTTTATGCACCTGGCAAGCCCTTTTTAAACCACTTTATGTACTCAGTGGTCCCAGTAGCAGAAATTTCTCCAAGTGTTTGCGACAGATACTTTAGGGCCAAAAAATAATCTGCAGGTAAAATATTTTTACAATTGAAGCGTTAATTAATTAAGCATTCACTTGCCTGTAGCGTTTTTAGGCATTTTACAGCTTTTTATTAATAATAATCTTAACTTTTTGTATTAAGGAATAAAGAGCTGAACAAAAAATATGAAGCAAAATAAAAGTTCGATGAAAAAGAGTCTGCAAAAGAGAAAAAAAAGTCTGCGACGTCTGTCTCCCATCTCAAAATTTCCAGTCAAGAATATCGTCAAAAATTGCACATTTTGCCAAATGATGGTAGGAAAAAAACATGAATTTTATCAAAGATCGTTGAAAAAACTCATGAAATGATCGCGGAAAGAGATGCAAATTTCGGTAATTGATTGCGAAAAAAACTTTAATTTTGTGAAACGATCATTGAAAAATATCATGAAATAGTTGTGGAAAAAAAACTACAAATTTTGGCAAATAATCACAAAAAAATTGAGAATTTTGCCAAATGACCTTGGAAAAATATTGCGAATTTCGGTAAACAATCGAGGAAAAATATTGCAAATTTCGACAAAAGATCGCGGAATCACAGTGAATTTTGCCAATCTGTCGCGGAAAAATATTGCAAATTTTGGCAAGACATGGAAGAAAAAATTGCAAATTTCGTAAATTGATCATGGTAAAAAGCATGAATTTTGTCAAAGATCGTTGAAAAAAACATGAACTTTGGCAATTGATCATGGTAAAAAAAATTTCATAAATATCAAATTATCAATGTATTTATTACTCTTTAAATATATAATTTCTTTACTAAAAGCACTTGAAAAATTGCATTTTATGAGATAGCAAATTAAATTATTAGATTTCATATTTATCTTATACTAAAACTGAATATGGTATTAAAATGATCTCCAGAAAAAATAAAATGTCTCATAATCTATATTACTCTATAATCTGCACAACCTTTGGTCCCAGCTTGTGCGGATTAGTGTTGATTCTAAGTCGCTTTAGCAGGGCGCAGCGCCCGGCGGCTCTTTTAAACCCTTCTGATGCGCCCGGCTGCCCTTTTTACATTTCCTATGTGTCCCGTGGCAATTCAATTGATCTTGGGAAAATATCGCAAATACTAGGGCTCTAAACAAACCGGTTCAAAATATTTTTAGTGAACAAGGTACAAGTGTGCCCTTTTTGAAAAAAATAGGCCCTTTTTTAGAATAGTATTCCCTTTTTGAAAAGATGTACCCTTTTTTAGAATAGTGTTCCCTTTTTTAAAAAATTCCACCCGGCAGCCCTTTTTTTCTATAGTCAACACTATGGATTAATGAACTTTGCATGTATATCAAATTTCAATGCATATATTATTCTTTAAATATATAATTTCTTTTATAAATGAGCTTTTATGGGATAATATATTACATTATTAGATTTCATATTTATATTATATTACACTAAATATGGTAACAAAATGTTCTTCAGAAAAAACAAAATTACTCATAATCCACACAATATTCTATTAATCTGGAGAACGTTTGGTCCCAACTAGTACAGATTAAAAACTTGTAAAGATATTTGCCTGTAGTACTTAAATTATAATACGACAATTTCCAAATAACTCTTGCATTACTTTAATAAATTCCAGAAATTTCATATTAAATAAAGCCAATATTACTATATGGTAAAATGATTCTCAAAGAAACAAACAAGATCTGTGTAACTACCCAAACAAGATCTGTGTAACTACCCAGACAAGATCTGTGTAACTACCTAGTGAAACACTCTGTATACTTAAAATAAAGTTAATCTTACTGACATATTGGCAAAGTAATTATTCTGTGTGCATGAAACCTGAAGACATTAATATTCAAGTAGTACAAATTATTTTGGTCTGTTTTATTGTGTTCAAATATGCATTTATTTCAAAACAAAATGAATGAACAGATTAATCAAAGTATTGCTTATCGCTGGCTACTACTTTTTGCTACCTCTGAGGCAATTTTTTAATTCCATTTCAAAAAAATAACTTCAATTCCTTCTTCTTCTAATTCAGCAGCTTTTCTAATATTTTCCCATTTCTCATAAGGCTTTTATTTTTTTTTTCCTATCTATCTTGCCAGTTTTTTCATTTACTACCTTTTTTCTTCTATTTTGTGCTTATTTTCCAAATCTAATTTGTATCGTTTACAGCTACTTTGCACACAAGAAAGAAGTTTTTAGTTAATATCTATATATAGTATCAACAGCTCCTGATTTTATGACAGTATAATAAACATGTCTCTGGTTAACTACAGGGTTCTCAGCAAAACATGTCTGCCAATTTGCCTGGTCAGATCTCAAGAAATTCGATGACCAAATGGGCTTACAACAAAATTAGCTATTTATTTCCGCAATCATTTGACAAAATTAGCAATTGTTTTGCAGTCATTTGACGAATGTCACAGTTTTTTTTCCCCGCTTTATTTTTGTCTTCCATGACTTTTTAGAAAATATTTGTAAAATCCCTGATTTTTCTTATATATTTTAAAATTTCCCCAATTACTTTCCAGATTTTCCATGTTGCTTTGAACTTGCATTAAAAAAATTGCTACCATAGTAAAAAATGACTTAATTCGGGTTTCCAGCAATATATGTCTGGCAATTTCCATAATTTTCTTTGACCAAATCTTTTAAACTTAGGGGAAACTCGGATATAATTTCAAAATAAAATTGCAGAACTACTGTTTGAGGCCACATTACATTTTTTTTTTTTTTTTTTTTTTGGGGGGGGGGGGGGGAATTAATAAGTAAACATTTAAGACAGAACATTTTAACATTTATTTTTAACAACTTCTGTAACTTAATTGTTTTTATTTAATTGGGGAGATATTAAACCCTATGAGCCCCTCTTTTCTCTATGCCCTAACAATATTCTCCGCTTTCTGATTTATTTTATTGATTGCCATATTATAAAATATGCAAGGCAAAGTAAAAAAAAAAAAAATTAATTTGATTAAAATAACGAAAATTTTATTAATCACACAAAATTAATTAAAAGCAGCTATTTATAAAAAAATTGGTTGGTGTTATTACATTCTGGTAAGTGCAAATTAAAAATTAAATTTCATTACTTAGGTTTTAAGTTAAGTCAAAAGATTTTTATGAACGTATGAACATTACTGAAATTGCATTTTCAGCAATGTCTGCACGGCGATGGGGTGTCCATTACTGGAAATTGACCAATTGCACATGGGTCATAAAATCTTAACAATAAATGAAATTTTCTAAATGGCCATTAGCATAGTATAAAATTCAAAGTTTTCTATTACTACCAGGGTTTGCAAAGCTGGACCCAGTCGGAAAATTCCCTGTGGGTTTTTTCAGACTGGGCCCCACTTGAAAAAGCCCACCAAAAAACTAAAATGTGGATTTTTTCAATTTTTAGCAATATTGAAAATTTTAAACAACATATTACATTTAATGAATTTATGTCATTTCAGGTAATTTTGAAAAAAAAAAAAAAAAAAAAAAATACATAAAAGCCATATAAACAACTGAAGTAAAAAAAAAAGTGTATTTTAGCACATTAAAATATTTGGCAGAATCCCAAAACAGGCGAGACACCCCATTTGGCGACTTTTCTGACAAGCGCCAAACACCCCACATACGCCAACCTAAAAAGTAACGTGATTGGTCCACTTTCCTCAATGCTTCCAGACTGTTTTTTACTGCGTCATCACCTGGGCTCATAGGAAATACAACATTTATAAATAACGACGTATTAGAAAACACAGGAAAGCTGATTTTTATGAGATTCAAAATAAAACAAATGATTTAAACAAAATTTGTTGAAAAAATGTGAAATTTTTAAAGTACCTTTCCAAATCAGAGTAATGATTTAATGATTAAAATTTTCATTTCTCAACAACTTTCAGAAAAAATCATGGCATCATTTAATATTTTAAAGTACATGCCTATATCAGAGTAAACATTGAACAAATCATTTCTAATTTACGGAACTTTGAACGCTTTGCGTTCATAAAAAAATAATATCACTGAATACAGCAGTTCTCGCTCTGTAGCAATCAGATAACTCGTTAAAGTGGTAATCAGTAATCGTGTATGAACACTTACGCGTTCATTAACCGAAAAAAAAAAAAACATCACTGGATTCAGCAGTCTCAAAATACAGCAGTTCTCGCTCTGTAGCAATCTCAAAATGTACAAAACTCATTAAGCAGCAATCAGTAATCGTGTATGAACGCTTACGCATTCATTAACCTGAAAAAAAAACATCACTGGATTTAGCATTTCTCGCTGTGTAGCAATCTCAAAATTCAGCAGTTCTCAAAATGTACAAAACTCATAAGGACAGCATACATGAGAAATATACAATAAACGGCTAATATAAAACGTTATAACAAAAAGTGCATAAAATTATTAACATACCTTAACAGACATCTCCTTTCTTGAAAACCAACTCTAAAAAATGTTGAATTGCCATAATTTCGTAAATTTTTAGTCAAACTTCATTTAACTTCCCAGCAAAAAAAAAATGAACAAATACTCACAATTTCAAATTAAACTACACAGGTACTTTAACTTTCAAATTTTACAACTAAAAACAGCAAAAAAAAAAAAAAAAAAAATCAACAACAACAAACTTTTGACTTGCCGACATTCTATTTTTACAAATGCAGAGTTCAGTTGTCAAAACACCGCTGAGCTAACTGTGAATAATAGTTTTCATGAAGGCGTAACCATCCAATACACAACAAATGAACCAATCCCAATTCAAGATCAGACCACTGTAGGTGTGGAAAGAATTTACGAAACGAACTGGTAACAAGAAAAATCCATTTATCGCCTCGCCAAATTGAACGCTGTCAAGTGTCTCGGCTGTTTTGGGATTCAGCCAAATATTTTACTAATATAGAACATAGTACACAGGCAACATACAAAACATTACATAATTATAGGTACAAGCATATAAGAATGTCTTTTTCTTTACAGCATAAAAAATTCAAATAAACTTCATGAAAGTAAAACTTCTAACTACAAAATCATTTTTTTTTTTTTTTAACTATCTTCATATAAAAAAAGAAAATTACAAATTTAAGACTTTACATGTAATGAGTTGTAAACTTTTACTAATTTCATTGCTTTTTGGACTCTGAGATGGATTTGAATTCTGAAGCAATCATAAGCTTAAAAATAAAAACAAAGAATAAGAGATTCTTTTTGTATTTTATTCCATTATGCTTGTTTATTTTTTTATGCATTTGTAAAAAACATAGGTACTACTTAGTTATCCCGTCGACCAATTTAGCCAAATTACATAAATTGAGATAATTTTTATTTTTATATAACAAAATAACAAATAAATTATCATAACATTAACAGAAATACAAATAAAATGTCAAAATAAAAATCACTTGATGACGTAAGCTCGTGTAACTTGCTTAAAGTCAAGTGAATGGGACATTTACGATCAACCATTATTGCCATTTAATCTTACAGTTTGGCAATAGATTTTTGGTCGACGGGATACCAAGTAGTACCAAAAAATATATATACAGAAAGAATTGGTTTAAAGAGTTAGTGAGAATCCATACTACATACAATAGAGTACATTAGATAATATGTATTTTTTACTCCTTTTCTTCCTACTTATAGCTATATTTTAAATTTTAACAATCTATTCATTATTTGATTTTCAAAGCAAATTTTGTAGGTGGAGCAAATTAACAATTTATATTTTATTTTATGTTAAAAACTAATTTGTGAGAAACACTGACATTCAATCAATTTATAGAATTTATAATTTGTAAAATAGCATTACAATTAAACTGTATAAGGGAACAATATATTTTTTTTGCTGATATATATAATATGTATAACGAATATAGTATACAATAATGTAATATCATATATATATTACACTTTTGATAAAACCCATGTGGGTTGGGTTTTTCAAAAAAAAAAAAAAAAAAAAAAAACGAGTTTTTGCGAACTCTGATTACCAAAGCAAAATCATGCAAATTTTACACGAAAATAACGAATTATAAATATGTCAAAATGAATTAAACTCTTAGTATATTCATTAAGACTTTCACTGAAAAACAGTGGAACTTTGAAACATTATTTTTTGCTCCCCGATTAGTTTGATTAAGAGTGTCAACAATATGCCTGGTTATAAGACATGCAAGAGGGAGTTATGAAAAACAATAAAAGCTAATTTTTTATCAACCAAAAACATTCAAGGATGTCCACCTACCCTATATAATTATATACTATACAAAGTTAACAACTTATTAATAGCATATTCGGGGACAGATTTAAGATCAATACGAAACTAAACTAAGGTTGCTGGTTTGTTTTTTAATGCAGAACCACATGGCATAGATCACCGTATGCCGCCGGCATACGGGCTGTGGGTATGCGAATTTTCATATTTCTTTAGCTTAACCTTAAATCTGTCCCTGAGAATGATGAGAACTAATTATAATAAACTGATTGAAATGATATATAAAAAATAATCTTACCTAATTTGTAAATCCAAGGCGATTCACGATGGCGAAAAAGAACAAGAAGAGTGCACGTTGTGGTTCAATCTTTAATAATCGTTCAATTCTGTAAACACGCCAAAAAAATCCCTAAAAGTCCTCAGAAAAGGAAAATCCTACACTTTTTTAAAAACTATCTTTTAATAGAAATATTTTTCAGTATATTTATAACTTAAAAATTTCTCATACAATATTGAAATAATTTTTAAAATGCTAGTTTTGAAATGTTGTTTATTTTAAAAGTTGAAAATATTTTAAATGCATCTACGAAAATCCCCAGGTGGAAAAAAACAAAGGCAACGCGTCAGAAAAGGGAAATTTTCATTTCGTCTTTCCCTAGCTGTATTTCCCTGCAAGGAGAGGCGCAAAGCCACTTTGGCAAAGCAATGAAGTGTGTTGTTTGAGTGTGTGTGTGTGGTTGGGGGGGGGGGGGGGGGATTGAGGCTGTACATTTGCTATATATTTTTATTTTAATCTAAATTTTGTTAATGTTTGAGGGTTTTGAAACATGTAAAATAACTTATTTTTTGCGACTGACAAAAAGTAGTCAAAGTCACTTTGAGAACAAAATAACAATAATAATAATAGTAGGTGTTGATTATTCTCTGATCATACAGAAAAATTTGAAACAAGCATGCATATTTACACATAGACAACCTTAATAGCAATGTTTACTTTTTTCTTGCCCTCGCAACACCCCCCCCCCCCCCTAAAATCAATAAGGATTTCATGGAACATTTATGAAACACTAACAATAAATTTAACAAAGTTTTGTTTTTGTTTTATGCTCTTTTTATTAGGAATTTAAGGTGTGCTGTATATATTTTTTAAGCATTTTGATTAAAAAAAAAAAATTATTTTATTTATTTATTTATTTTGTCACATTTTAGTTTATAATTTTTCTAAATTTTGTTTTGAGTATTGTACTTTAGACTAAAAATGCCTCATATGATACTGAATAGAATTTATATTGAGGCTGTACATTTGCTATATATTTTTATTTTAATCTCAATTTTGTTTATTTTTGAGGGTTTTGAAACATGTAAAAGAACTTATTTTTTGCAACCGACAAAAAATAGTCTAAGACACTTTGAGAGCAAAATAATAATAATAGTAGGCGTTCATTATTCTCTGATCATACAGAAAAATTTAAAACAAGTATGCATATTTACACATATACAACCTTAATAGCAATGTTTACTTTTTTCTTGGCCTTGCAAACCTCCCCCCCCCCCCCCATTAAAATCCATAAGAATTTCATGGAACATTTATGAAACACTTTAACAAAAAAATTAACAAAGTTTTTGTTTTATGCTCTTTTTATTGGGAATTAAGGTGTGCTGTATATATATTTTAAGCATTTTGATTCAAAAAACATTGTATTTTATTTATTTATTCATTTATTCACATTTTAGTTTATAATTTTTCTAAATTTTGTTTTCAGTATTGTACTTTAGACTAAAAATGTCTCATATTATACTGAATAGAATTTTAGCAACCCAAGGTTTATTTACATTTAAAAATTTATTTTGGCAAAACAAAAATTGTTTCAGATGTATATTCTATTAATTAGTTGTCTGTTTGTTTTGGCTATAAGATCAATAGAAATTGAAAAATAATACATTCATTGTTTTTAGTGTGGCCATAAAAAATGTAGCACATTTTGAGGACTTTTTTATATATAAAAATATTTTAAAACTAAATAAAAATGTGTAATTTGTTTTACTGCTTTAAATATAAATCTCGCAACGTATTTATATATTTACTATAAGCCAGATTTAAAATAATTAAGTTTACTTTTTAAAAAATGAAAAAAAAATACATTTTCTCTCTTTAATTAAATATTCGGGTTAGTTGATATTAGCCCTCTACTTTCTAGACAATGACGGGCCATTACATTTTTTCCAGAAACCGCCCCTTAAGAGTTGCCGGGCAAAGTAAATGCAACCGTTCTCTCAACGCTGAAACATTAGCGGTCCGGCAATAGCTGCCGCAACTAGCGGCGGGTCATTTACGGCATAGGCGTAGAGTTTTCAAAATTATTGGAGGGGCTCAGCCAGTGGGGAAACAAGGGCGGGGGGGGGGGTCTGCATTCCCTGGAACAGAGAATTAATTTACTTTAATGAATACAAAAATAGTAAATCCTGCTAAGACAAAATTACAAATAACCGCTGACAATTTCTGCTTTATACAGGTTTTCGTCTACAATTGGCAGGTAAAAATTCAAAGTGTTCCTTTCGATAGGATCGTGAAATATTTGCTGTTAGACAAGATTTCGTTAAAGACAAGTTCCGTTTACATAGGCTAACCTTATATCCATACAGTAAAACCTTTGTAAAAGCAATCGTAAGCGACCGAAACAATATTCCGTTAAATACAGGTTTCTGGCTAATTAAGTAAAATTGTACGGCAATCGTTCTTTCTGGAGCATGAAAAGTTTCCATTTAAGACAAGATTATGCCATAAACAGGTTCCGTTTTGACAGGTTTTATTCTACATATATCATAAATATCTATATATCTAATAATAAAGACAAGATCGCTGTTTGTGTGTGTTTATTGCCGATGGCTAGGAAAATCTACTGCCCGCACAGGTCTGAAAATTTATATGAGAATAGTTCAATGCAGGTATGGATGGCCCTGAGGTTCATATTTTTTAATTTTTTGATAATTGGCCGAGATATTAATTAAAAATTCATCAAAAAAAGTTTTTTTTGTTTGTTTTTTTTCCGCTCAATTGTCGGAGGCGCGCTCGTGCATGACCAGGACTTGCTTTTCGAGCGGAAAGGAAGGAAGAACTAAATACATTTTTTTTTCGTTCTGTTTTAATGCCCATCAGCCGCGCCGTTTAAAATACGAAAAAATTGACGACATATTCTTATAGTTCGTACTTTTACGTCTCAAACGCCGCAATCAGTTAAAAAAATATGGTTCTTAACTCTTTGAAAATTTTTTTCAAAAAGGGATTTCTCAGTCGTCGACTTCTCCCTTTCGCCAACGCTTATTTGGGGCTCAATTTTAGAGGTACCGATTCACAAAAAATACATATTAAAGCTAAGATCTTCTTCTCGTCGCCGGTGCAATCAGTTTTCTAAAAGACTAATTTTAATTCTTTAAACAAATTCGAGACCGCAAGTCACTTCGCGCCTCACCGTGACGACGAGACTATCTTTTTTCTACAATCTTTTTAGGGCATTTCGACAGACTGGATTTTACGTTTATTACAAAAATTTCGTAATTTTCGAACGAGTAGAAGTATTTAAAAAAAAAAAAAAAATCTTAGAAAATTTCGACTAAAAAGCTAGAAAACGGTTTCGGCGCGGTTTCGCTTGGCTTCGGCACACGTTTTCACTATTAAATATGCATATTTTTCATGAAATTTTATACAGTACTCGGGTACAGTTATATTTATAACATATTAAAATTTCGGAGAGTTCGGACGATGAAAACTATTTTTAGGGTTCCGTACTTAAAAGGTAAAAACGGAACCATTATAAGATCACTCCTGTGTCTGTCTGTCTATCTGTCACCGCCACTTTACTCGTAAACTATATGGAACGTGGAAAGTTCAAATTGGGGGAAGCAATAAAGACTATTGACCCACATATTTACAGATTATTAAACATTCATAAATATATTTAGGGAAAATGTAGAGGGGATAATTAAGTTACTAGAAAAAAAAACCTTTTCTTTGTATATCGTATGGGGTATCCTGTGAAAGCTTTCGTAACGCTGAACTCAAAATTACATTTCTTTTAAGTTTAGGTATCATGTTTTCAGAGGTATCGTTGAAAATGTAGGGCAAAAATATGTCCCCCCCCCCTATTTCCGAATCTACTTAAACTAAAATTATGAAAAAATTAGAGGTAGTAAACGTTAATTTAAACCTTGCAGGAAAATTATAGCGACTACAGGTCACTTAGTTTTTGAGAAAAGCGCATTTTTCCGTTACCCACAAATTTCGATTTGCCAGCATTCAGCAAAGGTGTTAAGGAACACTTTAGGTACCTATCGTAGCAGAAGTACAAAAACATTGTTGAGCATGATTTTCGAAAAATCGGTAATTAGCCGAGATATTAACCCTTAAAGACACGGATGGTTTGGATATACATAACGACAGGGGCTGCATACTCTATGGGCCATCGGCTTTTAAAGCCTAGATAACAACTTTTAACGATATATTTGTGTAATGCAATGTCCAGTAGCAGTATAAAAGCAATAAACGTCAAATTGTTAAAAACAGACTAATTTAATTAGAATTAATTACATAAATACCATGGGATTCGCGAATAGTTTGCATTAAGTGGATCTCTCAATACGCTTCCCGTGTCTTTAAAAGTTAATTCAAGACATATCTAGAAAAGCGCTGCACAGACTAAGGCGGCATTGCAACTTTGCGACCTCCTTTCGAAGCGCGCAAAACATAATGCCAAGTTTAAACTTTGTTTTTTTTTTAGCTACACTGTAAAAAGAAAGATTATTACTACGCTGAATTTAGTTTTATGAATTGCCAAATGAAATTTAAATACGCACTATTTTTATTGTTTGTACCGGATTAAGTTCATCATAAACAGTTTAGGATAACATTAAAAAAAGAGTTATACAGAATAGCAATATTTAAAATTATTTAGGCTTCATATCTCTTTGAAATTTTATGGTATACCCATTTAAACTTTTCTAGTATAAACAGCTATACCCAACCCTATGTTGTATTGTTTTTTACAAAGTCTTATTATTCTTTTAGCTATGATTTTTTTTAATAATACAGTTGATAATTCATATATTTATTGTACGGAACCCTCTGAGCGCGAGTAAATCTCGCACTTGACCGTTTATGTTAAAGAACCCGACCCGAAAACAAGAAAAACTAGTCACATGTGACAATCTCAAAACTTTCTTCTATCTGATTCATGTTAACACTTCAAAATTCGTTATCACAGTGCCCAAAATTATCCAAAATTAAATGACAATCTATGCTCAGCTCCATCATAAGGATTCTAAAGATATATGTTCATTAAATTGTGTGTATTTTAAAAGGAGCTATAAGCATAGCTTCTTTGAAACAAACAATTGAATTTTGCCATGCACACTCTTAGATGTCTGGAAGAAAAATTCTCAGCTCAAAGATCATAAAAGCGACACGTATCGCGCTGTATACACCCAAGCCTAAAAAAAGATCTATTTATGTGAAAGTGTAACAGAATATGAAGTCTGATTAAATTCTATGTATAGTTTTTGAGACAGAACAATTGCGGAAATCGTGAAAAACGGAGCATAGCAGCGCCACCTATTGCGCGATTTGCCGCGGCGGTGAGCGCCCCCTCTTCGTCCGCAGCCCTTTATTCTTCTACTCTATTCCGACTCTTTTGCGGAAGCAAGATTCATAGGTCCCCAGCCACGTCCCAAGTATAAGACACTCTAGCAAAAGCTAGGTTGAAAAAAAAAATCAAAAATTGAAACCGGACAAATTTAAAAGGGAAATTATACAAATTAAAGACACCGAAAAGCAGGAAGGAAGGGCTCGGGGCGATGAAGCTACCGAACGACTCCTAGCTACTTCGAGCTCATTATTAGACTAATAATGAAATGGCATGCATTTAGTTCTATGCATTTAGTTCTATGCATTTAGTTATGTACCCAAAAGCCCGATTTCGGACTTTCTGATTAAACTTTTTCAATATAATTTTTAATGCAATTTTTAACATTTTTTCACGGTTCGAGGCGATTTTTTAAAAATTATTATAATAAATCAGATTTCAATCTTTTAGCGTATAATATAGTAAATTTTGTCCTCTATTCAAAATTATTATTCGGAATTCTTACAGCGATTTTTGCAAATATTTGCATGCGATTTTTAGCTTTATTTCGCGTTTTGCAGCGATATTTTTATATTGATAAAAGGAATTCGGTTTCAAATTTTTAGCATTATACAGAAAATTCAAATTTTTAGCATTATACAGAAAATTTTGTCCTCCAAAATTTTTGAATTTTTAATTCGATTTTTAATGCAAGTTTTCGCAACGAGTTTTGACACTCGTGAAAGAATCCCGGTTAAAATGTTTTTTAGACCACTTATAGTAATTTTTTGCCTTTGCGATTTTTGCAATTTTTAGCGCTTTTTAATGCAATTTTCAGCGGTTTTTCGCGTTCCGCAGTGACTTTTTTACAATGGTAAAAAGAATTTGGTTTTAAACTTTTAGCCTAATGTAGTAAATTTTGTTCACTTTGAGCGATTTTTTGCATTCCGTGGAGATTTTTTGACATTCGTGAAAGAATTCCGGTTAATGTTTTTAGTCCACTATAGTAAATTGTGTTCTCAGCAATTTTTGAATTTTTAATGTCCTTTTTTGCGTTTGTTTTTTAGTATTCCGTAGCGATTTTTTGACATTCATAATATTTTTTTTGGTTTCAAACTTTTACCCTAATATAGCAAATTTTCTCCTCCGCGATTTCTAAAAAAAAAAAAAAAAAAAAAAAATCCGCATTTCAACCCGAATTTTAGCGTTTTTACGCATTTCGTGCCTTTTTTTAAACATTTATAAAAGAAATTCGTTTCAAATTCGTAACACGCTGTAGTAATTTTTTTCCTCTGCGATTTTTTACTTTTATTGATTTTTAATGCGATGTTTAGCGTTCCGCTACTATCTTTTGACATTCGTAAAAGGAACTGGATGTCAAACTTTTAGCCCAATATTAGAAATTTTGTAATATTTTCAATAAAGTTCATTCGAAATTCGTACAGCGATTTTTGAATTTTTTGCGAATTTTTATGCATTGTTTAGAGATTTTTTGCATTCCGCGCCAATTTTTCTACATTCGTAAAATGAACCCTGTTTTAATCTTTTAGCCCATAGTAACAAAATTTTGTCATCCGCGATTTTTTAATTTTTAGCGATTTTTAGAGTTTTTTTCGCGATTTGCTACAATTTTTCCAAATTAGTAAAAAAAATCTGGTTATCTTCTAGCCCAAAATAGTAAATTTTCTTTTCTTTTCATTTAAATTTATTTGGAATTCGTGCAGCATTTTTCTAATTTTTCGCGATTTTTTATTACGATTTTTTGAGTTTTTTCGTGTTTCGTACTATTTTTGGACGGACCGAACGATGCCGGGAATGTCAGCTAGTTAGAGTAAAAATGTATAATATAAATTACGACAGGGTTGCGCACGAAAAAGCGGCCCTGCTGTGTTTGCCATGAATGTGCATATACAGATAAATACTTTCATATGACCATCGAAATGTTTGAAAATATCACGAAGATCGAATCAAATGTCAGTCCGAAACACCACGGGGAAAAATGAAGTTTAGGTCTGGCCCGGGTTTACAGAAAAGATTTAGATCCGGTCCCTACTGAGCCTGAAATGCACCTGAGAAAGGGTTTCTTGCTCGGCCCGAATAAGGTTGGTTGGTTGTATTTATGACGGCCAATTATCTGCACGAGGGATATAGGCCCAGGGGGTGAGTGCTCTTCGTGGGGGTCTTTCTAAGGGAACCTAATAAGTATTACCGCTTGGAAATCCAAGGTTCGAAGAAGACCACGAAAACTCCGAACGATTAGGCCGACGGGCGCGATTGGGTTCGAACCCAGCACCTCCCGTCTACCAGCTTAGAGAGCAGAGCCTCTCAGCCACTGGTGGGGCCGGCCCGAATAAGAACAACTGAATATGTACTGTTTATTGTTACCAGATCCTAGTGAATCGTCATTTTCCACAGAGAGACCGCTTGATAGATTTAGACTATTTTAATAAATATGAGCTTTATGCATGATTTAGAGAGGCGAACCATCTTATCTGTGCTTTAATCAGATCATATCGGACACAATTTGTTGTCCGTTAAAAACGTGAATTTAATGCCCTATGTCTATGACGCCGAATCAGAAAAAGAAATTCGCCCCAAAAAGTGTGTCCAGTGCCCAAAGAAGGAAGAAAAACCCATCTTTGAGGTAGCTTAGTTTTTTCCCATAAGCCACGCTGAAATTTTCCAGTTGTTTTACTTGTTTACAAAGAATAAGTAAACAGCGAATTTAGAGAAAGAACAATTATCCATCGAAAACATTATACGGTAAAAACTTTTGTAAATTATATGAAATTCCAAAATCTGAGTTCTTTTCTAAGTTAGTTGGCGTAAAAAATATAGCCCATCTGAAAAAAATATTGGAGGGGCCCAAGCCCCACGGGCCCATATAACTTTACGCCTATGATTTACGGTACAATACTGTTTGGTTACAAATGGCCTTAACTCCTTTTGGCCGCGATATATACGTCATTCGGCCCTAAGTCGAGTGTTTGTTGGGTTAAGGGCAGTTGGAAGGCCCTATACCTAACATGTTAAATTAATGTACCCTTTTTCAGAAACCGCCAAAGATATTCACTTGAAATTTTTTATGTACATAACACGAATAATTCCTGATAAAGTGAAGTCAACTTTTTAAACAGATATGCTTTAGTTATTTTTTTTTTTTAATGTGTAATAAAAACCACTTTCAAATAATAAAAAACTTGCATTTTTCTAAAGAAAATCTTTTTTATAAAAATTTTGCACAAATGTTTGTTACAAAAGTTCGCTTCAGATTGATCAGGGATATGTGAGAAATATTCTGTCAAGATTGCAAATTATAATGTGTAGTAGTTTCTGCATAAAAGCACATCGAAGTTCAAAAAGCGACATTTTGAGAAAATTCAGTTTAGAGTTTACACATGTAATGTTTATGTATAATGTTAACAAACTGAATTACTTAAATTTCTTTAACCTCTTGTTGTCATAGAAACAAAATTAATATACTATTCAAATGGGGGAAAATAAATGACTCAAAAAAGTCCTTCCGGCCAGTGCCGGGAGGAAGAGGTAGCTTTCATATTCCTTATTTTAAAAAAGCCAACTTATATTATTCAAACACACGAAGCTTAATTTAGTGGAAACCGAATATAGGAGATTCAATACTAATTTTTATCAATACTAAATCATTATGAATGAGAATTTCGCGAAATTAGTCAGCTTTATCCAAGCTGCTTTTATTTAAAGTAACTTATATTTGGCTTCCAAATTCGGTGATTTCATAAAGTGCCTGTCATTTTAAGAGAACATGGTGGATGAGGCTAACCAGTGAACTTGCTCGAGACCTTAGTAATTGTTGTGCACATGTTCACTCACATCGGAATCGATTGATATATACGAGAGCTGTCGCAGGCAAAAACTCAGATTTTTTCAAAATGTCACACAGATTAGATATTGAAATTGCTATATTTGAGCCATTTTTTAAAAGAAAGACAAACAAAAAATGCTCCTGAATCCTTATATTAAGGTCAAATACTTAAGAAAGAAATATTTTTCAATTTCTAATTTTTTTGCACCTCACTTTAAATATAATTTTTTTTTTAATTTAATAGCCGACATTTTGAAACAAGATGGCTGATGAAGTTGGCCAGCGAACTTGGTTGAGATATTGATGTATACTATCCACATGCCTTCTTACATCGAAATAAGCGAATACGTGTGTATCGCCTGACAAATACAAGATCGTTTCAAAATGTTAACCATGCTAGAAATTCAAAGTGTTATAATTCAACCATTTTTTAAGATATAAACAAAAGAACAAATTTTCAGAAACAAAAACTGCTCCGGAATCTTTGTATCAAGGCCAAACACATAAAAAAAATCTTTTTCATTTTCCAATTTTTTAATACCTCATTTTAAATTTTAAATTTATTTTTTTTAATGGCAACCCTTTTGAAACAGGATGGCAAATGAAGCTGGCCAACGAACTCGGTTGAGACATTGGTGTGTACTATGTACACAGCAAGGTACATCCAAATCGGTTCATAAATACGTCCGTTATCACGTGACAAAAATCAGGACGTTTCAAAATGTCAGCCACGCTAGAAATTCAAAATGCTATAACTCAGCCATTTTTTAAGATATAGACGAAACAAAAACTGCTCCCGAATCTTTTAATCAAGGTCAAACACATAAGAAAAGAAATATTTTTTCAATTTTCAATTTTTTGGTACCACATTTCAAATTTAAATTTTTCTCAAAAATTTAAATGGCCGCCATTTTTAAACAAGATGGCGGATGGAGCTGGCCAACAAACTCGGTCGAGACATTGATATGTACTATGTATAAACTAAGTTACATCCAAATCGGTTCATAAATACGCCTTTTATCACGTGACAAATTTCAGGACGTTTCAAAATGTCAGCCACGCTAGAAATTCAAAATGCTATAACTCAGCCATTTTTTAAGATATAGACGAAACAAAAACTGCTACGGAATCTTTGTATAAAGGTCAAATAGATAAGAAAAAAATATTTTTCCATTTTTTATTTTTTGGTACTACATTTCAAATTTTAATATTTTTTAAATTTTTTAAATGGCCACCATTTTGAAACAAAATGGCGGATGAAGCTGGCCAACGAACTCGGTCAAGACATTGGTATGTACTATGTACGAACCGAATTACATCCAAATCGGTTCATAAATACGAGTGTTACAGTGTGACAAGGGTCAGATATATATGTATATATATATATATATATTATTATATAAGTTTTATGATCCATCTTATGTAATAAAATAAATAATATACGAACATTTTGTGATAAAATAAGTTTAAATCAATATTGTGTTGCGAAACAATATTTTGGGATTCATTCACCTGTTAGTGAAATTTTGCGGATTCATTTAAAGTTGTAATATTTTTGGCCTACTTATATTCCTTTGTTTATTTCAAAGTTTAAAAACTAGTTGGATGTCCAATCCCAAAACTTTATTCTATCTCATATATTTTAAAATTTCTAAATGTTGTTACAAATGTCAATATTTCATTTTTATTAGTTCAATACTACAGCAACTTTGACTTTCTTTTTTAATTTCTGCTTCAGTCAATCGGAATAAAAACGAGTTAATCTCGATCATGATATTTATTAAAATCAATAGTTTTCCGTTATTCTGTTGTATATCAGCTGTTCGCGAAAAATCGGCTAATCAGGATGGGAAGTTCCGGTCGCTTCAAGAGCCACCGGTGTAAAATAGAACAATGCAAAATCGAGAAAATTACACAAAAATCGCTATTATAGTGCCCCTTTTTTGGCGGAATATTTCCAAATTCAGGGAGGACATTCTTGCTAGGCCCAAAATCATACACAGTAAATTTGGTTAAATTCTATGCATAGTTCATACACTTTTCGACGGTACAATATTCAAAATGACACAAAAACTGCTATTACAGCGCCCCCTTCAGTGTATTTTTTCCAAGGGAGAAGCTGCTTGCCATATCCAAAAACTAAAAAAATGGGTTCAATTCTATGCATAGCTTCATATTCTTTTTCATTGGTACATTGGCGATTTCTAAAAACATGTTTTTGGGGATCTCGGACACCTAAATCTTGTAAATCCGTCGAAAACTGAAAGTCGAAAAAAATCTCGATTACAATACCTTAATCTATTGAAGACAAAAGAAAGCAATATTATATTCCAGCATCATTAGATTCTTACAATCAAATTTGAAAAATATGAATGTTCCGCTGTTTTTTTTTAAATTTTAACAAAGGATTATTTCATTTTTATGTTTTATATAATTACTGGCTTTTCATTCATACAAAAAAAATAAATTTTTGTTTTAAATTAGAGCCAAATATGCAACATACAGTTTATATATATATATTTCATTATACTATATCCAAAACCTTCACTTCTGATGAATTCACACACACCCCCGGAAAACAAACCTTCGTATAAATTTCTCTAAAATTTCATGTAATTTCTTTTGTAAGAATTGCCAGTTATATTATAAAATTGAACATAAATTTAAACGTTTAACCCTCCGTCTACCAGACGGGTCCATTGGACCCGACAGGTACATACAAAATATTCATTCAAACCAGAAATTTCTTTAAAATAAACTAAGTATATAAACCAGACAAAAATAAGGTAAATAAATAAGTTAAATAGTTTTAAATAAAAATTCTGGTGTAGAACGTTTTATTAAAACTTGAATAAAATTCCCGGTAGATCTAGGGTTAAAAGCTATTTACTACTTATTATTTATTATAAAAGCTTTTACGGCCTATTTATATTTTTAAAAAAATATGAAAATAAGAATTTACGAACATTTTGAACATTTTGAACGCTAAATTAAGGATATGTAAATTATTGAAGAAACAGTTAAGTCAACAATATGGGTACAATATCAACTTGGTACAATATCTTAAATATTTCAAGACCTCCTGATAATATGAACTGATCTTTTCACCCCTCTGCAGAGAAATGAACTGGACTCCGCTTGTGCATGCGTACTATTTTTTTTTTTTTTTTTTTTTTTTTTTTTTTTTTTTTAAGGTTTTTCTATTCAGTCAGTCTTCTTTTTCCTTTTGAAAATGAACGCATGTGTGTTCGAAAGATCTCGGGTTGCAATAAATAATATTTTTATATGTTTGAATCACCGTTTAAGTAGTTATATGTATGTTATATTGTTTATTTAGAAACAGTTAAGTGCGAGTAATTCTCGTGTTCAGACGGTTCCGTACAATAAATATATGAATTATTAACTATATTATTAAAAAAATTGCTGCTAAAGGAAAATTAAGACTTTCTAAAAAAACTATATAACGTAGTTTTGGGTAAAGCTGTGACCATAAAGGAGTCTTGACCCACCAATCAGTTTTCATATTGAACAGAATGTCAGAGTTTTATCAATAGGTCTCAACCAAGGCTACTCGAATGGTCAAACAATAGTCTTTGTTTTATACAGATGATCAAAATAGGTGCGGGAAAAATTAATTGTGAGGCGTCTTCTACCTAAAAGTTGTGTTTTTTAGAAATATTTTGTAAGCTATTTTCAGATAAAATATATCATAGAAAATTAAGTAAGTAGGTTTTAAATAATGCAGAAACATAGAGCTTTCATTCCAGGCATAAAGATATTAGAGTTAGTTAAGCTTAACATAATAATGTGCTATTTTTTAGAAAATCGTAATGTGGGGTGGCATGACCCAGTCAATATGAGCGAGTGTTGACCAGATGCTGAAGGCTCCCTTAATTATGTGGTTTTGGAAATCGTTTAATTATACATTGTGCATAATGAAAGGTTAATGGTTATATATAAAAAATAATGCAAATTTATTCTGTAAAACTACGGTAAAATGGGGTGATAAAAATGAAAATGTTTAAAACTGATTAAAGAAATATTTGGAAATCGTTTAATTATACATTGTGCATAATGAAATGTTAATGGTTATATATAAAAAATAATGTAAATTTATTCTGTAAAACTGCGGTGAATTGGGTTGATAAAAATGAAAATGTTTAAAACTGATTAAAGAAATATTTGGAAATCGTTTAATTATACATTGTGCATAATGAAAGGTTAATGGTTATATATATAAAAAAAATAATTTATATAACGTTATCAACTTTTTAGTAATTTTGGACCCCCTTCCCCTCCTTACGATATCATACTTTATCATCATTTGAACCCCCCCTCCCCCCTCCCCCCGCAGCAATGATACCGTTATCAATTTCTGAAAATATTTTGATTTTTGGAGTGATATACAAATATGGTTGCATTTATTTTTCGCATACTTTATTAATGCGAAATGAAGAAAAGCCAATAAAATACCATTTTATATATGAAATAACTTTATATCAAATTACATAACACTTAAAAGAAATAGTTACTATTTCAAAGAATTTAATATATATATATATTTTTTTTTCTTTTACGCAATGCATTTAACAGTAACCAGCAAACACAGAGCTATCGGTAAACAATCGGCCGACAGCCGCTTTGCCGTTACCGACGGTATCGGCACGATACCGGCTGCCGTACCGGTTCCGTATCTTTTTCGACACGCCGGGCGAGTGACGCCCGACAGATAGGCGCACAGCCGGTCCAGTATCGACAAAACACTATGCCGACAGCATACCGATAGCTATCCATACGAATGCCGGCCGCAGCCAGACACCAGCATCAATTGAAAAGAAAAATCTGTTTTGATGGCGCCATCTATGAACCATCGCGGAATGCATATTTGAAAGGAACGTGTTTCGGCGTTGGATGAGGTTGGATTTGATCCAACGAACTCAAGGACAGGAAGTACATGCCTTAACCACTTGGCCACTCAGACTTGATCAGGGGAGGATTTTAAGAGTTAATAAGGGGAAGTCTTATCGATACGTAATTGTTTGTCATTGGAGGTAAATGGTAGATGGGACGTAATGCTTTGTGATTGGAGGTAAATGGTAGATGGGAAAATTAGAATTTTGAAGTGTTTTTATTTTTTATTTATTTATTTGTAATTGCCTTACGCGCGTTTATTTAAAAGTTAATTTAATATTTAAATGAATGAAATAAACATCGTAGTGAATTCGTTAAAGCAAAGGAATTTAATAATAAATTTAAGTTTAATTAAGATATAGATATAATTAAGAATAATTAAGAATAATTAAGAATAGATATAAATTTAAAAATAATTAAGAATAATTAAGAATAGATATAAATTTAAGAATAATTAAGTATTTAAAAATATATTTTTAGAGGTCTTGTTCAGTTAATCAAATTTTCTTATTAGGATTATAATGTAATTACATGCGCTGCGTTAATTTATAAAATATATTTTTTAACATGGAAAAATTTATTTTAATAAATAAAAAGTTGGTAATTATTAACTTTTAATTAGAATAAGAATTCATTCTATGTCGTATTGATGATTTAAAGTAGAACATATATTTAATGAGTATGTTGCAATATTAATTTGTCACGTATCAATATTTTTAAATTAAAAATAAAATAAAAATATTAATTTACTTTTTTTTTCTTTTGGAAGATAATTTTTAAATGGGGGATATTTCTGATACTTTCTTATAAATTTAAGAATGCTTATTAAATAAAATAAGTGACTTTCAGAGGTTTTTCTCTTAATACAATTTTTTCTTTAGGAATTATAATGTAATTAAATACGTTAATTCAAGAAATATATATTTGTAACATAGAAAAGCTAATTTTAATAAAAAATAAGTTGGCAATTAATCACTTTTAATTAGAATAAGAGTTCATTTTTTGCCATTTGATGATTTAATGTAGAATATATTTTTAGTGATTATGTAGCAAAAATGATTCTGTTACTTATCAACATTTTTAATCATCAAATAAAATAGAAATATTAAATTATCTTTTTTTTTTCTTTTTTGTAAATAATTTTTTAGAAGTGGGAGATTTCTGAATCTTTCTTTTAAATTTTAATGCTAAAAAGTTATATATATATTTTTATATATTTTTATAGCTTGTAAAGTAATTTTAAGCACTTTTTTTAATAATTTTATTTTTAAATAAAATAAGAAGCATAGCTATTGCTTTTAAAATGAATATATAATTAGAAAATAATTAATTTATGAAGTTTATTTTTCTACGGTTAAGTTTATAACGAATAATAATTTTAGGGCGATTTGAAAAACTCTTTTGATGATTCAAATAATTGTAAGCCTTTTTACTTTCTTCTATCTTTACAAGAAGAAAGTATTGGATTCATGAAAATTTTCGAATTCCGGTTTTCGACGGATTTACACGTTTTAGGGGTCAGAGATTCCAAAAAACATGTTTTTACAAAATGTCTGTCTGTGACTCTGTGAGTCTGTCTGTCTGTCTGTCTGTCTGTCTGTGTGTATGTGACATAAATTTTGTGGGCGCTCTATCTCAAGAACTAATGCACGGAATTTAATAAAAATTCATATTCAGTTAGTTCCTAATACAATTTGATGCTGATTAGTTTTTGGTGTAAATCGCTCAACAGGTGGCGCTGCTATGCTGCATTTTTCACGATTTTCCCAATAGCTCTATTTCACGAACTAATGCACGGATTTTGATCAAACTTCAGATTTAGTTAGTCCTTGATATGAATTGATGCTGATTACGTTTTGGTGTAAATCGCCCAACAGGTGGCGCTGTTATGATGAATTTTGCAGGATTTACACGATTTCCCCAATAGCTCTATCTTAAGAACTAACGCACGGATTTTCATCAAACTTCAGATTAAGTTAGTCCTTGATATGACTTGCTACTGATTATGTGTTGGTGTAAATCGCCCAACAGGTGGCGCTTCTGTGCTGCATTTTTGACGATTGCCTCAATAGCTCTATCTATAGAACTAATGGACGAATTTTCATCTAACTTCAGATTTAGTTGTATGTTGACACAAGTTGTTGTTAATTAAGTTTTGGTGTTAATCACCCAATAGGTGGCGCTGCTATGCAGGAATTTTCACGATTTTCGCTATAGCTCTATCTCAAAACTAATGCACGGATTTTCTCCAAACTTCAGATTCAGTCAGACGTTGACATAAATTGTTGCTGATTAGGATTTGGTATATATCACCCAATAGGTGGCGCTGCTAGGCAGCATTTTGCTGGATTTAGAAGATTTCAGCGATAGTCATATCTCAAGAACTAATGCATGGAATTCCATATCATTAGAATCCTCATGAGATTCATAGATTGCCATTTAATTTTGGCAGTGTGATAGCGAATTTTGAAGTATTAACATGTATGAGATAGAAGAAAGTTTTGGGATTGGTACATCCGACTAGTTTAAAATTAATTCAATAACAGCTTAAGAAAAAATATATAAGCTATTTTTGAATTTTTTTTTTTTTTTTTTTTTTTTTTTTTTTTTTGTTTGTTTATCACTATTAGCATTTCATATGAAATACATGAAATATGCATAGCTTATCAAACCTCAAATTCAAACAAAATTAAGAAAAAGAAAAAAAAATGTCGGCTAAGACTAAAAATTCCGAATCCGGACCGATGTTGGCAAATCTAGTCGGGCCACTATCGGAAATCACATATCGGTCCTGCGTCACTTGCCGGTGTAAGTTGCTTGCCGATATGTAACCATAAGGGGACCGATTAAGGTAACCGGCAATCGAAAAAGCAGATTCTTATGTTTCAGTTGCCAACATGCTGCCGACACTTCACCGAAACCACTGTGCCCATGCAGACACTTAACCGACACTGCCGGCTGCGGTCCGATCGTGTGCCGAAAGAAATGTGTTTGCTGGGATAATGTCTTCTAGCACTTGACCATGGACGGGGAGGATAGGGAGAGTAAACAGAACTTCTTATCATCAAAACAGACGGACAAAATTCTTTCTCTTTTGTTTACTAGTAAACAGAAAGTGTCATTTCAAACGTATTTCGCATATGGTTTCTCAAACTGCGAATTATGTATGCATACACATATGACACAAAAAAAGGAATGCCAAGCGTTGGAGTATTACATATTTTGGAATTAAATAATTTTATAATCATTCAAATCTTTTAATAATTTGTATTCTCATAAAAATAGATAGACTAAAAAAAGATAACATACAATTTTTGATGTAACAACCAAGTTACAAATAAAAAAGAAAATTTTGGTTGGGTGAAAAATGATAACGATATCACAAGACAAATCCTCCCTCCTCCTAGCGATATCTTACAATGTCATGTGAGAGACCCTCCCCCACTCCCTAAAATGATATCATTATATATGCACAGCCCTTACACAATTTTTTCCTATTGACCGTAATGTAATGGAATACTTTTGACCGTCCCTGTAAATGAATTATAAATGCTACACATTTCATTTTTAATAGCGATCGCTCTATAATAAACTTAAATAACATAAAATAAAAATCATGATGATCCGATTATATTTTCGAAAGTTAGAGCTTTGAAAGACTGACAGACAAACCGAAGTCATAAACACTTTTCGATTTCGTTGAGAAGTCTTAAAAACATTAAAGGACTGACAAAAATGCATTTCAAGGATTTTTACCTTTGTTAGGTCATTAAGATACTTTTAAAAAGCTGCACTATAAATACATGACTACATCTTTTTATAAATACTTTAATGATCTTTAAAATTACCGTTTTTTCCTTACATAAAACTATCCACTTTGTAATCCTTAAATTCATTCTGGAATCATTTGAAATTTAAATTACAGAAAAACATATACGTTATGAAATATAAGACTATAGTAAGCTATAGTAACTATAGTAAGATGAAGTCGAACAAGAAATTTAAAATAATGATTAGACAACTAATCCCAACGAATATTAAGAAATTTAATAGAACATTAAATGCTGCTTTTAAGAAGGATGAATATAAATTTAATATTTAATTTTAAGATATCTGATTTTCTTTTCACAAAATCTTTGAGATTTTGTTCATTCTTTTTCTGTTATAATAGAAATTAATTCACAAATTATATAGTATTTAGTGTCAAATATTTCCTTTTATTTCCGCTTTTAGACAAGAAGACAAATTAACTTTGCTGCAGATGTTATAATTAATGTGAACAGATAACAAATAATTGAATTTTGTAAGCAGTTGCAGAAATCAGCAAAAATAATTAACAAGCACAGCCTGCCTTCGAATTCCTCTTTTCAAACAAAGTTAGATCTTTTTATTTTTCTCTGTTACGGGAAGGGTTGTTTGTTATCTAAATTAACTCCATTAGTCACATGACAGCGTATAGATTATTATCGTAAAATACAAATAGGTACCCAACTTTTACATGTATAAAAGAGAAATCGAATATTAAATTTAGATCAGAAGCGAACATTTATAAACATGCGTACATTTAGAAACTGCTAAGTCGGAAAATTATGTAACGTTGTATTTGTTTTAAATATTTCTGATAGGAAAGGGTGAGAAACAGTAGATTTTGCTTTAGCTTTCCGTTAAAAATGAGGCTGTCTCTTTGTTTAACCCGGGAGGACTAGCGCCAGGCCTGATATACTCAGAGTGCGTATGACTTTTACAACTGTCACCACTATTTTTTAAAAGTAATCTTCAACATATTTTATTGCAGAATTTGTAACAATTGTCTCCGACTAAATATGATGACTGTTATATAATAAGGTGATGTTTGTATTTATTGGTAACAATGTAAAACCATTCATAACCTTGGTGTGCGCGCGTTCTCCCGGGTTAATTTTCTTTCTTTTTTATTAAAGACTAACGGATGTGCTAATTAATAAATATAAATACTTTTAATCATATTTGTCTGCATTTAAAAACTTAAAAATATATGCTAAAATTTCCATTATGTATTCTTTCAGTAGTTCTAATTTCTATGATTAAAGTACCAGTATCTCTTGTTACATCGCGACTCGTTACAGTGCTCTTTCCGATATAACGATCATTCTTGTTTTTGCGAATAAAAAGGAAGAAATATATTTCAGAGATAGTTTTTAGTAATTTTATCTGTAATTCGATTACAAAAGCGTACTCTGTTAAATCTGGATACTCAAAAATAAGCTAAATGTACTCATTTTTGAGTACTTTCCGATCTTATAATAGCTCTGAGTACTTAACTCTTAAATTTAAAAAAACGCACGTACTCATTCTTTTGAGTACATACAGGGACTCGAACATAAGTATGTATAGAAACAGGCATACTCATATTTTTTAGTACATATAGGACTCAAACATGAGTATGTATAGAAATACACATACACATATTTTTGCGTACAAATAGGACTCAAACATGAGTATATATAGAAACACACATACTCATATTTTTGAGTACATATAAGGCTCAAACATGAGTATGTATAGAAACACACATACTCATATTTTTGAATAAATATAGTACTCAAACATGAGTATTTAGAAGAGTATAAAGTTTTAGCCCAGTGGTCAGGGGGTTGCACTCACAATTAATTAATAGGGGAAAACTGGAAGGTACTATCTGAACGTTAGAAAGCATGTACATATTTATAGTCGAAAAACACTTAAAAAAAATTATCTTAACAATATCTCAAAACAACTATTTCTATCAAAAAATTGTCAATACAAATGACGTATAGTTATTCTGATTAAAATGAGTAGCCATATTAATATTTTTGTTGACCATTGAGGTTGGAATTCTATTTCAAAACTTTTCCTTACTCGCTAATCAAGAGCTTGAATTCAGAAGAGACCAAGTTGTCAATCCACCCTGCCTCCGTTTGTTACAGCCCCACCAGTGGCTGAGAAGTTCAGCTGTCGAAGCTGGTAGACGGGAGGTGCTGGGTTTGAACCCAATCATGCCCGTCGGCCTAACCGCTTCGGACTTTTCATGGTTTTCTTCGAAACCTTGGATTTTCAATGCGTAAATGCAGGTTAGGTTCCCTTAGAAAGACCCCCACGGAGGATGCTCCCCTAGGGCCTATATCCCTCGAGTAGATAATCGACCGTAAAAAAATCAACGAACCAACCAACCATTTGTTACATGAATTTTTTTAAGTTGTTGAGGCCTTCACGATGTTTTAGGGGTAATTATGTTAGGGCTTTATTTTGAGGATTATAATTTAGTAGTTATCGAGAAAGAGGTACATGAATGATAACTGTTTGACATGTCATTTTGTAACTGATACCGCCAACCTTAAAACATTAGTTTTAAAAGAAATAGTTTTTTAATTAAAGATTATAATATTTTTTTTCAATATTACGAAAGTTTCAAACTTTTTTGAATTTAACTTTAGAGGCTTGTATACTAGTCAAATATCATTTTTATTAACACCATCTTAGTTCTTTTCGTAAAAAATCGAAGTTTAAAATCGTGCTATTAGTTGACCTCGAATTCTTCCTGCTAAAAGGCTCCTGCACACTCGTTTGTTCGCTCGTCCCCCCCCCCCCCCAGTCCTCGCACTTTATTTTCAACCTCCTTAATTCTAATACATACGCACTGTTATTCACTCTATATACGTCATATTAAATGCTACACATACACAATATTGCCATTAATGACCGGCAACTTTCAATTTTAGACATTTTGTCGAGTATTTGGAAATATACTTGACAATTTCTACTGGAAGTTCAGTATTGAAAAGAACCGGTATGACCTCATATTTAGCAATGTCGATTTGATAAAGGGGGCAATTAGGGGGCCAACAAAAAATCAAAGAAAAAAATAATACTTGGGATTACCCTGTAAAATAAAATGCATGAAATGATCTATCGCTACCGAATATAAATAATTGTTACATAAATAATTGTTAATCTTTTGTGTTGTAATCTAGTTGTAATCTTTTGTGTAAGAATAGCATGTATATTAATAGAGATATAGCGATTTATATAAAAAAATTAAAAAATTCTTGCATGTTTATTGCTTATAACATGCAGGGTTTTTTGAACCAAATTTAACTCCGGTTTCAGAAAAATTGACAAAATATAGTAGAAACAATATAGTGCAATTGGAATACAAATATATTAAATATTTTAGGAAATATGAACAGTTGTATGAAATAATTTTTATCTGAATGATAAGGGATTTTCCACAAATCGTCATTTTTAATTTTTAATTTTTTTTAATTTTCATTTTTTATTGATGCTTTAGTTCTTCTTGGGAGACTATACCATGATCAAAAGAAGCATCAAAATCGAAGCATTTTTTTCCAAATCTACTCAGTGATTTTCGCTAAATACTAACTTTTTTCTGAAAGTCAGTTAATAAAAAATGACAATTTATGTAAAATCCCTTATAATTCAGCTGCTTTTAAAGATCAACTAAAAATTTGCTCACTTTTACGCCGATAACTTTCTGAATTTTTACGATATTTCACTAGATTTTTTTAATAAGTTGCTCCATAGAGTTAAATTATGTAAAATGATCCTTGTTATCGTTCGCGCATGCGCAGATAAAAATTATTTCATACAACTGCTCATATTTCCTAAAATATTTAATATTATTATTATATATTGCATATTCCAATTACATTATATTGTTTCTACTACATTTTTTCAATTTTTCCTGAACCGGCATTAAATTTGGTTGAAAACCCTGCATGTTATAAGCAAAAAACCTGCAAGAATTTTTTAATTTTTTTAAATAAATCGCTATATCTCTGTTAATATACGTGCTATTCTTACACAAAAGATTACACATATTGCACAATGTCTGTTTATTTATATTCGGTAGCGGTAGATCATTTCGTGCGTTTTATTTTACAGGGTAATCCTAAGTATTATTTTTTCTTTGATTTTTTGTTTGCCCCCTAATTGCCCCCCTTAACAAATCGACATGGCTAAATATGAGGTCATACCTGTTCTTTTTAATCCTGAAATTCCAGAAGAATCTGTCAAGTATATTTATAAATATTCGACAAAATGTCTAAAATTGCCGGTCATTAATGGCCATATAGTGTATTTCAAATACAATATCGGAAATAATAAACAATATTTTCCATTATTTCCGAATTATTTTAGAAATATACAAAAAATCATGAAAAAATGCACTTTAAGTTATTAATTTGTTCGTAGCGGCAAAAGCTCACCTATATGAGGGAGAAATTTAGTACATTCCTTCCTGCAGTATGTCGAAGGGATTAAAACAATTTCCAGTTTTCTGTAATTAATTCCGAATTCGGCCTTTTTTCCATTCTCTATCACCTAAGTCTATAACCCACTTGATTACAAGTGGTTAAATCACAATTCTCAAAATATCTAAAATATTTTCCAAAACTTCAAATAATACCTCTATAGATTAAGTAAAATAATGCTAAAAAGTGATAAAATATCTTTATTAAGATTGACGATCGTTTCGTCGAACCAACGGCGACATTCTCAAAATCATTTATGATAGAAAATATTTTCACAAAATTTAAAAACAATAAACATAGTAAACAATCTCACGAGACATAATGCATAATGAAAAATATTGCAAACCTAAATTTAAATTTAAATTAAATTAGCTACAGACATGTGAAAATTATTAGAATAATTGTGAAATTTACAATAAAAACTTGTTCTATTAAAGAAATATGTAAAAAATATTCATACATTTAATATTTAGTATGCATCCTCTTGTTTTTTATTAAAAAAATGATAGCATACTTGTCTTAGCATACTTTGTATGAGTTTTTGGCAATTAATTTTTATTTCGTTGTCATGATGCCAAATTTGGGTGAGTGTTTCTATCAGACTAGTCTTGTTTGTGATGTTGTATTTCTTTAATTTTTTCTTTACGATGGCCCAAAGGTTCTCTATGGGGTTCATATCTGGACTGTTTTCAGGCCATGGAAATGTTTTCTTTCATTAAATTAAAGAAATGCAACATCACAAACAAGAATGGTCTGATAGAAAAACTCATCCAAATTTTGTAAAGTGACAACGAAATATAAATTAATTGCCGAAAACTAATACAAAATATTAAAAAGCAGAAAAACCAACGTTTAAAATGCACAAATAATATATGAAAAGCAGTAAACAGCTGTTTCGAATCTACTAGCCAGATTCTTCTTCAGTGCAAAAGGAACAGCGTGCTAGAAAAAGCAAGGCTGAGCAAAATCATAGACAGAGACGCGCTGGCTTTTATACCCTATGTGGGTGGCGAAGGCGCCGAAACAACCAATGAGAGAGAAGCAGTGGAAACGACTGGGTGGACAAGTAGCGACATCTACCGGATAAGTAGAGAAAAGAAACCAAAAAAGGGGAATTAAATTAACGCTTTCCAAATACTTGGAAAATCTGGAGTACTAGATAAGTCATTGACTAAAGAGTGAGAATTTTTAATGATATGGTAAGCTTCCCAAAAATCAAGATCAAGGTTAGAAGAACATTTTTGGATAATGATGGCTGAGGAAAAATCGAACCTATGTTGAGTAGACCAAGAATGTTGAGCAATAGAAGAACGTTTGAGCTCCTGATTTTTAACATAACCTTCATGCTCTTTTAAACGAAATCTAAGAGCACGTTTAGTCTGACCAATATAAGAAAGACCACACTGACAAGAGATCTGGTAAATGCCCCAATTATCTAGGCGATCAACGGGGTGTTTGAGATTTGAAAAAGGGATTTTATTAACAGGAGAAAAAATAACTTTAAAATCAAACCTTCTTAGGATTTTAGCAACTTGCTGACTGATTTTAGGAAAAAATGGTAATACAACTGAAGTATTAGAGTTGGAATTAGAATGCTTTTCAGAATGGTCGGATTTCGTCAATTTCTTATAAATAGAATCGATAATATTAGAGGAATAACCACGATCGACAGCAATAGCTTTGAGGTAATTAAGTTCAGCACTAAGTAACTGAGGAGTGGAACAAATATTAGTAGCCCGAAAAACAAAAGTATTGAAAGCAGCGAATTTCTGGTTAGGGGGATGAGAAGAATACCTGTGAGGTGGGAGACTGACAGCAAAAGGTTTACGAAAGACGGTAGTCTGAAAGCCATTTTCACAACGAATAGCAAGGACATCCAGGAAAGAATAGGGGGTAGGGATAGGGCAGTGCGATAGGGAGATACTGAATTTATTGAGTTTATATTTCAAATGTTCGAAGAAATCAGGAAAATATGTCCCTAGTCGCAAAACCTTCTATGAAATTAAAAAATATAGTATTCAAGAAAATAGATCCAATAGAGTCAAACCAGGTATCAGGAGTATACGAAATACCCTTCACAAAAGAAGATGGGACAAAACAGTTTTATATAGGTATGACAAGTAGAAAACTTAAAACCAGAATCAAAGAACATATAGCAGATATCAAGTACAACAGAAGAACCACAGCTTTGGCCAGATTATGCAGCGAAGAACCGTTACAGATTGATTTTAAAAATAGCAAGTTAATTTATATATCAAGATTTTATTTACCATCCATAATCCGAAAATTAATAGAGATATTTTTACGCAACAAGAATATTTGCAATGATTCAGTGTCCCTTGATTTACCTAAAATTTGGAAAGAGATGCTATGTAATTTTAATAACAATAGTCAAAATTAATCCACACTCGCAAATAGCCAAGATAATTTTATTTTTATTTTATGTTTTGCAATGTTTTTCATTATGCATGTTGTCTCGTGACATTGTTTACCATGTTATTCGTTTGTTAAATTATATGAAAATTAATCCACGCTCACAAATAGCTAATTTAATTTAAATTTAATTTTAGGTTTGCAATATTTTTATGCATCATTATGCATTATGCATCATGTCTCATGAGATTGTTTACTATGTTTATTGTTCTTAAATTTTGTGAAAATATTTTCTATCATAAATGATTTTGAAAATGTCGCCGTTGATGCGACGAAACGATCGTCAATCTTAATAAAGATATTTTATCACTTTTTAGCATTATTTTACTTAATCTGTTTATAAGTGATTTTTATACATGTTTTTAATACCTCTATAAATTAAAAAAATACATTCATATAAAAATTAGAAGCAGGGTGAACTGATAACCTGGTCTGTTCTGGTTTCAAGCTCTTGATAGCGATTTAGGCACAATTTTGTTGCAGGATTGGGAAAATTCAACAAAAATATTAAGTATAGGTACTCATTTTATTCAGAATTTTGAGCTCTATCACATTTGTATTGACAGTGTTTTTTGATAGAGTTAGTTTTTTTTTATATTGTTATGGTAATTAATTAAAATGTATTTTTCGACTATAAATCTGTACATATTTTCTAACGCTCATTTAGTAATGGGGGGAAAACTTATTAGATTCATTCTAAACCTAAACTAAAGGGATTAAAACAATTTCCAGCTTTCCCGTAATTAATTCCGAATTCGGCCTTCCTTTCCTCCTCTACCACTGGGCTATAAAGAGTTTTAAAGACTTTAAAATTCAATATGCTCTTTAAGTTGGGGGGGGGGGGGAGGAAAATGTCAATTTCGGGTGGGAAGAAAAATCTTGATTGATTATTCATTGTGACAATAAAGTGGCGCATAGAGCAGTTTTTCTTCTTATTAAGCAGTTTTAAAGCGTTTTTAGACTTTGAGTTAAACTTTCTTTTCTTTTTTTTCGGGTGGGGGGAAGAAAACGGGGAAGAGAAAATTTGAGGGTGAAATTCAGATGAAATTTTAATGAAATGAATGTGTTGGAATGAATTGTTAGCGAATTTTAGGACAGATTATTTATTCACTATAAAGTAACAAATAGAGTAGAAAAAAATAATCGCGCTCAATGGCTGGAAGTTATTCAAGATATGAAACTGTTTTACGAGAATAATAATTCGAGAGATAATTATACTACAAAATACAGACACGTGCAACAGTTTTCTGCGTGAAGAGTCGAATATAATATTTTGGTCGGTGTGAATGAGTACTTGTGTACTCAATTTGCCGATGTATTCTTCCGTGCTGAGTAACACATTTCTTCAAGTTGTAGTTCTTAATTATGAAGGGCGTAACTTAAATATGCTTCGCGCTATAACGTTCATTATAGCATATACGTTCACTAAATAAGTTCTATTGATATCTTTAATATAGGAATAGAGTGACAAGAGATTATATTAATATTTATTCACAAGCTTATTTTTCAGTCCGTATTTTCACTTATATTTGAAAACATCATGTACTTATTTCTAAAGCAATTTGACTTTAAAAAAAAACGAGTACATAGAAGTTTTCATTTTTAAGTAGATTATTTTTAACAGTGTATTCATAGTTAACTTACTTAAAATCATTTTTATATGCGTAAAAAAATGAAATTTTAAAGATATTACATATAATTTACTTTAACGTTAATATTTTATGATTTTTTACTACCTTTGGTTATGCTAAGAACTTCGATGTATCTTGCTATTTTCTTCTCATTTAGGCATGCGCAATATAACAAGGCGCTATTATGATAAATTCCATTTGATGAAGTAACAAAAAGTACGAAAAGTTTATGTTATATGATATTGAACAGATAAAAAAATGATGTCTTAATGGATAATGTCACTATCTTTCCGCTGTACTGAACTACATCTAGAAATATTAATGGGTACAGTAGTGGCAAATCTAAGAAATAAAAAAAAGTAAATTAAAATGAACATAAACCCTACTTCTAAACTGTAAAAAAATAAAGTAATAAAAAATAATATAAGAAAAGGTTTCTTAACCCGGGAGAACTCGCTAGTGAGAATGCCCAATTGCTTTTCTTTTACTTTACATTCATATAATATCAACTTTTTTTGGTTGGCTTAGTACTTTTATTCACAAAATAGGTAAAATAATTGAAAAACATTTTGAAATTTTAATTAAAATGAAAAATGATTTAAGTAAGAGTCTTAAAAAAGTACGACTGTGAGAGAAAATCTCATGCAGCGAGTTCTCCCGGGTTAATTTAGGAAAGTCTAATGTAACCTCAAAACTAAAATATACAATAACCTCCTTCGAGTTACTCACAATTCAAATAAGCATTCTTTAGCTTTAGAAAGCTTTTAAATCAATATATTTTTGAGATTTAAAGAAGCATTTGGAAAAACCTTTTCAAAAACATAAGTCTCGTTTGCCGTCACTGGTTTTCGTAAACGTTTCCGAGTAGTTTTATAGTGTATTAATCAGTTTCCTCAACCTAGTACACAAGTGTTTTGAATGGTATCGATTCTTAAATAAACATTTTCATGTACAAAAAACATGTTTTACGTAGGAACGTGATCAATCATCACCATTAACATCACCATTAAAATTAATATTATTTTGTTTCTCTTGCATGTATAAATTCAGTTGCGCAGCTGAAAATGTTTAATTGAGCATGGATAGCCCCTAAAAACCGATATTCAGATTTGAGAAATATTATTAATGCACTATAACAGCTGCGCGAAAATATTTTCAAAAATCAGTGGCATCAAAATAAACTTTGTTTATATAAATTCTTCTTTATATCACGAAAATATGTTGACTACTGAGGTTTCTAAATATTCAGAACAATGAATAACTCGGAAGACATTGTTGTATATTTTCTTTCGTGGTTATATTATATTTTCACGGATTAAGAAATGCTTGTCTTTTATTACAGTGTACAGTCGTGGGAAAAAAAAGTAAACACCTCTTACTAACTCTTCAAAAAATTATCGTAGAAGAAAGTTACTGGTACCGAACGATTGGAAATAAAGTCTACTTTTAAGTGATGTACATAAAATTTGCTTAGGGAACCATCTACATATTAAAACGAACCATAACTTTGTTTTTTTCAATAGCAGTACACAATTCTGACACCATAAATACACCCTTCAATTAGCCTAAAAACAAATTTTTATGCAATTCGTACCATACTTTTCCGAGAAATTATTTTAAAACGAGCGTATTTTAAGGGCTGTATCCAAATTGAAGTTCGGTACTCGATTGTTAACCGAGAGAGCCGCCTTCTTGATCAAGTTACCTTAAGCACCACTCAAGTAGTCAATGAAGTCCGTTAGATTACAGGACAGCAGAAAAGTTTCAAAATATCTACTCACTTCTCTCATAGACGGCCCCTTAATCCCCTAATTGTCGTTTTTTAAGCATAATTTGAAATCTACTTGGAAGAAAAATGTGAAATTTTGGAATTCCATAAAGCAGGACTTAATAAATCTAAATCCATCAAAAAAATTGTAGGTCGCAATTCATAATTTTTTCGAATATTAATTTCATAATTCATATCATAAAATTATAAAAATTTCAAATTCAGAGTATTTATATTTGGGTATATTAGAATTATTGCTACTCAAAACATTATCACATTAGGAGCATAATTTCAGGGGATATAAATAAAAATATGAAAATGTAATTTTACATTAGAAGCACTAAATTTTGAATGTATATAATTCAAAAACTTATCATTCAAATGACTTGAAATTTGGTGTCTAGACATAGTTTGAACCGAAGATTTGAAATTTCTCGTTAAAATTGGGTATTAGTATTGAAAAAAAATGAACTTCGGATTCGTTTTATTATGTAGATGGCCCCCTAAGCAAATTTTATATACATCATTTAAGAGTAGACTTTATTTCCAATCGTTCAGTACCAGTAACTTTCGTTTACGATAATTTGTTGAAGAATTTGTAGGGGGTGTTTACTTTTTTTTTTCCACGACTGTACCTTATTGGAAAAAATCATTTACGTGCGGTAGAAAAAATGTAATTTTTAATTTTTAACTTATCCCTATACTGTAATACATGACATATTTAACCCATTCGGAACGAGCGTCTTTTACAGAATTTTTGATATTTTATCTCCGATTTTTCAAAACAGAAATTTTTGCCTGATTCAATCGGGAATTCTTGCGCGGCGCATATACGGGTCACTTGTCCCCAAGGGTTAAATGCAGGATTGGCACATCTTAGTTAATAATTACGTAACTGAATAATTTACGAAATAGTAATTTTTAAAGTATCTGTTAAAATATAGAGGAGTAGCATTCTAAACTAAATTTGTGAATACCTCTTACTTCAATGGTAAAGTCTCTGTTTTGAATGGTAAATTCTAGAGACACCCTGATCACCAGTCCTTTCATTTTTAAATATGAATGTATGTTTGCATTATCCATCCGATTTACAGATTCCTGCTTTCGAAGACTATTCCTGTTTTGAAATCGGGAATCAGCATGGTACTTGGTTTGATTGAAATGAACATATTCGCAAATCTATGACAAGAATTTAGTTGTAATGAAACACTTGCAGTCTGACGAAGGGGGGCAGGACAACGACTGGGATAGATGTGTCCAAGCCATATCCCCAAGATTTAAGTCTATTAGAGTGTATTTCCTCCAATCGACCGAAACCCATTTGTTTTCTGTTGTACATTGTACAAGACTGGGCCCCGAGAAACCAACTTGGAGAAATTGCCTCCTTTGGTTTAGTTTAGTTTTAAATTTTACAATATTTATGATAATTTAACAGCTATGGTGGTCACTCACAATAGTATTTGACTAATTATCTAATGTAAAACTTAATTAATAAAAATTAAAGTTAGGTTAAAATTTGGCCGACGTAACTCCTTCGGCTGCAATGTAGAAATGTACACGCGAAATAAATCCTTCTAATACTTTAAGCACTTTGTGTACGATACCTCGAACCTTGGTCCAACTCATATATGTTTAGTCGCAGAAAATTGATTTAAATCACAAAACTGAAAGTTTCATAACTCCGTCAATTTTAGTGTTAGAAGAATTGGACTTTTCTTGTCTTACTTGTTAATGTAATAAGAAATTTTTACTAAATATCACTTATATAACCGGGGGACAGTATAAAAGTTTTAATTTCGCAATTTTTAATAATGTTTTTCTTAACCCAAATCTCTTTAAAAATATTTCTTTGCCTCGTGTAAAACATTTTTGCAATTGGAACTATATGTCTATGTCTAACGGTTTAGGAATCAGTCATTGGACATCGTTGAGAATAGACACCCTGTATAATATACAACATTAAAAGCTAATTTGGGTAAAATTGTATATGCAGTTAAAATAACGATAAATTAACATTTTATAAGTCGCACTGAAAAATTTCAGTTTGATTAAATAGTCATTATAAATGAAACTTTTGAAATATGTGTGTAATCATTGTAAAAAAAATCACATATTTAAACAATGCTTTGTGTGAGAAATATTTAACCGCTTATTAATTTTATATGTAAGGTTCTACTGAGCTTTGTGTGGTTTTAACTCATAATTGCCATCATTTGCTGATACGCTATATTACATTTCTGAGTAGCATTTTAGAACTTTTGATTATTTTATTCGAATAAATTTAAACAAATAGTTTACGAGTGAAAATTTCATTTAAAACAGAAATTTCTAATGGGAATGTAAGGGACAAATTTAATCAAAAGTTTCACACTCAGTTTTAAGTAAAAGAAACTGCCCTCTGATAAAATAACATGATGGTGTTGAAGTAAATAGCTTCAGCAAGCAATCTCAATAAAGGGGAAAAGAAATTGGTTTACCTAGAAATTTCTTTTTTAAACGTGTTTGCAGAAGAGTTCATAAAACTTTGTTCTACACATAAAAGATTAAATCTGAAGCTGTTAATATAACATAGGTGCCAACGTTCAGCTTATCTTCTGTAATATGTATGTTGATTTTAACCAGGTTTATAAAGTTTCGAACCAGATTTTTTTTTAAATTAAATTAAATAAGTTTTTCGTAGAAACCTGAAATTAAAAGAGAGGGTTTTAGCAGTTTCTTCAAGTTTCAAAGAGAACATCGGGGACTTGCTAGCTGCTTTTTTAAACTTACGTATACGAATATATAGTGTCACTCACAGCAAAGACGGTTGTTTAAATTCGACTGGTAACCAAACTGGGGTAAGAAAAACTTTCCTCGATACTTCATCTAGACTTAGGGAGCCAACCACGGATAATCTCTTAAACTCAGATATTTTTTCTTTATTTTGATGTACAAAATATAGGAAAACATCTTATTCTATTCTCACTGGTTCTAGTCTAAAAAATCTAAATTTCATTACCGTAAGAAAAGGTGTTAACCGCCAACTAAAAAAGGAAAATTTTACTATTCCGCTTAGCAATAAATTAAAAAATCTCGCAAAGGAAATTAAACTTAATGAAAATGAATCTATGCATCAAATTTTATTACTGCTACCCCGGACCAAAAGTCTGATTAATCTAAGCCCAGAAATAACCCATTCTGCATCGAATTCGATGAAGATTGCACAGTTCTAGCGACAAAAATTCCAGATATAAATAAAGAAAACCTACAATAGCTCTTAAAGGCGAAAGCCCTCTGATCCTATGGTAAGACAGATGATGACTTTATGGAAACACATCGATTGTTAGGCACTATTTCCAAAAAATACACCACATTTCACTTGAAAGATCACACTCCTAAAAAGGTTTGTACAAGGAGTTTCCCCTATTACATTGAAACCGATCTTATCGTTAATAGCTTTTAAAATATGGTTTCACTGTCACAAGGGCTACCATACTAAAAAATAGAAAGACTGACAGTCCAATGCCCATCTATATAGTAAATGTCTTGCCACATAAAAACTTTGAGGAAATCAACCAAATCCATGTTACACACCACATTTCTGTTCAAAATTGAAACTTTTAAAGGCATGTAACATGTTAAACAACGCTTTAGATGCCAGGAGCTTGGGCACGCCTCGTATACATAGAATTTTACGCTCAAATGCGTCAAGTACGCAGATAAACATTAAAGCCAAGCTGGCCCTTTAAAGGGTCGCTTAGCGCCCAAGTACTCTCATTGCAGGCTTGGGCATACTTCCACTTACCGTGGCTGCACTAAAAATCTTTCAGGGTTTAAAAATAAAACTAATCGTAATTCAAACAATAAATTTAGCGATAACCAGGTTACTAAAGACCCCCCCCCCAACTCTTTGTAAATCTCTTAAAGAACTTCAAATACGCAAAACAGAAACACGATAACATTCCTAGCAATAATCTGCAAGATCAAACCTCTGAAAACTCTACTACATAAACCGCCATTACACCCTCCTCATCTACTTCTGAAAATTCTAACAATACATCAACTTCAACTATTTCCACTCAAAATCTTCCGAATTCTACTAATGATATTCAAGACATAATCAAAAATTTCAATGATATAACAGAAATTTTGCAAACAACCTAATTCCTAAAATGCATGAAAAATATTTCTATCCAAACTAAAAAGCTAAACAACCTTATGCAAACAATGTTAGTCATCATAAGAGAAATCGACAACTTAGCCAATGAGCTCAATAATACCAAAAACAATCCTTCTTACTTTCTCAGAATTACCAAACTATGCGGTTGTCGGCCAATTTCTTTTATTTCTCCCGAGTTATTCTGTTTTTAAATGTTTATATAGTTTGAATTTTCCTCTCTTTTTTGTTAATTTGACTTTACCTTTCTTTCATTTTATAATTTTTTCTATATATAAATATAATATATATATATAAAACTTGTTATAAATATAATGGATAATAAAAGTGGTAATATATAATATATAGGCCAAAACTTTTAACAACATTTTAAATCACAAATACATACCATCATGACACAAAAAATAACATACAGCTGTTTTGAGGATTCCTTGAACCTCTTCCTCAGTGCGAAGAGAAAAAAAAAAATAAATGTGTTCAAAGAACCACTCAGTTATAACCTCGAGTACTGGCTAATGAGTGGATTGAAAAAAGCGAAAGCAAGAGTTTATATATATAAAAGAAATGACGTAATTGACCGGAGTCACTGCGCAGTATCCCTCCACACTAGCGAGAGAAAAGGAGTATTGGTCATATCATTGACTAAGGAAGAAGTTTGTTTATAATATAATATGCTTCGTAAAAGTCTATATCCAAAACTGAATTACATTTTTGAATAATTTTAGTTAAAATTTTAATTTCTTAACATTTTTTAAACTTTAATTTTTAAAATTTTAACTATTAAACTTTAAATTTCTTAATGGATCGCTAATGTCTCTGGAAGTTGCTTTGAAGTCGTTACGCAACTGGGAAATTCATGGAAAGAAGTACATTGTTCCATTGTTCCTGAAATTAAATAAATAAAGATTCATCAAATAAATTTTCTCGTTCGAAACGTAGTTTTTAGCATGGGTCAAATTATTCCACATGTTACGGAATATTAGTGGAAGTGTGGCAGCTATGATATTACGTATCTTATAGTATCCAATACTTTTTAAAGTTAATATGATAAAAAAAATGTATTTCTTTAATGATAAGATTAATAATAAAAACCAAACATTTAAATTTTGATATTAATGTCGGTTTCTTCTTATTTAGTATTATAATAGCGTTTATTATGTATGGCGATTCTTTAATCAATTGCAAATGAAACTATTACTTCTATAATATCTTTTAACAGTAATATTCCTATTAAGGTTCTTATTTCGAAAATTAAAAAATAAAGTACATTTAACGAAAAATGTAAATTTCAAACTATTATAGTAGTTTAGTGACAGTGTTTCAATGTTTTCAATTATATTCAAACACTTCATGGAGCTAATAATAGGATACATCAATTCACTCTGTAGTATTGTATTATAAGTTCGGATATAAATAAATAAGACTAACATGACCGTACATGAAAAGGGTGACACCACTCTAACCGTTTCATAATTTTTTTTTTTTTTTGTCATTTTCTGTGTGATCTTAAGAACAGAATATTTGGTTGAAAATTTACTTTGATTCTATGCGATTTAACTAAAAAAATATTTTTTTAATGGCTGCGTATTTCATTAGGTTTTGTACTACCAAAACTTTTTTATGTTTTGTTTCAAACTGCTAGGTTAGGTTTACAATGCGTTATTGAGTTCACTAGTTGACCTTCTTTTATCGTACCGCTCGCGCCCTTTAGCTGCTAAGAATCCATGATTTATTGTATAAAATAGAATATACTTTAATTTATGTGTATTAATTTAGTTTAAATGTACATTTATAAAAACTTCGCATTTCTAAATAAAATTCCTTCAAAATAAAAAAAGCCTTATATTTAAGGACATCAAAGTAGTCTTATACTTTAATGATATTGCTCATGTTTTCGAACTTCTGTGATAAATTATTATTTAAAATATAATCAATAAAATTTGAGATTTAAGTTCTGTGCCTTTCAAATGAAAAATCAATAATAATGATATTTCTTTTTTATAAATGAATAAACATTTCCATTAATAACGATTAATAGAAAGAAGAACACTCGTTATTTTAATTCGATTGAGTAATGAGAAATTTATTTAATGTGGCATTCTATAAAAAACTGGTGAAAAAAATTGCTATGAGCAATGTTTTTAGCTTTTCATCATTAATAAAAATCTATTTTTTCTGCGCGATCAAGAATAATATTATAACTGTGTCTCCTGTAAGTTTTCTTCGCTATCAAAATAAATATTGTAGAATATTTTCTACATAAACCTGAAATAAACAAATATCGATATTTAAAAATTATATAAATTTATTTATATTTAGAAATAGAAGAAAAATAAAGGGTGACAAAAAATAAGTGCCGAGAAATTTGATTTAAGGCTGTTCTCAAATCCAAAGGAGCTACAGTAGAGTCCCGATTATACGAGTTAATATGGACCAAGCTCAAATCGGATAAGCACAAAATTCGGATAAAGCGGATTCACACAAATCGTCATCAACTAGGACATGAAATATAAATTTTCATTTAATTCATTCATTTTTATGGTACTAGTAACGTTTCTTTGATGTACATTTCCGTTACTTTTGAGAAAAACGGGGCATGAAATTGTTTATTTGGAAAAGCTCTTGATAGTTTTTTGTTTGTTAAATGTCAATTTTGCAGATTTTTTTTTTCTTTTCTTTCTTTTTTTTTTCTTTTTTGCTGCAGTATTACGCTACTGCATAGCTACCAATTTCTAAGATTTTTTCTTACCACTAAGACCTACTAGTAAATTTTGCCTAATTCAATCGCCGAAATCTAACAATTGTCAACAATTAAATATCGCAAAAAAATGTATTAAATTTTAGAGGCCACTATGTGATTCTATTAGTGTCATGAAAATTGTAGGTGTAGCCTCTTCTTTCTGCTCAAAGCATTAAATAGTTTTTTTCAATCGAACTTACATCTTTGGAATGGATCATTTTCTCCTGATGGACTGATGGCTTCCATTATTATGAATCAGCTATTATAAATGAAGTGTTAGGTGAATATGAAAGAGCAGCCGTAAAAAGTTAGAATTTTGATTTTCTGGTCAGAATGTGAAAAAAAAGGGCCATAATTTTTCTTATCGATAAATAGAAAAAAAATTATTCCCATTTTTTCTTCCATTCTGACCAGAAAATCAGAGTTACAACTTTTCACGACTACTCTTTCATCGTCGCCTAACACTTAATTTATAATGGTTGTTTCATAATAATGAAAGCCATCAGTCCATCAGAAGAAAATAACTCGATTAAGCGACACTTGGATAATCGGGACTCTACTGTACTTTCTGTCTACTTTCTGACACATTTCTAAATTAATATTTGTTAAATTCGAAAACGCATGAAAATGGCAATTGTTATTCAGAAACTATGCAATTGAATAGCTTTTTCCATTTTATGGTAAAGGCAGAAGATTTTTCAGAAAAAATGTCAATGTGCGCTTTTTGAACTGAATTTCAGAGCGGTAGTACGAAAAAGCGGATAAACTTATCGTCGCGTGACAAGAATATCTAAAATCTTGACGTTATTTATTTATAAAAAATTAGAAACGCTACTCGATTCCTTATTGCTGCAATAGTCAAGTCTATCAGTTTTATGCCTTAACGTTTAAAAATAAGTCAGTGAATGTGTCCGAAAGTTTCATGTTATTCAGCAGAGAATTTGAGGAATATATTAATACATTGTTAATGTAGGGAAGAACAACACAGACGTTTAGACAATATTTCTTATTAGAAATTTAATTAAAAAACTATTATCTCATAAAACTACTGTGAATGAAATTGGTACACAATTTCTAGAAAGCATAATTGAAACTTCTTTAAACCTTTATACTACAAATTATAAATTAATAAAAAATTTTATCATTCAAAGTATTTTCCGTGTTTTCTTTTTTTGGCAATAATGTTAGAACAGAGGTTCTTAGGCTGTGGTCCGCAGATCCCCAGGAATTCTTAAAACAATCTCAATGGATCTGCGAAATTATTCTGTTAAATGTAACTTTACACGTTCAATGTACGTTTACTTTATTCTATTTGTTTTTACTTGTATAGAAACTGCGAAAAATTCAGTTATACAGTATTACCAGTTATAGTTCCTAAAACAAAAGATTTGGAAAAGAAATGGTTTCAAAAACTGAAAAAAATTTGTTTTAGGTAGTTTACTTCTTATAGCGTATAATTATATGATATTCCTATTCCTTAGGTAACACTGGAACAGACCTAGCCAGAAACAGATTCAGACGAGATAGAACTCAAAATGAAAATCACACTTATTCAAAACTGAAAAAAGTTGAAAAAATTGGTATTTAAGAAAAAAGGTTGTATTCTAATGTCTTTAAAATATTTTATAATGCTTTAAAAATCAGTTTCAAGAGGAATTGAATTGTTATTGATTGAATATAAGAAGAAATCTTCTATAGGATTCTAAAGCGTTTGCATGATGAGTGTTAGCAATATAAAGAAGCCGTGGGATATCCTTTCTCTATCACCGCTTTCTTTTTTATGTTCTTTTATAGATTTACGGAAAACTGAACCCATGTTCTGCCGGTAGGTGAGTATAAATTATGAATTTACTCTTTTAAATTGGTTTTCAGGGATATGAAGATTATGAAACGTTGTCATGAGCGGGTATTTATAATACGTTATTTCTATGTAAGAAGTGATTTTTAAATGAGAAAATTAATATTGATTCAATTTGAAAATATTACGAACAATTTTCTACTGCGCAGTTTCAGCATCTATCAGAGATTATCAAGACGCAAAAATTTTCGCGTTTGGTCGGTTTCGTATTTCAAATCGCCAAAATCGTCCTCTGAAAAAAAAGATACAGCCGGAAATCATCTCTAGTATTCCCTTCGTCAAGACCATGCTTGTTTTCTTTTTAAGACAGGTCCCGTTATAGATGTTTTTATACCTCTTACTGCGTAAATTGTTATATACCATTTGTTTATATATTACCATTCGGTATTCTAAAGATTTTTTTTTTCTTAAGGCCTAGAGGTCCATGGCAACAGATAGGAAAGTAACACGTAAAAATTAAATTTAAAAAATCAAAAAACCCGACTGAGTAAAAAGTGAACTAATTATTTCTCACCAACGTGAAACTATTTTTTATATTATTTACCTATTTTTTTATTTACTTGTATTGATGACTTTTAAGCTTTGTTTAATTGTTAGTTCCTATCTATAAACTCTGTTTTGATGAGGCCTATAGATGTGTATGAAAGTTAGAGTTGCAGTAAAGCTAGAGATCCTATCTACACAACTTCCAGGTTGTGTAATACTTAAACGGAGCTTATGACTGTAAAACAGTGAATGAAACATCGTCTTCATTTTGAAAGACCTATTCAATGATATGCCACTGAATATGGTTTGTAAATTTTTTTCGTCTCTACTGCCCTCTTGTATTTTACGGCAGCCATTTTGAATTTATAAAAACAAAGCCTTACCTATAACCATCGGACGGTTAGGACGAATCGACAGAGACCTTGTTCATTAAAATCCATCCAGCCGTTGGGATGTTTCGAGGGTATAAAGAAATCCACTTACCCAGATACGCGCCAAACACATAACCTTTCTTGGCAGTAGGGTAAAAAGGATCGATGGTAACTAAAAGTGTAAGGACCACTTCCCCAGAAGGCTTGTATAATGAATTTATGCATTTTCGATTTTTTATTTTGTATTTAAATTAAGGAACCACACCAGTAGATATGGAGGTATTTTGGAAAATTTAGAACCATTCCGAATCATTTCTTTAAAATATTGTTTTTAGTATTTTATAGAATTACAAAATTTACGAAAATAGTGACCTTGCATTTAACTATAAAAGAAAATTCAGAATAAAACTTTCCACTCTATATCTTTAAACATGAAAAATCTTAACAGTTATAATTTTAAAAGAAAATTTTCCATCAAAGCATTTTTTTTTCTTTTTTTTTTTTTTTTTTTTTTTTTTTTTTTTGTAAAATAAATAACGCTTTTGGCACATAATTACTATCTGTAACTTACTATCCTAAATTGTATTACTATCAGTCGTTGGCATTTTTATACAAGATTTTTTATTTGTAATTTAAAGTACCGCAGAAGCGTTAGAAATTAATTATATTGCCTAAAATATGTCGTTAAATTTCGATATCAAAAACAAATATTATTTTCCACGGCATTATAAGTGTTCTCTATTGTTGTCTGCGATATGGGCGCTGTTTTGTTTTCTTTTATTCACATACTGAAGTCAAAAATCTCTCTATCAAAAAGTAGGAAGCAACTATAAAGTAAGTCAAGATTTTAGTAACGATTTTATCGTAATGTTAAAATTCGAAAATTCAATAAAATTTCGAAAATTTAATGTGACATTTAAAAATTAAATTTGAAAGAACCAGCGTCGTTAAAGAAAAATACTGTATTGTTTCAATATTTTGTTTTAAGAAATTTCTTTTATTGACATTTTACAGTGATTCTCTCTATTTTGTAAAATGTATTATAAAACTTTTTATATTAATTTTAGACAGATTTCTATTTCCTGAACAATACTGCCGCTTAATAACGTGTCTCCACTTTCAAAAAGAAATAAAACAAACATTTTATACCCTTTTCTGAAAGTAAAATATATTTTAATTTCTAATAATTATTTAGAATTTGTTTTAAAATGATGTTCTACAAAACAAATGATTTATGAACTGAATTTTTTTTAAAAACTGATCTGGCCGTTTGTTAGCAACCATAAATATACCTAAATTGTCACGAGATTGACATATGTTTTCCACATCAGCATGTTCTCTATTTAAAATGAAGTTTGAAGCATTTAAAGTTCTTTCATATGGGTTTCCAAATGAATTAATAAGAAATTATTGAACATTAATAAATGAACAGAAATTATACAAACAATTGAATTTAAAAAATCAAAAAACCCGACTGCGTAAAAAGCGAACAAATTAATCATTTTTCATCAATGTGAAACATTTTTTTTCAGTTCCTACTATTAGCTCACACTTTCGCTATATATATCTTGTTCAAATTTTCAATCGTTAATAAAATACTTATTATTCATCCAATCAAGATCAAATATTTTTTTTTTTTAAACTTGTAGTAGATGACACTTGATGTTAATCCAGTTTTTTTTCCAAATATTGATTCATTAATTAAATTAAATTAATTAATTTTCAATAATCGAGAGAGCCCTCTTCTTGATCAAGGAGTTTTAAGACCGAGAGAGCCCTCTTCGTGATCAAGGCATTTTAAGCGCCACTCAAAAGGAAAGAAGAATGGGAGAAAAAAAATTCTCTTATTGACCTAAGTAGGAATTGACTTAAAATATTTTTTTATATTACTTGTTTATATTACTTACCTATTTTTTTATTTACTTGTATTGATGACTTTTAAGTTGCGTTTAACTGTTACATCCTATCTATAAACACTGTTTTGATGAGGTCTATAGATGTCTATGATGGTTAGAGTTGCAGTAAAGCTAGAGATCCACAATACATACACAACTTCCAGGTTGTACGATATTTTAACGGAGCTTCTGACTGTAAAATATTCAACGAAACATCGTCTTCATTTTGAAAGACCTATGCAATGATATGCCACTCAATAAGGTGCGTAATTTTTTTTTTCGTCTCTACCACCATTTTGCATTTTATGGCCGCCGTTTTGAATTTATAAAAACAAAGCCTAGCCTACAACCATCGGGCTGTTAAGACGAATTGATAGAGACCTCGTCCATTAAAATCCACCCAGCCGTTGGGATCTTTCGAGGGTATAAATAAATCCCCATACACAGATACGCGTGAAACACATAACCCTTCTTTTCAGTCGGTAATTAATGGAATAATAGAAATTATACTAATGAATTAATACAACAGAGGGTCATAGATGCATAGACACAGGGTCTATGGGTCTATAGTATATGGCGTACGGTTAAATGTTCTGGTCTCATAAGGTATTTACTTAGAAAAATTATGTGCGTGTAATAAATGTTTCCTTTACAGGGGAACTTTTAACTAATTTTAAACTGTGAATTGATTAAAGCATATAAACAAAATATTACACTCTTTATTTTTTTATTTATATTTTCCACTTTAAGTGTTTTATATTATTTGTTGCAGTTTCAAAGGCAGTTGGCCTATTTTGGCGAGCATGATTTGGCGCATAATTAACTCCATTGTTTTTGTAACTTGTTTACAGTTGTAGCGATAGACAATATTTGGCGTTTTGTCATATGCAGCCTGCTAACGGAAAAATCACTTTAAAATATAATGTAATAATGTAATAATGTATAATTAAGTTCTAAAAATATTAAACTGTTCCAGTGTCATTGGCAACACAACTGTGTAGATAATTTTTAGCCCTTTAAGAGTCCTACAGAATTGTTCATATATGTTTAACGGTTCATAAAATAATAGCTATGAAATATATTTGTTTGAGGATTTGTTTTTTGATTACCTTATATAGGAGAGGTAGGGGTAATTAGGATCAGGGGTAATTGGGATCAGAACACTTCAAGGGCAAAATGTAACAGATAAAAAAAATTGACCATGCTAATTATGAAGTCTGACTAATATTCTACATGTGTAATTTTATTTTTTGGATTGAAAATGTATGTTCCTGTAGAAGTAATCACAGTTTTCCCAGAACATACAGAAAAACTTTGTCCGTCAAAGTGAGAATGTTAAAAAAAAAAAAAAAAAAAAAAAAAAAGGTAGGAATATTGAAATATAGCTATGGATTCAAATTTAGAAAAAAGATTGTTTTTAAGAGGAAATGGTTTCATTTTGCAACACACGAAGTATAATGTTAATAATCTGCATGATCCTAATTACCCCAGAAATAGCATTTTGGGGGTATATAGGATCAAAGGTTTTTTTGGTTAAGGGTAAATGGGATCGCATATTTTCATTTCTATTTAAATCAAATTAAGTTTCTGAATGCATTTTTTAATCTTTGAGTTTTCAGATCCTGTGAAATACTCCTAGTTTGGTTTACTTTACTGCACATTTTGTGTTAGCAAAACATTTTTTTTTACAATTTTATTTTGTATTCATTCCAAATTTTGGCCTTTATTACATATTTTAGACCTAATTAGGCCTCAACACTTACAATGTAAATGAAATTGTCCTCCTTCACAACATAGAGCTTTGGCTGATCCTTTTCCCCTCGTTGCTTGCATTTCAAGATATTCTGAAAAAAAAAATTAATTTTTTTTTTAAATTAGTTCTTTAGTAATACAACAAGACTATGAATTTCCAATAGAAAATTTTGAATTTAATTTTGTTTTGTAGGCAGAGTGTAAAACATGAATATTCAAAATCCCTTAAAAAAAGTTTTTTTGGGCGTACTTATCTTTCCAATACTGTATCTCTGAGAATACTTGTACAGTAGATTTCCGTTACAGCGAACTCCACGGGGCTAACCTGTATTTACTAGCACATTATTGTAGAAAATCTGTGATTTAGTTTGTACAACGGAATGTGTAGTTGATGATAACAAAAACGTGTGTAACGAATGAATGTGAGAAAATTCCCCCTCTGAAACATTCTTTTGAAGAGAAACAAAAGCACGAATTTCTCCAAGCATAAAAGAGCTCCCGAAAAGGTAACTTTTGAATCGTCGGTAACATGAATATCGTCATCGCTGCATCCGTAATTTTGTCGGTCTAATGTACTTTTAATGGACAAAATGATATCTTCACCAGACACTTCAGAGCATAGTTGGATATTGTCATCCACAGATAAGAAGTCCTCCGTATCCACCTGATCAGGGACTGATGTTAATTTTTTGGCAGTGTTTAACTCAGAGGATAGATCCAAATCTAAAATTTCTGATTCATTTTCTTCAGTCTCAGTTAACCGGTTATGTTAGAAACATAACAGTTAGAAATTGCTTATTGGCTAATTTCTTGAAACGAACCAGAGATCATTTCAAAAAAAGAAAAAAAAAGCTCAATGAAGATTTTTCGTTGTAACGGACTTCCTAAAAAATGCACTTCGTTAAGCTGGAATTTTTAATACATTAAAGTTAATGCAATTGGAAAAAAAATTGTCAAATTTCGTTGTAACAGGATTTTTCGTTGTAATGGAATTTGTTGTTGTAACGGAAATATACTGTATTTGTAAAACCAAAAATATCTTGCTGTAAAGCCCGCACCGAATTCTCTTAATCCCATTTACTCATGAGTGCGTATTTTGTAAGGAATGAGAGAAAATACCAAAGATATAGCTTTTGAAAAATACACTTGTATCAGGTAACATGGCACATTGGAAATTAATTCTTTACACATTTCAAGAGGCAACTACATACTGAGTAAAATTATGCATAGCATTAGTATGTAGTCCACTTCATTCTCTGATGATTAATTGTCAAATTTCAAACTGTCAAAAAGGATCCTAATTACCCCTACCTACCATAGTTATTTATCTTATACAATGAAAAAAATAACATTAAAATGGATTTTGTGTTAAATCAACCTTTGAATTAAAAGATTAAGTGAAGGAAAAAACGCTTTTAGGACTTAAATGGCTAGAATATCAAAACGTACGTGAAAAATCGATTACCATATTTCATACTTTCATACAAAAACCTAATTAAGATAAATAAAAGAGTTTATTTAAGGTTCAGGTTCAAGTTCATAATTTTTTATAAATTTGTTGTAATAGTGCCTTATTGCAGGAAAAGTATTGGCGCTCACTAAAGTTTCTAAATAATTTTAATATAATAAAAAAAATAGAAGATAAAATATAAATTCACAAAACGTATCAAAAATATGAATTTAAATGCCAAAGGAATTAACAATTTCATCTTAAAAAAATGGATTTCCATAGTACCATAATTAAAATAAGTTATCCGCGTGATAAAATTACTTTGATAAAGTTTCTACAATCTGTACACATTTTCAAGAAAGGAGTACCGAAATTTGCTTAAGTAGTTTGACAGCTTTCTTAATGTTGCACTCCAAAAAATCAATGAAACTTTAGAAACTTTACGTTGTTATTGTTTCATCCGAAATGCATTTAATGCCTGTTTTAGATGTTCTGGGAAATACAAGAGTTCAGTTTATTGTATGATATACCTTGTAAACTATTAATGATAATTTTGTATCTCTAAGTTCAGAACAATAATATTTATGATAATGTAGTGTTGTTCAACGAATAATTGCGAATGAAAAGACTAAAAATGTTTATATTTGATAACGTATACTATGCGACAAAAACGATAGTTTAATATAATTTGTTTGCACATGCAACTGGAATCGATACTTAACATTTTACTGCATGGTATATATCATAACGGATGCACACTATACATATGTACAATATTTTTACACAATTGCGTATAATCTTATACTCGAGAAATAAATTATGGATTATTAGACGTATCCACTAATAGTAATTATAGCTACTAGACTTTTTGCTAGTTTACTTATTGCATCATATTTTATAAAAACGTAATTATTATTAATCTATCATTAGGTACAAAATCTCTTTTGCATTCTCATCTTTTAAAAATCAAATATAAATACTTAAAAATATTTTTTTGGCAGTTTCTGTTTTTAGTGTCAGAAAATTGAGAAATTTCATACAATTCAGTGTCATAACTCGTGAATAAGTTTTGGTCATAAAATGACGGAATATTTTCGATGTCTTTCGTATAGACAGGGCATCACTTTACTAAATGCAAGTTATAGGAAAGGCGTTTCATATAAAACAACATTAAAACAAATGTCGCATTTTAATGTGTATTACAACCTCTTTTGTGTATTATGTATGTGTTTTAAAACAAATCCATAATAAAATGCATTTCCTGGTATAGCGAAGAGTCTATTATATGAAAACTATTATTTTTCCCAAAGAGAAAATGACACCACTATCGAATAGATTATCTTAATCTATACATTTTAAAAACAACGTTAAAAATGCCAGAATTAACACAAAATTTCGCAGACTAGTTTCGGTAGCTTTTAGCGTACTGTCCTTAGTGCAAAGAATAACTGAAACTTGCTCATTTATTTAGAGGATAAGCGGATTCAACTGAGAAGTTCATTACCCAATGGGGAAACAGGAAAACCTGGGTACCAGCCAATGGGAGACTAGTGTAGGAAATGCCACCAAAAATGAGTAAAATAAAATGGTAGTGATTAAGCAAAAGAGGAATTTATGAAATATTTCCAGCAATCTGATAAAGGGGGAATAGCAAATTCACTATTAACAATATTGTCATAATTTTTGTAGATATGAAACGCTTCAAGAAAGTTAAGTTCGTGTACAGAAGTGGATTTAGAGATGATTTTGGCTGAATTGACCCACTTCTGTACACGAACTTAACTTTCTTGAAGCATTCCATATCTACAAAAATTATGACAATATTGTTAATAGTGAATTTGCTATTCCCCCTTTATCAGATTGCTGGAAATATTTCATAAATTCCTCTTTTGCTTAATCACTACCATTTTATTTTACTCATTTTTGGTGGCATTTCCTACACTAGTCTCCCATTGGCTCGTACCCAGGTTTTCCTGTTTCCCCATTGGGTAATGAACTTCTCAGTTGAATCCGCTTCTCCTCTATATAAATGAGCAAGCTTCCGTTATTCTTTGCATTGAGGACGGTACGCTAAACACTACCGAAACTAGTCTGCGAAATTTTGTGTTTATTCTGGCGTTTTTAACGTTGCTTTCAAAATGTATATCATTCTGCGCCATGTAGCATCTTAATAATTATCTTAATCTGTCATATGTCAATTTCGGTAAAAAAAAGATAAATTGCTACATTAATAAAGCTACAAGAGCTAAACCCGAAAATATTATTGATGAAACTAAAACAAAACAGAGCGACCTAGAATATTACATTAAATAGCCCAGTTCTTAATCGTTTTGATACAAGTAATAACAATGAAGCCATCTTGAAGGGATTGCTTCTTATTTTATTTCGTACACGTTGACGTGTTTTAGTGAGAGTGGTTTAGCATAACATAGTGTATCAACAGTTTATTGTTATCTACAGTCACTTTAAAACACATTGTTGTGGCTATCATTTGTTTTGATGCGCAGTAGACCAACATATAATTATTTTTTTTTATGTCTCTCTGTAAAAAAATTATACTTGATACTACAGCTGTTTTAAAAAATGATAAAATGTTACAGTCGGCCAAGAAAAAAAAATGACAACACGCTATACATTTTAATCATCCAATTCCGCAGAAAAAGGGAAATAGCCATTTTCGTTGAATAATTTTTTTTTAAATCCCACATAATTTTGATATCATATCTGGGTTTTTCGGTAAATTGTACCATAGAATACAAACCTGGAAATCATTCGAACACGTAGCTTAGGGATTACGAAGGTTTAAATTTTGAAACACCTAAAGTTAAGTTCGTTTGTAATTCATTTGTGTTGCAAAACAGATTGCAATGAGTATAGTATCTCTATATTATAATTCACATTGTAACGCGTCCGGAGTTGTACCCATCTATCTTACCATTCTCCGATAAGCTGGAGCCACGTTAGGCTTAATTACGATTTGAAATGTGTAAGAGAAAACTTATCTGCTTAAATACAAATCTTTTCTACCTGAAATCCCTTCTGCTCAACATAATTTTCATTAAAAGATTCAAAACTGATGACCGTTCAATGATTTGCGCAGTTGAAAAGGAATTTCAGAAAACGAGTTAAAAACATACATTATTGTAAAATGTAAACAAGCGATAGCGAGTCATTCCCTTGACTCATTGAATTGAAATATAAACCATGGAGCTATGGCGCAAATCAAGTACGGTGATCATCTTTCTGCCAGGAAGCTTCCCACTTCGGATAAACAGCGCATGTGCTAAGACTGATCTCCAATGGGAGTTCCGTATTATTCCTGTCTGTATACAGATATCGTCACGCGATGCGTATTAATTGATCTAAAGCAATACTGAGATTTTGCTGTCTTCTGTTTACAATTTTTTTGGATTACACATTATTAGGTATTTTGTTAATTTATTGTTTGTTTTTTAAATCTGATTTGTTGGGATTCCATTTTTAACTTTTCTTTTGATTTACTTAGATTTAATGTGTTCTTTGTATTTTCCGCCTATTTAACCTAACAAGTGGAAACTTTAACCCTATTGTTATGTAGATATTACGAACCGTTCAATTTCTCTTGAAATATCTCTTAATGTTTTAATATCCAGCATCAGTAATTATTTTTATAGTACCTTATGGCTTCATAGTTGAAAATTTCTGAATACCTTCTGAAAAGATCAACAGAAATAAATTTTCTGTACTTTTGTTTTGTTTACATATCGATTACGATAGAAATATATTTTAATATCCAATCCAGCAGTAATTATTTTGACAGTGTACCTTATAGCTTCATACATTAAAATTTCCCTTAAAAAATTATATGTTAAATTAAGCATGAAAAACTTAATACTTGGAAGGGCTGAGACAAATATTAATTTTTAAAGCAGATATCATACAATGAATGTTTAATCACAATGTTTTAACTAAAATAACTTTAAATATTAACAAATTTAAACAAAAGGAAGTTTTCAATTCATTTTAAGGTGATTGATTTTTCGCGAAAAAGGATCAAAAAACTTAAAACTATTTAGCTAGAAAAGACTACAATGTTTCTGTTGACAAATAAATGGATTTTTCAATGCTTACATTAAAGTAAATTTAAAATTCAATGTTAGAGTTACAAATTAATTAAATTGTTTATTGTGGGATCCCCATAACTCAAAAAATATTTGAAAATAAGTTATCACCGTTTTTCCAATGTTTGTTGACAAACGATTGCGATTTGTGTTAAAAACCACCAAAATAACATTCTCTATCATCTGCCCTATCATATGATATATACCAATAGATTTCTAAACAATTTCCACTTGAAAATCTGAAGACCATTAAGATTACTAAATCAAAAGAAAAGTTCATGATTAATTCCCAATAAGTCAGAGTGAATAAATTTCAAAACACATAATATGTGTAATCCTATTTTAAAAAGCTTTTTCCAAAAAGGTAGAAATTCATTCACATAACACTGACAATAAAATTATCAATGTTTCGGTTGGTGGGAAAACATTTAATGTATTTTATCAACGCTGTCCAACATGGCATGATTTTTTGGGGGGGAAAGGGGGGGTGAGGAGAGCACAATTTCGTTGAGGGCAAAATTTGCAATCTCATGTAGGATTTCATGGATCTTTCCCAAAATAGGAAAATGCTGCATAATAAAAAATGTTGTGTGTTCCGCCTCATTAAATTTTTCTACAGACATGTGACTCTTACCGATTTTTTTCCCCCCGAGAAAGGGATTTTTATTGCGCGATTTTGCAAAATTTTCTGAATTTCTTCGCGTTTTTTTCCAACGACTGTTTGAGGAATTTCCGACAGTTTACATATGAACTTCTCAATATTTTAAAGCAACCGATTAAAGATTGAGTTTTTGGAGTTAAGGATTAAGGATAAGGTTAAGGATTTTGAGTTTTTTCCGGTGATCAACTGGCAATCTTCACGATTTTTTCTGAAGAATGAAGGAAGAATGTTGCAACTTTTTCCCCACAATTGATGAATTTTGCAGTACTTTTCTTTTTACTCTACCGATTGGGTAATTTTTGTGTGTTTTTTTTATGTGACATTTCATTTTTTCCTCACAACCAATTGTTGATTTTTCTTTTTCCTCTGCGACTGATTGATGAATTTTGTGATTTTTTAAGCGATAGATTGACAAATTTTGCGATTTTTTTTTGGCATGACCAACCCTGTAACCGATTGGTGAATATTTCGATTTTTTTTTCTTCACAAGAGCGATTTAGAAATTTCTCTACATACATTTATAATCCACAGTGATCATAGACAAAATTCATGCATTTACAAGATTCCTGTTTGCTGAATATTCTGTTCCGGTTTTTTTTCTTTTTCTTTTTTTTTTCATTCCATTAATGCAGAACTATATAATACAAAGAACCTGACTTGAACCTTCAAAATCCATTTTACTGACATGTTATTTTTCCGCGGAATTGTGCTTTTTTGGCACTGAATTTTATTATCCCGTGGATCTAGGCAAATACGTATTAAAATTTGTGGACATTTTTATGGGGGGATAACGGAAGAAATACAAGAAAAACGCGAGTGCCAACTGTGCCAAATTAAGCGAATTTCTTCAAAGGATCGCGGGGAAAACGCAAATTTTTTTAAGGATCGAAAAAAAAAATTCAAAGAGTCGCGGAAAAAACACGATTAACGTTAAAGGATCGGGGGAAAAAAGTGTGATTTTCTTTAAAGGATCACGGGAAAACATTACATTTCCAGATTAAGCTAAATAATGCTATAAAAAGTGATAAAATATCTTTATTAAGATTCACTATCATTTCATCGCACAAACGGCGGCATTTTGAAAATGTCACCGTTTGTGCGATGAAACGATCGTCAATAAAGATATTTTATCACTTTTTTGTCAAAATTTTGAAAATGTCACCGTTTGTGCGACGAAACGATCGTCAATCTTAATAAAGATATTTTATCACTTTTTATTCAAAATTTTGAAAATGTTGCCGTTTGTGCGATGAAACGATCGTCAATCTTAGTAAAGATATTTTATAACTTTACAAAAAAAGTATTGTAAATGCGTAAAAGTGTGTTTATTAGAACATAAAAAACCAAACTTGCTCATCTAAACTCTTACTTGGTGGGTGCCTTATACATCGCTGTTAGATGCAATAACATTTTGAAGGAAATTCTATGTTCTTACTGCTGATCCCCAGTTTCTGTGCGTACTTTTAATATTTATATGTTCAGTAAGTTAAAATCAAAAAGTTGTGCACATGCTTATTCAGCCGTTAAAAGTTTTGATAAATGTTTTTTTTTTTTTTGCTTTTTTGCTTTTTGCAAAAAATACAACACACTTACCAAGATTTACACCAAACAAATCATCAAAAAATGTTAATAGTTGCAGCAGAATTTGTTAATTATGGGGTTTTATTGCACGTTTCTTAAACTTTTGTTCTAAGAATTCTTAATTTTCTTATGTTACATTAGCCAGAAAACCTGGTCTACCCAAAAGTATTGTTAATGCTAATAATGTGTTTATTAGAACATAAATAAGCCGAAATTTGCTCATCTAAGCGCTTCCATATTGACAATTATTTTCCTCTTTTTTTAAAAATTTTAAATGAAAAACACAATTTTTACACACCGTTCTAGGACGGGCATTTACACTAGTTTTAAGAATAATTCAAGAATTACTCATCAGAATGAGTATAATTTTGTAATCGCATATTTGAAGCAGCTAAGAAATCTAAGAAACGATTTCTGCTTAGAAAAAGGTTATAATTAATAATTTCTTTGAAAATTCATTTCGATAAAAATATATTTTTAATTAATTTTCGAAAGAAAGTATATGAATTGCAATCTAGAAATTTTTTAACAGAAATTGTTTTCTAGAAGCTTTAAAAATTCGAGTCCCAAATTACAGCTCATTGCTTCAAATAATTTTGAGTTATGCTTAGAAAAGTATTCGTATTTTAATCTGTGTTGCAACCATTACAAAGGAATTTACAACATTTAATTTTCTAAATTTTAATCCTTCGTAATTCTTAAACGACTTTACCAAATGACTTCCAGTTTGGTACCCGGTGGTAAACTTTACGAAAAAAGCAGAATATGATGTCCAAATTAGGTATTAGTATTAAAAATTTCTGAGTTACGTACAATATCAATTTGAAGACGACCCTCTAAGATTTTTTAAAATATTTTTGTAAAAACCTAATTGTCAGCTGGTTGGATATTTTCTTTTTCCTCTGTGACATTTTCGAGATTAAAATGTGTTTTAGAACAGTATAGCGATGAATTCGGGGTGCAGAGCCTGTATACCAGAGTAGTAACGTCTACCAACATATTTGAATTCTTGGTTGAAGCTTATGTAAAAAGAAATTCCACTTGCGTACGTACATGAAGACATAGCGTAAGAAATCCACAGAACGGAGTAAAAAGTAAATAAAATAAAGGTATTTTCCAGAGTAACATAAATTATATAACAGACAATTTTAGCATGTATGAAATAGGTATTCTGTGTCATTAGTGTATACATCATGATCACTAATTTTTCTTTTTACTGAATTTACGAGTAATGGATGGTTCAACTGCAATTTTTTATGTTGAAATATAATAAGCAGAAATAAAATATTTTATGAGTGTTAAATTTTTTTCTTCTTTCTAAGTTTACATATAACACCAGAAAAGTTATTTTTTCAGTTATTTTTTTTTCAGATCCCTCTCACATAAACTCATTTTTAAATATCAGATTTATTATTAAACTGTATTTTTACCCATATTTTGAAAAATATTATATAATAGCTTATTAATTTCGTTAAAATTTATATTATAATATATTTAACAGACATATGTAAAAGTATATGCATTTCTGGGTCTTAGTATATAAATTCAATATTGTTTTATACTATGTATTTATAAAAACGAAAATACATTCATAAGAAACACTCCCAAATAGTGAATACTATTTAGTGATAATTATTATAATGTAATATATTATTAGAATATTAGAATTTTTGTCGCCTACACTTACGTATCTGTAGAGTTTAACATCTGCATAGAGGACACCTCCAAATAGTGGATAAATTCAAAATACTCGAGATGCCCCGCTATTCAGAGACGTTGCTGTATTATTTAAAAAAATATTTTTTATTCGTTCTATTCGAAGTTAGAAAAAATATGTTTGAGAAAAAAATTCCTTAAATTACTCTCCGTATATAAAAATAGCAAATAAAGCCTTTGTGCAACAATATTAAAAAGCAGAAAAACCAACGTTTAAAATGCATTATTTGTGCATTTTAAACGTTGGTTTTTCTGCTTTTTAATACTCTCCGTATATTGTTAAGTTTTAATTACTTGGGTCAATTCCACTAGAAAGCGTAATTACACTCAGTAGGAGACAAAGTGTTCGCGAAATATAAGAGCTCGTTATTCAGGAGTAGCCGTTATAGAGTTTTTCCTGTATTACACTCATAATAGATAATGAATAACCAAATTCACAATTGTATTAGATAAAATGTTTTCTTTAATTATACTGTATTGAAATTTACGCTTTTATTTTATAGAAGCATTACACAGGGTGCCCATAACTAAACGACCCTATTTTAAAGTTGCCTACAGACGAAATTATCCTTTAGAATGTTGTAAAACTTTGTGGAAGACATAATAAATGTATGGAAATTTGTATGAGCGAAAGAAATAGCTCAAAATTGCGCCGCCAGAGGACATTTTTAATGAATTAGATATTAATTATACATTTATGATAGTTTATAAATTGTATGACAATCAAACATGTCCCACATGACGGTCATCATTTGCAAATACGATCCGGAATCCCAAGATAGTATGTTCCACGATTGACCGCAGTATTTTCTAGGAAATGCTCAGAACATGTCGTGAAATGCTGTGTTTAAGATCATGTAAAATTAATAAATAAAACTTCTAAACTATCGTAAATGTATGCTAAATATCTTATTCATTAAAAATACTCTCGGGTGGCGAAATTTTGAACTATTTGTTTTTTCGCGCAAATTCCCATCCCTTTATTATATCATTCACAAAATTTCACAATTTTATGAACAATAGTTTTGTCTGTAAACAACTTTAAAGTAGGGTCGTTCAATTATGGACCCCCTGTATATTTTTAAGGCGATGACATATATCTAAAAAAAAACTCGAAGTTTTAGGATAACATTGTATCTGAATATGTAACGCGTGAATCATCACATTGCTAATGCAGCATATAACCAATAATGTGAAAAATGCCCAAGCCGGGAATCGAACCCGAAACCCTTAGAATACAGCGATCCAAGTGCTCTAGAATTGAAGCTACGAGGGCGATGCCCAGGTCGGCATTTCCCACAGATGTTGGTAAGGTTGCAAATACAGCACTAGATGGAATAGTCTTCATGAGCACACAGTCCTGCGGCAAAACATGAGACACAAACAAACCCAACATCGGTGAACACATACATAATTTTAATTAATTTTACAATTAATTTTCAGCAGCGGCTTGGACATTTTTCACATTGGTGGCACTACGCTTCGTTAGCAATGTGATAATTCACGCATTACATTCACTACTGAAAATTAACTGTAAAATTAATTAAAATTATATATGTGTTTACCGATGCTGGGTTTGTTTGTGTTTCATGTTTCGCCGCAGGATTGTGTGCTCATGAAGACTATTCCATCTGGTGCTGTGCAGCCTTAACAACATACGTGGGAAATGCTAAGGTGAGCATTGTCCTCGTAGCTTAATTGATAGAGCACTTGAATTGCTATATTCCAAGGGTTCCGGGTTCGATTCCCGGCTTGGGCATTTTCCACATTGTTGGTTCTACGCTACGTTAGCAATGTGGTAATTCACGTACTACATATTCAATAATTTTGAGCGTAATTTCACTGCTGAAAATGAATTGTAAAATTAATTAAAATGATATTGTATTTGATATTTTTATTAACAATACGCGATAGAGTGATTTTGCAACAAAATTGTGATATACGCAAAGGACATATATTGAATTTGGAAGTCTTTATCCAAAATATTGCAACTCAACATAATAGGAGGACTTGGCGATACTCAACTGGACGAAATTTCACATCCTGCATTTTTACCCGACTACGGCAAAGCCAAAGGAGGGTTATGATTTTGACAGGCTATGTATGTATGTATGTATGTATGTATGTATGTATGTATGTATGTATGTTCATCTGTTCCCTCGTAACTTCTAAACCACTAATCAGAATTCGACAAATGACATATCATTAGAAGCGTCTTAATTGTCCGCTGGTTATAGGCTATATAGATTTTCACCAAATTCAATGTGGCGCCTTCTAGCGGACAAAATATACAGAGTAAAAAAATAAAGTTAAGCTAGATATGCCGTGTTTGGTATCATTTTAAAGCGCTTCACTTCAAAACCATAGAGGGTTTGTTTATAAGTGCCTTGGATCATAATAAGTTGCTTAAAAATCCACATGACAGTCAATCGTTAGCAGAATTAGATAGATTAAGAAATCTTCCTAGGTCATCTTAATACATGAAACCTTCAATCTACATTACACATTTACACATTACACTAACGACCTCATCCACTAATCGGTCCATTACCCATTTGCTGCCATCGACGGATATGTGCGTCACTACTACCAAATACTGGAAGCGTCATACGTCAAAAAATAAAGTTAAGATAAATATGCCGTGTTTGGTATCATTCAAAAGCGCTTTACTTGTACATTTTGAATATATCTATATATTACTAGCATTTGCTTGTGACTTTACCTGTATTCATGGGGTACTTTTATACTTTTTCAGCGTAGTTTTTTGTCGTAGTTGGGTTTTAGTTTTTTTACTTTATTTCACTTAGCAGAAAACTGAGAAATTTCCCTCTAATTCTGGATTTGTCCCAGTAGACTTGGTTCATCTATCAGAAAACTGATTAAGTGTTAAAGTAAACTATTAGAAAAACACATTTTATGAAATTTCTGTTAACTGCATTTTTATTTTTTACAAGCAGATTTAAGGGTCATTTGAAACGTTATTTTTTATTTTAAGACACTACTAGTAAATATATATATATATATATATATATATATAAGACGCAGGGAGTTAAAGAATATATAGTAGAAATGTGTATTTAAATATAATATGTGTGAATTGATTAAAATTTGTTTTATATTTAATTTTTAAAGAGCTTCAAGTTTAGACCCTACGTTTTTGTTGATAGTACTTTGTGCAATATTTAACATATTCCTATTAAATAGACACCTGAGTTATCAGTTTTAAAATCCAACATTGTGATCGATATACCTCTTTCATATGCTGTGAATTACGAATCTGTATGTGAATTGTTATTTTATGCACCGTTTTAAAAGAAATCTTCATTATTGAAATTGAATAGTTATTTTGGGAATGCCCTATAAAATGAAGGCATTGTAACCGTTAAAATAGTTCTAGAATTGCAAAATTTACAAACAATTTCATAGAGAACCCATTTCCTATATAAACAGAATATATCCTTTCCATCATATATAGCATAGCTGTTATGAAACACATATGTGTATATGCAGGTTCTTTGTCTTATAGATAAAGCAACAAAAAGAAAATATTGTCAATGTAAACACCATAAACAAAGATAATTTCAAATCATACAAAAGTGCAAATATAATAAAAATACTGTTTTAAATATCCCCTCAAATGATATGAAACGATTTTGTCATTCATTTTACATTTCGAATGAAACGTTGATGCATTTTGAGGATGCAACTTTAAACATCTGAAACAACATGGGATTTTGTAATGATTTTTTTATTCAAGGAGTTTCTTACTTATAATGTCATACAGAGACCTAGGTACAAGCAAGCAGTTGGAACAAACTACCCAAGATACAAATCATAAGTCCTCAACATTAGACAGAGCGAAATAAAAATTTATAAAATTATTTAATTTTTAAAAAATTTTAACGAGACGTTATTTGTAGATCCTAATGTTTACAAATTGCATACCGCTATGATATTTCAAGTTGTTTTGGATTTCAACTGCTTTGATTCAAAACGTGTTTTTTCTACTCAATTAATTACTTTTAATTCACACGACATCGCAGACAGAAGTACCTTTCCAAACATCATTTCAACAAGGAATGTCTTTTAAGCAACTTTATCGTTGTCTACTGCAACAGCAAAGCGATTTTTTTTATAACTTACTTAAGAAGCAGTATGTCACATGATATTTTTAGCAGTTGGGACATTGTATTGACTAAAAAAGTAACTTGATCCTAAGAGAACTATTAGTCATTTTTGAAAAGATAAAGTAAAAAATGATAGTTTTGAAGACTTTTTTGTGTGAAAAATAAACATGACTACACTTAACAATGCAGTTAATGAAATACATAGTTAGAGCCGGATTTAGGCAACTAAAATTTTGAGTGTAATATATTTGATTTTGAAGCTATGACAATTAAAAGCATAATTGATGAGTATTTGCTCTAACAAACACAGAAAAGTTTTATATCTATATAGTGTTCCTTGGAAATTACTGGTTGTTACTAAGCATTTATTGTCACATGATCACACGGAAATAAAATATTCCACTTTTAAAATGTTGGAAACAATGAAAGTGTCTAAATCTTCTTACACAATTTTACCTTTTTTATCTAGATGGAAACCAGGGCTAAGCTAAGATGTTTTCGTTATTTTCAACATTGTGTCGGGAGCTAAGAAATTAAAAGAAACCTGTTATAGCTTCTAAACTTAAAAAATAGAAGTATTTAAAGTAAAATATTCCGTAATAATGTATTCACTCGCTCTCTCCCGATCTCGCATAATAGTGAATAATAGACTTTTGAATGTGTAAAAAAAAAGTACTGAAGTCCTGAAGAACAGTTTTCAATCTGAGAGGCAAAAACTTGGGATGCATCATTTAACAATAATATTTCACTAAACTGGGATATATCCTACCTTTTCATTAGATATTTACCCTTCATTAACAATTTCTAAATCAACGCCAGAAACTATAGTCCGCTAGCATAGTTATCCCCTACTATAAAATATATAATTTGCCGCTTGAATTGGCAATTGTCTGATGGTACTGCTATCGATCAACTCGCCAAAAATTGTTTTTTATTTTTCTTTCAATGATATTTGTTTCTGAAACTACGTTGTTCAATCGATAGTTGCGGGAGAGAAAATTTAATACTGATACGATGTCATTTCAGCCGTGAAGATTCTGCAGTGTGGAATTTAGTGGGTGGACCGAGAAGACATTCCCCTGGAGCATCGTAATGTCCCCACAGTAAAATTTATTATTTTCTGCTTATTAATGGTCTAGAAGTGAAATTTACAACCCCCTCCCCACACACACATTCCGGGAACGTCGTAGTGTCCTCCTCAGAGCAGCGGAATTCGATCTCGAAGAAAAATGTCTGAATTCGACACCGGGGTTCAGTGAAGTAGTTTTCCCAAAATGATCACATGCTTTGAAATGCTGACTGAATGATGAAATCACTGATTAATCACGAAACCAATCATCTGAGGGAAGTTTTTTAATAATAAAAAAAGATTTTTTCTATAATTGTACTTCTTGTTTTTTCATCATTTTACTCTTGCATTTTATAGAATACCCTGTGTATTTTAACTGAAGGAATGGTTTTAACATACGTAAAAGGTCAACTTACGCAATCCTACATAAACAAATATTTTTATATAAAAAATCTAGATAATCACCTAAAAACTTTTCTTTAACCACTTTGCTATGCAACGGATTTTTTCTTTATCTGAAAGACGCAAATTTTGGATGCATCATTGATCAATAATATTTCAGTAAAGTAAGATATCTCCTGCCATCAATAGATATTTACCCTTCATTAAGAAAATAACAGAGGCGGATGGGAAAACGGAAAGAGATTTACCATTATCTTCCTCTGCACAAAATATTATCGTACAAATCTTCCGTCTTGTTTTACTGTTGATCTCAGAATTTGTTCTATTTTTATGAAAGGATATTTCAGTGCTGATAGACTTAAGCTTTATCAAGTGAAAAAAAGTATTCAGTTGAGCGATAACTGATTTTTGTTTCAGAGATACGTTATAAATTCATTTATACGAAGGAATGTAACCTAAACTCTGTTTCTTGCATTATTTCTTTTTTTTTATATATATCTAGAAAACATTAAAGAGGAAACATCAAACGTCCGGCCCTTAATAAAGTAAATATAGAATAAAGTAAAGCAGTTACGGACATCTTTTTAAAATAAAATGATTTCATTCAGATAATGTTTCTTGATATTTTATGTTTGACTATATCTGGCCGAGAAAAATGAAATACAATTGAAAAATAAACCTCCATATGGACATATTTATTTACTAAATTTATGATACTGGTACTGAGGAGGCGTAAATAATTTTCATTTTTTTAATACCGTCATAATTCAATATTTTTTACAGTTATACTTAATACATAAACTTTATGCTTGCATACATTCTTACTTACATCCACCCATTTTACATGCATAAAATATCTTTCGTACTTACATATACCTTACAATACATACAAGAACTTAATGCATGAAATTATAATAAAAATACTTAGAATCCTACATTGAATATAAAACATGCAACAAATCTTTAAAAAAAAAAAAAAAAAAAAAAAAAAAACCTAGTGATCACACTATCTCAAATAAGAAATCGTCTTTAATCTTGATTTTAACTAATATTTTATGAGTAATGCTGACTGAAATAAATTTAATTTATTCAGTAATATTATTTCATTTAAATTAAATAATCTTACTTGGTCAAAACGTCCTATAATTTTTAGTATTTTTCTAAAAATTAAATTCATATCTATTCTCTGTAAAACATAAAAAACACAGTTTTTCTTGTATATAATTTTTCTAAATAAAAAATATAATGTAAAAAACGATTTGCAAAACAGTTGTCCAACATGAAGTCAGATGAATTCAATTTTTTTCAGTTTTCGTGAGGCTTTGTTTGAAGTTCAGTAGTTTCATTAGAAAAAAAAAATATTTCTCTGTTATATTATGAAAAATGATTATTCTCTAAAGTGATTATTTTGTGCGATTTTTTTCAAAATTAACGGAAAACTGACATTGATTCGCATTAATCGAATTGGTCGTGTTATTTGTCTGATTTTATTAATGTTAATTGTTGACGCACGACCATGTTATTGAATTAGAATAGAAATTGTGGCAAAAATAGATCTTACAAATTAAAATTTTAAGTGCTTTTTTTATTACAGTATTACTAATACAATTTAAGTGTGATTTTCTATCACATAATTGTAAAATAGAAAATAGTTCATAGTTCATAGTTAAAAAATAAAATAAAATAAATAAATAAAGTAAAAAACTGTTGTACTGACAAATTTATTTCTGCTCCAAAATCGATAGTAATAATAAATACTTTATATATTTTTTAATTAACTTCAAACTGAATATTTCATTCTGAATATATTAACTCTATATTTACTGATTCCTTGTTCTTGTTGATATGTTTACACTCGTACAACTTTCATATTTGCATTCATTTTGCATATTTACATACATGTTACAATATACAAATTTCTTTCCATACAAAAACTTTTATTATAAGTAATATATATTAATATAGAGGATTCGTAAATAACTGATATTTATGAAAATATCAAATTTATTCGATGTGTGTTTGTATGTTTCGACATTTTCAAAATACTGCTGATTATGAGTATTTTCAGACTTAATATAAATTAGAAACGAAAAAATATTGCACCTAACATGAAAACTTAATAAAAAAATATTCTAAATGTCTTTATCATTCTTTATTCAGTCTAAGTACAACAACATTTTACGTTTTATAAAACAAAAGTTTAAATACGAAATAGTAGTTTTTAATTGATAAATTTGAACATAAACGTAAGCTTGTCTGTTTTTTCATTTCCTATACTGCAGTGCTTTTTAAACTATAAAACAACAGGCCAGAATGTGATTATTTGTAATGAAACTGTAGATAACCAATTATGCAAAACAGCCCGATATTATTATTGGTTCTGTATTTAAAAGTTCATATATATAGGACTATAGATTTATCATATAAGGCATAGTATGCTAAATTTTGTTCTGTTAGGAAATGCATAGAACTGTTGAAATTTCCCCATCAGCAATTTCCATCAATAAACTAAAATGCACTTAAGACGTTTTGTGATGCCCTGTATATGATCTGTAGAATTTATACATACTATGCAGTATGCAAAAAAAAAGTTTAATAACGCGAACCACTACGCAAAAGGCACTTTAAGTTATTATTGTTAATAAAAAGTAGTGTAACTGAATTATTTTGTGTATCCTCTTGTACATGGAGGATGAACGCTGGGTGCACCATATTGTATAGTTAGTACCTTACAGTGCACCGCAGAGATATCAATTTCAAAGCTACCGCAAACGATTTTTCCGCATACGCCGTAATTTAACGAAATTCTTTTGAATGTCCTTGTAAAGGAACTATAAGTGCTACACGTATAATTCCAGTACCGAACATGACTTGGTGAATATTAATAACATATATCGATTTCATGACAATACGACTATATTTACGCGAGTTAGAGTACGGAAAGATAGACGGGGAGACAAACAGACAAACAGACCGAATTCATAAACACTTTTTAACTACGTTGGAAACTGTTAAAAGACATAATCGATTTAGTTTGCGTCTAATATAATATAAAAAAATAAATTTTAACAATTTTTACTTTCGAAAGAGTATCTCTGAAATTAAAGGTTAAGATATTAGCAATTAGGCAACGTTCTATATTGACAAATTGCATTTTTATCTATTCACTTAAAAAAAAAAAATCATTTGCTCAGTTTTAATTAATACGCCAAATCCCATTTATTTAAGTTGTGAAATTTTATCGACATTTTAAATTTGAAAGCGTTAAAATATTTTAATTTAAAGGCATTATGTCAGTGTAAAGAATTTAAAGAATAAAAATCCCTTTAATAAGAATCTTTCTTTATCTAAATTTCTCTTTGACAGATAATCATTATTATATGAGAATATTACTGTGGAGTAAACCACTAATTTGGATCATTGGCGCTAAGTTCATGTTGGAATACATATGAAATTATTAATGGGAAGAACGGTATAAATCATAATTTCAAAAATGTGCTTTAACTCGTTGAGGGGCGATGGTGTATGTTATATTTATATCCCACCTAATTTTAATCAGGAATCGCACCTTTAATTAAATTTTACTTTTTTAACTTTAATGGAAAAAAGTTTAAAAATTCCTTTTCCTTATTTTGAACTAAATTCTTTCGTAAATTCCGGTGTAAGCTCGACATTACAGAAATACAATTGCTTGCCTCTGAAAGGGTTAAAAATATAAGAAAAAATTCGCCTGCATTGGAGTACACTTTAATAAGTATCTTTTAAAATATTAATTTGTGACTTTCACCATTTCTACTGCATCGTCATGAGACAGAAATTCAGGATGATCTAGCTACAAAAGCATTTATTAAAGCATCACGGCAAAGCTATACAACAATATTCAGGAATTCAAAATGAAGAGATTGGTTTTCACAAACTAGGGCTTAAGTAAGCTCTGTCGGCAGTATTGTCGGTACCGCACGTGGGTTACATCTTACAGTGCTCTGTACTCTCTCTGGAGAGAGTTATTTCCGCAACCTGCCCTGAGCCTGGACAGACCTACGCCGGGAGCGTAGAAAAGGAAGTCTTCACTCTTTGGAATTTCAGACGAGAGTTCCCGAAACGACCCCAGACATTTGTGTATATGCAAGCAAGTTCTTTGATAACTGACGGCACTTGAAAATGCTTGAGGAGTGTTTCAAGTATATTAAGAATTATTATACCAAAAATGTGTAAAGGTAAGATCTTGGCTTAAAATATGATTTCTAATCTGACAGTTGGAGAGAGTTGAAGTGGAATATATTGCAAGTTTAATTGGGTTGTTAGAGATTTTATGATACACGAAATGTATTGGTCTTGTAGCAAAAGAGGGATATTTAGGAGCCACATCTGCCTCTATTGACGGAGTGCTGTTGAATAGAACCAGGACTTTAGACTACTTTAAGAGCTACATATGCACCTTCCAGGGGAATATCCCCATTTTGAACTGCGATCTGAAGTCTATAGTCAAAAACATATGTATGAAATTAAGTTCATTTCTAAGCATAACTTCATACATACTTTTCGATGATACAAAGAGCATACGGACACACGTGCAGACATTTTGTAAAAACAGGTTTTTCGGTATCTCTGACCACTAAGATGTGTAAATCCGACGAAAACCAGAAGTCGGAAAAACTTTCTATTACAATACTTTTTTCTACTATAGCTAACAAAAAATAAAAAAATAATAATACTATGTTGCTTCTAGAATTCAAAATTATGAATAATAAATCAAGTATTCGAAAATTTTTAAATTAAACTATTTAATTTATTTTAACTGTTTATTTTTCAAAACATAGTACTATATTACTTATATCTTTATCATGAAGTATTATTTGCTTTTCTCATTTAAGAATGCGTAAATGTTTAGAAGCCAGTCATCAATATTATTTACTATTTTAATCTGCATCTATATGGCATTTTTCTATTCATTATCCTCCTCAGTCCTGAGAGAAATATTACGCGAGACCACGAAAACCAGTTTACAATGAGTGTAAAACAGTCCCAAAGATGTATCAGTCTATAAATCAATGCTTATGATATGTATGCATTTCTTAAAAAGATCTAGAATTAATTTTAACAATTCTAGAAGCATTTAAATTAATTTAAATGGTGTCGTTTAATGTTGCTACAGGCGACATCAGGACTGAAGAGGTTAAAATGCATGACTGCATTTGGAAAAAGGAACTTTAGTCAGATATATTGATTAGTCAGTCACTTTTTTCTGGTTCCTCATGCTGGGATAAAAGCATAAGAATCATACACACGTATAATATAGAGACATTTTTGTGAAAGTTTAAATCAGTATTAAAATTAAAATTTCTCTATAAAATATTTTTTAAATATTAATTTTACTTTTGTAAACAATATTACTGAAAGCATAAAAAATATAACTTATTGAACTCTTCTACAGCAGTTGAAGTTCCTTATAACTAAGCATTTTTGAAATACAAATATAACAATATAAACAGTGATAGTAAAAGTAGTTTGATTACAAACTGTAATCCAGTGAACTTTTAATTACAGAAAAACCTTATTTTTAGTTAAAGCTGTATTGCTAATATTTACAACTTGATTACGACATGTAAAGTTTCTTAAAACTAATCATTCATTGAGTATATTTCTTTCTTCTCGCTGAAATAAATGCAAATACAATGACATGTTTAAGAAAACAGTTACGACTCTCCATAATTTTTTATCATTCAGTTCCGGTAGAATTTCCATCAATATAATTAGTCATACATATCTTGTTTTGATATTATTTATTAAAAAGACTCAACAATGTATGAATTAACCTTACACTTTTTTACAGTGTATAGGCACATCCTTACTAGATCTCACTGCAATTTCAATATGAATTTCGTCCGAAGACCGAATGTTCGGCTATTTTTATGTTGAAACCGAAAATACAACAAAAATCAGATTTTTGAGCTAAACTGGCCAAAAACAAAAAATGATTCTGAACATTCTGTCGGTACATACATTTTACGTAATTTAATGTACCATAATTAACTACATTCAATCTAGTTGCATCATCAAAAAAAGCTTTTTACAAAAGTTGAAATCCTTATAAAACACATCTGCATCATCTGGCATTTTCACCGTATGCTTGAAAATTTAATGACAATGATTAATTTTAAACTATAGCTTCACATTCTAAATTCTATTTTCAAATTTTTGAAAGGAAGACATGCATTACAAAAGGGCTACGTAAACTGCTGCTTAATTTGAAATATCAATACATAAATTAGATCCCTGTTATTGAAAAAGCCTTTTTTCCAGGAAAAACCATGTTACAATTTCTAGTTATACTTTAGGTTTAGCGTTAATGACAGACACGTTTGTGCGTTTTAAGAAAGATTGCGTCATTATGAGTTTTACGATTTTTATTATATTTAATAATATTTCTATGCCCCTTGATGATGAAACAGTAAATGAAAAGTTTTGAAAACAAGTAGTCGATGACTGATATTTGGAGGCAAAAAAGAAAAAAATAATTGTGTTGTAGTATTTAAAATAGTTGTAAAACCGTTTACCATTCAAACATATGTTTAACTGAATAAAGATTTTAACATGAAAATTCGCTTAAGTGGTCGTTTGTAGCATTTTGTTGGCCATTCACCTTCACCTAAACACCTTTAAAATCACTGTCTCTTTGGTCATATTTGCCCCCTTTGTTACAAGCTTTGAAAGAAAATAACACTGAAAAGCTTGGAAAAATTCATGCCATGCCTTGCATATTCAGCCAATAAAACATGCTAAACATTTTGTCAGAAATCAGTTGCTGGTATTCTGCTATAAATGCTATTAAGCCAAATATCTTTTACTCTGCATCGATATGTTTCTTTGTCCATTTCCACCATGTATCAGGATAAAATAAAAGTCTCACAGGGTCTGAATTTTTATTAAAACAAGATTGCTTAAAGTGATGCTCATATTACGTATTAGCTTTCATAGCATTCATGCATATTAAATTTTATTTTAGTGTGCTGGTAAGAGAAGGCTAAATAACCCTCTGCACAAAGTTCTCTTTCTGACCAATACAGTTCATCCCATAAATTTTGTGTATTATTATCTTGCCTGAAATAATTTTAAATGGCCGCGTTTTTTTCCAAATATAACTGGAGATAGATCTGTAGTTACAGCGCAAGATATTATGTTTTTAATTGATATATTATGAACTTCTAGTTAATCTTTATCCCCCCGTCGCGCCCAATAAGTGTAGGCTACTTTCTTTTAAATTCAGATTTTTTGATTGCCACCCATTTTTCAAAGTAGAAATATTCACTTTGTCTAATGGTAAATACAATGGTGTGCAGGTAAAGCTAATTAAAATATTGAAAAAAAACTGGTGGGAATCAAACAAACTGAATTTAAAAAAAATAGCCTACATTGCCAGTGAAAGCCAGGGGCGCGAGAATTAAACCATTGAGGGGCAAAGTACTTCTGTTTCAAAAATGTTAAAATGATGGACTTACACCGGGATTTATGAACAAATTTATATGAAAATAAATGTACATCATACAAATCAGATTTTGGGATACATAATATACCGGTGCCCTTCAACGTATTAAGGTATTAAATCCTTCTTTGCTGTCACTAGCTTGCTCGAATGAACATTTGGAATTTAAATTGAAAAATACATATACTATAAAATATACTTCCGGGGCGGTCATCCCTGTCATCTATGCTATAGTTACGTATGTATATATTGTGTATGAGCACACAAAATGGTATATCCATATACTACACTAGGTGGCTTTGCATAGGAATATTTTTGGAGCAAAAAAAATTAATTTATATAAACACCGTACACTTTTATAGAGAATTTTTACAAAATTTTATTCCAAATGTACTTTTTCTGAAAAAAAAAAAAACGAATTTGTAAAATCTAGTTATTAAGTCATAGTTTAAAAAATAATTGAAGTTTCGCAAAAGATGTTTAGTAACAAAATTCTAAAATTCCTTTCAGTATTTAGAGAATTCTTAAAAAGAAATCTAGAACACTTTATATTTAATCCTCAAGTTGTTTTCGTTTTTCAACGTGAAGAAATATTTTTCTTTAACCGCAGTTAAAGGATTTAATAAAAGAACACCTGCATTCATAGAGTGACATTTCCGACATAAACTGTAGAATTTAATAGAAATAGCATTTGGGAAATATACATTCCGTAACTTAAAACACTTAATCATTTAAATTTTTATGTTTTCATTTTTTATTTTGCTGGAAAATATAAGTATATTTATTTATTGATACAGTTCTTAAAAAACAGCAATATTTTAGATATTTCTGAAAGTTTCTAAGTTAAGATATAGAAGATAGAAATATATGCTTGTTTTTAATGGCCATATTTACTCTAAATATGGAGCTTTCTTATGTACAACGTAGAAAATAAGCAAAATATAGTAATTTTATACTAATTTCTTGGATGACAGGGCTGCCACAGTAACTATTTTTACATTCTGTTAGCACCATTATTTAAAAAAATACATTTTGTAGTATATTTCTTATGCAAAAGTTGTCAAAGCGTATATAAAAAAAATGTTTTGAAAATGTGGTGCGAAAACGAATAAAGAATCGCCTGTGACAACCCTGGGATTTTCATAATAAATTGATAAAATGAAGCCTAATGATCCTATTATACGAAGCATCAAAGTTATTGCTACTCTCGATTAACACTGCTAAGCTATGGCTTCAAAAGAAGTTGCATGAAACAAGAAACTTCTTATTGCTGCTGAAATTTTGTCGCCTTTATTGGTCCTTACTTTATGAAAGAACCTAGTCGTCCAGGATGACCAATGAACTTTTTTGAAAACTGAAAAGGACGGAGCTTTGATCATTATGCTCGGCAATTTTTGTCGTTTTAATTTATTCCGTATAAAAGCAATCTAATAAGGGTTTAACATCAAGCATTTTCGTCAGTAAAAATGTTCCTACTGCCTTATCTTATATACAGGATGCTTCGAAAGGTCATGTCCAATCGGCACGTGTGGGTTTGTCAGGTCATGAGGAGCAAGAATTACATAGGAACTGGGGGTCGGAAACACGATCGTGACAGTGCAATGGTACCGTGACCGTAACTCAAAGAAAAGATAACCAACGGTGTGAAAAGATCTTTATTTTACAAAAAGCTTCATCGAAGTACAAAATATAAACGAAAAATGTAACAACTCATAAGAAGTCCTCCAAATGTACCCGGTTAGCCGTGATGCATGCTTCACTTCGACGCCGTATGTAATCGCGAGCACATTCCAATCGGCCCTATACCGTGGTCACCACGATCCCTGAATCTAAACCCCTTGGATTTCTATCTCAGGAGATATCTTAAGTCTTTGGTATACGAGACACCCATTCCATCGGCCAGGGATCGATGGAGCGGCGGCCCGTGTCCGGGAGACACCTGGCCAATTGTAACGTGTTCGCGATTACATGCGGTGTTGATGTGAAGCATGTATCACAGCTAATGGTGCACATTTTGAGCAGTTGTTATGTGTTGTAACATTTTTCGCTGTATTTTGTACTTTGATTAAGTTTTTGTAAAATCAAGGCAATTTTACACTGTTTGTTGTCTTGTTTTTGCGTCATGGTCACTGCGCAATTGCACCGTCACGATCGCATTTTCGACCACCAGTTCCTATGTAATTCTTGCTCCTTATGACCTGACACACCCACCCGTGCTGTTTGGACGGGACCTTTTGAACCACCCCGTATATATATTTCAAAGGTATTTTATATGCATATAATTCTTTTGGAATCAAAATACAATAAACAAATTAGTACAACAAAATCTGACCAAATCTCTAATTTAAAAAAGGCATGCAATTTTATACATTAATTGGTATAGTAAAAAATTTATATATATGGAAAACATCATAATAAAAATAACTACTGTTATAAACTACTTGCCTTAATATTGCTAAATTATGAATCATAATGTATTTAATGATAGATATGCCAAACAATAAATGAAATAAAAATGATTTCGTCTAAAAATATAACAAAATTTAACAAAGCAAATGCAGGTGGAAAGTACAAATCACGCAAAAAGCTGAAAAGGTCCATTACTTGCTAAAAAAATACATTTAAAGAAAAATAAATTAGAAATACAAAAATAAAAAAGGAAAACGTATTGTACTTACATTTCAAATAACATGCCAAAATAAGAATCGAACACTCGATTCATGTAACATTCAAGATGCTTGATTACTACAGTTATATTTAAGATTTAATGCGTAAAGTTAAGATACTCATTAATCTAAAATTATTAAACAATAATCAATTACTAATTAAAACTAATTACAAAAAAAGTAAGAACCCTAGATGAAATTTTAAGACCTTTAATCTATAGAAAAAAATATATAGCTCAAGATTTGCTGTAAACAAGAATACTAATTATAAATTTAACGCTGCCCTTTATAATCAGTTAAACAGCTTGTAAATAAATAACTGTTATGCACTTAGTGCTTCCGTTTGTTAGAAATTATGCTAAATTATAGTCACACAGTTTCGTTTTTCCATCTATTATCTAATAAATGTATTAAAGTTAAATTAATATATTTTCAAACATTAATAATACTTTTTAATTATAATTTTTAAAGCCGATTTTATGCCAAATTAAAGAACTAATTTATTTTTATCATTAATAATAGTAAATGCCGGTGAAAATGTTTATAGAAAAACTAATAAATATCTATCAGCTTTGACTTTTATTGATTTATTCAAAATAGTTAACCAACTTATATACGCTATAACTACAATTAAATTGTACAATTTTTAATAAGCATCAATCTATTTTAAACGGTTTTAATTATATGAACAGGTTGTTACAGAATTGGAGCGAAAATTCAGAGGGGTGATAGTAGACATCAAGAGGATGAAAAATTACCATAGAACATTCGGTTGGCAAACCACGTTCAGTCGGTAAAAATCTCAAAAATAGACGTCGAGAGGACAGTGAGCATGACGAAGGGAGTTGCCAAACAAATGCGAGGATTATGAGCACTGCGGTCGAGAAGAAGAAACCTTCTCGTATGCAAATTTCCCATTCGTATGGGAGAAAAAAGCAGTGAGCAAGTATTCATTTGTGGGCCTTGCAGAATTCGTGGTCGTTAAACTTCATTGGGAAACAACATGTCAGGTTACACGAGCGAGGAATATGCTGGTATGCATTATTTACGGTCGAGCAAGTAGCAGTGGATGCCTATTTCATAAGATATACCAAAAGAAATATCCGAAGCGGTGCTGTCCACACCTTGCAACCTTCACGAACATCGATTGACGGCTGCGGGACAGGTATCCTTCCAAATAACGACGCGTAATGAGACAGCAAGAACGCAATATGCACACATCTGAAATACAAAGAGTATAGCAACGGTTTATCGTTTCTATGTTGACAAGTACGCGATCGGTTACAGCTGAATTGCGTATTTGGTACGAAATGGCGCTGAAGGTTCTGCGTGCAGAAAACATGCATCGCTTCCACTTGCACAAGGTCCAACCCCTAGACGATGCCGATTAACCACTTATTGCACGCTGGTTGCACGCTGGATGCTTAATGCCAAATTGAATGACTGACAGTTTCCCGCCGCTGTTTTATTCTCAGATGAAGACTGCTTTACGAGAGAAAGCGTGGTTAAAACGCATAATGCACATATGTGATCGTCCGAAAATCCCCACAGTACTCACTCGTCGAAAGTGCAACACAAGTTCGGCACTATCATCTGGACAGAGATTCTCGGAGATCATATGTTGGGACCGTACCTTCTGACCGAAAGTCTCAATGGAGCAATTTACTTTGTTTTTCTACAGCACGTGCTCCCGGATTTGATGCTATGAATACTTGTCACAATGCCCCATATCACGTGGTTCATGCATGATGATTCACCAGCTGATTTTGCGACTGCGATGCATAACTTCCTCGATGCTACATATCCGGGAAGGTGAATGGAACGTGGCGTACCTGTTGCTTGGCTTCCACGCTTGCCGGACCTCAATCCTTTAGATTTTATCTTTTGGGGCCACATAAAGTCGCTTGTTTATCAGAAGCCTGTGGATACACTGGAGGATCTGACATCTGGGATTGTCGTCGATTAAGCAGACATCGACAGCACACCATGCATGTTTGACCACGTCTAGCAATCCTACGTCCATCGGTGTCGGCTATCCAATAACTTTCGCGGCTGCAACTTCGAACGATTCCTATAAAAATATCTCGTCATCTCCTTTCTGACGTTGAACTGTAACGCATTGTAACACTGCTTTATGTCAAATTAAATGTTTTACTACTTATTATTGGCCCTTTTTGTTCCACTCGACGTCACACCCTTCATAAATATTTTTGCAAATTTATCCCATTAAACGTGGTTTACGACCCCATATTCTATGGCAATTTTTCATTCTTTTGATTCCTACTGCCTACTATCAACCCTCTAAATTTGTTGGTTGAATTTGGCAACACCCAGTATCTCTCTGTCTCTCTCTCTCTCTCTCTCTCTATTTATCTGTCTATCTATCTCTATATATACACACACACATATATATATATATATATGTGTATGTGTGTGTGTGTAATATTACTCTTCCGCTAAAATATCTTTTGAATCCCACACAAAAATTATGGTGATTGTATTATTGTGAAAAGTCTGAAATAGACGAGATTGACACAAATGTCAGCAGATAATATTTAATTCACAGGGGTCTGTGCAAGATCACATTATTACACTCAGCGAGTCAAGCAATAACTGAAGTAAATTCCTCAACTAGCAAATATTCCCTGTAAACATAATTAATAATCCATGAGGTAGACGAAAACTTTCTCTATTTCCAGTTCATTCCATTCTATCGAAAGAGGGACCACATCCCATTTGATAGTTGATCAATCTGGTCAAAATATTAAAGGCGATGTCACTCTATTTAACTATTTCAGTATCTTCAGTAAAATTTAGTATATAACAAACTTTCACTGATGCCTACATGTTATTAAAACACTAGGACGAACAGGAAAAGCTGCTTTTGAGCTCGCGTAGCTGTATTTAAATCCAAGAAAGGACCAATGCAACAGCTAAAAGCAGATATGACTCTAAACCAATCCGAAACTTCACTTACAATCTGCGTCGTGGAAGAATAATTTTGGTGTTAATGAGCTTGGCTTTACGCGGGAAGGAATGTTCTACAAGTTTCTACGAAAATAATATTTATGCGAAAACAGAAAATGGAACGTTCGAAACGAATGCATTATAACTAGTAAAGAATTACGAGAGCCGAGAGTGAAATTTTCAAAGGGAAATGAAAAAAAAAGTATGATGTGTTAAAAAAAAAGGAGGATTTTGAAATCGGAAAACGCAATAAAAGGTATTTTAAGACAAAATACATTTAATTCAACGTTAAAGTTGGAGAGGAATTAGGATAGTAAAAATAAGTTTTATATACATATAAAAAAGTTTAACATTTAAAGATTAAAATATGATGCTAAAATGTGTACAGATGAATATTTAACGCATCACTAGCTATCAATAGCACCGACGATATCAATAGCACGGGTATTTCTATTTTGATTACACTGAAATTTAATTTAGTTGCGTTAGACGATTGAAATCGATAAAACTAGTTCAACTCTTTCAAAATTAATCAACCTTTCAGGCATTTAACATTTTATTTATGCATCACTTATTTCACATAAGCGCGCTAATTTGTTTATTAATCTATCTAAGGTAATCGTATTATTGAATTGAAGAAAATCCTTCAACACTTGCATGAAATGAAGTAATCTAATAATAACAATAAAAAAAAAACAAGAAGTAAAGTAAATCAAATAAGTAAATAGAAACGCAATTAAACGAAAGCAACGTTTTAAGTTTCATACGTAGTATTTCATTATCGTATTTGAACTTACGAAACTCTATATTTACAAAATTTTGCGAAAATGCAGAAATTTTAAAATAAACATTCTGTCGCATTTTTTGTGATTCTGTGATAAATTCCTTAAATAATACATATAACTAATGTGAGGTAAGTAATTATTTCCTTTTATCTCAATCGTGTTGACATATAATTTTTGAACCAAATATAAACTAAGGATGTTGCATAATTTGTATAATTTCGGGCGTGCAGGGCCGATAAAAAAATTAAGCGGACCTGTTGGCCCGATATAAAAATTTTTGCGAAGCAGATAAAATGCGAGCGATTTTCAATGGATATGGTCAGGAGGGGTAATTATGACCACTTTTTACATTTTCAACATTGCTATTTTTTTTTTTTTTGCTTATTTCTATTTGGAAAAGTGGTGTTTTTAGTACATAGGAAGTAACATTGATCCTTTAATAATACCTTTTAAAAGTTTTAATTCTCTTAGCTGTTTCTTTTTTAAAGTTAAAAGGATGTTTATAATTACCCCCATCAAAAACTCACAATCACATAAGTTTGGGGTAATTAAGACCACTAGCGGGGAAATTATGACCACAATATATTCTCTTTATACTTGCCAATACACATTTGTTTGGGGTAATTGTGACCACTTTGAACTCCAAAGTGACAAATCCGTTTAACAAAAATTTTATAGACTTAGTTTCAAATTGCTATTCGGATCTCAAAATGGCTTCAGACTAGTAACAAAGAATATCTAAGATGAAATATACATTATGAGGTTAATATCTAAGCTTGAAACAAAATTTTACCATCCACAGTTTTCTCCAATAGGACGGTGGTCATAATTACCCTCCGGTCATAATTACCCCACCTGACCCTATGATTTCCTTGTGAGATGAAATCTCACAGTGTTTAAATTATGTTACTGTTTTATTTCTTTTGGCCTTATACATCGATGTTCTTTAAGCTTAAATCCATATTTATTTTTGCGCAAGCGATTTTGTTTAAGTTCGTACTTCGGCAAATTCGCCGCTTCACCGCACATCGACAAGTTCGCTGACGTTCGGCTGCGCCTGGCATAGGGTGCTTCTCCTTTGAGTTTTGTACGATTGTGATGACGTCATCGGAGCAAGTCTCTCACGGCATATGCATTGAATGGGTGTCTATCTTTCGGAGGTGTGTCTATTCGCCGAGCGTACAACAAATAAAAATAAAGCTTTTTAAATGTTTTCTTTCGGATTTGTTTATTAAGACATCACCTAATATTTTAAATTCTCTAATAGATTTAAATCTTTTCTTTCATTAACTTTTGAAGTCCCCGTATTCTTGCTATAAATTAAAAATTCCGTTAATTTTAAATCAGAGTCTGTTTTGTTGGTGATCTGTTATGATTTAGTTCTTGTTTTAAAGATCGCGGGCAGCGAGCTTCGGCTCCGGTCTGTCTGCCGACGCCGATGGATGTGGAATCCGGTAAAAAGTTTTTCGAAAACGATGTCTACGATTTTAACAACAACTGTTAAATTATTTTTTGATACCGTGGAAAAGATTTTAATTACGTTTCTCATCAATACTAAATTTGATTTATGCTGCACTTTAATTTTTAAAAGAAATATCTATCTTCAAGTGGAGTAGATGCTTTTATTGGCAAGAATTAATTCATGAACGGTGACCAACGGGAAGCCTTTTCTTCTCTTCTTCAAGATGAAATAAAAGATTGATTTATGCTTAAAGGTGTCCTCATCATTTATTTACAGATATACAAGTAAGAAGTTTCCTTTTTCTATTTTTTTACAATTACTGACCTCAAAGAACGGAGGGTTTTTATTGCGATACTACACAACGCATGTTAACTAAAAAGAGCTTTAAATTAATTATACCTTCAAATTAACGGCACATTATTAGTAATACCACATTTTGGTGCCGCAAAAAGAGTGGTTCTGAAGAAAATTTAAATTGATTTAAAGAAAATCGTAATATTTTAGAACTTTTGTTCTCAGAATAACTTTAAAAAAAATTTTTGATGTGTTTAATAGAATTCAAGATTTGTTCTTTTGGTAAATTTTTAAGAAATATGGAATATTTTATGCAATAATTTTTGCATAACTACATATGACAATATTTTTTTAGTATTGGAAGTTTCTGTTCTCAAAAAATTTCTTGCATAGATTTTTGCTATTTTGAAGAATTAAATTTTATAATTCTAGAATGAATTTTGTTCTGCTCCATCTTGAAGAATATAATATATTTTACTAAGTTTCCCATATTTTTTTAAACAATTATTTAAATTAAGATCAATTTCCCATTGAAGAATAGTCATATTTTTGTTGATGCATAATTATTATTCTATTTAAATAGTTTTATTTGAAGAATTTCATCTACATATTCTTCTATTTGTAATGAATTATTAGAGAACCTAATTTTTTTAAAGAATGATTATTTGGTATATATATTTTTTTGAAATGAATTATATATTGTTCTTAGAAAAATTCTAATGAATTTGAAATAATAAAATTGTTCTCAAGAACATATTTCATATTTTAAGAGGCTATGACTTTGGGTTTTTAAATTTTATGGCACTATTAAATTGCAACAAATTTACAAATTCTATATATATATTTATAAGAAGCATTATTTTTGAAATCATGATTATTGGTACTGAGAAATTTTATTCTTATGTCATACTTATTCTTCTGAAGCTGAAATTCTTCACAGAAGTTATTAGTTGTAAATATCCTATATAACATTCTTGGAGATTTCTATGCTTCTATTCTACAAATTTCAAATCAAGATATTTTGTTTAACAATAATTTGAATGCAAGAGTTTGTTCATAGATTTATTCTTACGCCATCTGGACTGTGATGTTCTATTATAATCTTACAGTTTGGCTTAGTGCAAAGATAATCTGCAACTTACAAATTAAGAATGTATGCACTTAAGAATATTTTCACATTTATTTTACAACTGTTCTCATGTTGTTTCTAAAAGCACTCTCAGCTGACAAAATTTTATATTTGAAAAATTCATGTTGCTTCATTTTTTTTATATTCTTATGGCAAGTTATAATTTTGAAATTGGACCTCTCCACTTCATCGTATGTGCAGACTATGACAGTTTTCAACAGACAAGATTCTCATGTTGCTCTCAGAAAAAGAATGAAAGCAGCATTATGTTTTTTTTCTCTTGAGAAGAAGTAGGCATGGGACTACATCATTCCTGTTACAGTTATATTCTTGAAATTATTTTACATCATCTATTTAAAAAAAATCTTATGGTTTTATACAGCTTTTTAAAAAAATAATAAGTTCTCATATTGTCAGTGTTCTCTGCAAATAATTTTAACTGTGTGTCACTGCTGTTTCGTATATTTAAAGACTGTCTCTCTACATATGTTGCTCTAAGAGTTCTCTTCCAACTTGTTAAAAAAATAAAAATAAAATATACTCACCTGAAAAAAAAAAAAAAAAAAAAAAAAAAAAAAAAAAAAAAAAAAAAAAAAAACTTTGCTTTATTTTCAACAGTTTCTTACCTGATGAAGTTGGCCATTCACTGATGAGTTGTATCCATTTGTACTGACCTCTTCTCTAGTATTTTCCTTGTTTTACGGTTGAAGATAAATATATTAATACTATACTTACCTGCTTAACTCATTGTTTTATAACAATAACTTTAAAATTTTTGCTTCATTTTCAACGCTGAAGTAACTATTGAAGAACAGTCATGTCATGTTTGAGTCATTTTATCCTTACAATATTCGATTCAATTCAATATCTTCGTTGTTTGTCTTTAAAGCTAAATAAGATTTACGAGTAATCTCAAATGTTTTCTCAAGTAACAGCTTTCACAAGACCTGATTATGGAAGTTTCGTTGGTTTGCCTTTTCTATTGTGAGATGTATATTATCCTTACTAAGTGGATTGGTTGACTTATCTGCTCCTATAAGTCAGTGTTGCTATTTTTTTGCAAATTTTTTTTTGCTAAATCAAGAAGATTTATGAAATATTATAAAATTAGTTACTTTCAATATTGATTCTTACATATACCAGCTGCAGTTACAAAAGTTTTATTTTGATTCAGGAATTCTCAAGATCAATTCATTTTCTGTCTAAATTCCCCATAATTCAAAAATTTTATTGTGCCTTTGTTTTCATTTGTGAATATACCCAAGTCTCTAAATTTTTATGTTGTCATATGCCTCATATTTTTACACAAGTAATTAATTGAATGAATTCTGAAGATTTATTATTAATGAAGAAATTAATTTTTTTTTGAGCATCAAATCAATTCCTATACAAGATTACATAAAAAGAAAAGAAAAGCACAGTTCTTAGTAACTCTATTTAACAGCGCCTTTTGATATAGAAGTGTTCCTTAGTGAATCTTCAAAATTACTAAGAAATTTAAAGAAAAAGTGCTTACTGATATCATCACCTACCTACTTATGTCTCATTTGTTTACCCAAGATGTGTGTGTGAATCTTCATTACATTATCGATTTTTCACCAAATACAACATCATTTTATCATCTTCAGTGCTCTATAATTCATCCTTTTAGTGTGTCCAAAATAGTGATTGCTGAAAGTTAATGATTAGCTTCAAAAGAAGTGAAGCACACGGATGTTGTGTTGTCGCCAAAAAAAAGTTCTCGTCCAATGTTCCTGTATAATGTCTATTCAACTGTTAAGTTCATGTTGCCTTTTTGTGTGTATCATCTACAGATATGTGTTTGTTTCTACATGATAAACACAATGTTTACACCTTTTGCAACAATACACACAACTGATGTCTTTTTGTGTACCAAAACTTTCAGCGTGTTTTTGAACATTCTGATAACATTTATTTATTTTTCATGCAAACTTTAAATTGTGTTTATAACGCTAAGGAATCAAGGATCTGTAAAGAAGGACATTGCTGTTGTTTTTGCAGTTATGGGATGGTATATTGTGCTATTTAGTGTATATAGTTATTTTTTTCTTTTTGCACAAGGTGTCAGGAGCCTTGTTTAGGGAAAAGCCAAGCCACCTGAAATCTTGAGTAAAAACATGAATAGTCACAGTGTATATTGTTCTATGATTGTGGATGATAGTATATTTTTTTACATGATTTCTTGATTTTTCTGCATGAAATATTTTATGTAAATGATTTATAATATTTATATTATGGTACACTTGAAAAATTAAATTTCCCATGATAGTGTCAATTTTTTTAAAAATCTTTCATTGTATATGAAAGCATTTATTTTTTTTCTGGGGATCCCCACCCACTCAACCAAATACCTACGTATTCTTAAAACCATGGTTTGTCTGTTTGTCTATGAGTTTATCTTTATACATATTTAAAAATTGTATCAAGTGATGTCTCATATTTTAAAGAATAGTATATACTTTGAAAATTTTTGGAGTTACAAAAAGTATTGGTGTTTGTTGATACATTGCTTTTGCAATACATATTTTCAGGTTCTATGAAAAGCAGTAAGAGTATATGTTTCAGCAATATAACACTTAATTCCTTTTAGACATGTCTCTCTCTTATATATGTTGCAACTACCTTAACTATCTGTGTTTTACATGTGAGTGGTCATTTAGTGCACGATTTGGCCACTTGTTCATGTGGAATACAGCTGGTTGTTTGAAGTCAATATATTTAGTACTAAATTGAATTTTAAAAAAAAATGATGAATATCATATTGTGAAAATGTTACTAAAGATATTTTTTATGTATGGCCAGTTTGGAGTAATTAAATAAATGCTCTATTTTAAAAATTGTAAGTCCTAGGCGATGATCAAAAACTATTTTGATCTTTGTTGCTTGTAAAGTGCAACTTTTCTTATATGGTATACCAATTTAATTAAATGTTTGATAATGAGCTCATTTTATATATGCTAATTCTCATTTTATATATGCTAATTCTCACTTTATATATGCTAATTCTGATTTTGTTTAGCAATTTTTACTTAAGTAATACATAGGATTTTATATATGCTAATTCTCATTTTCTTTAGCATTTGTACTAAGGTATTATTTGTGAAGATAAGTTTATGACATCATACTGCAATTGCCATAGATAGAAAGATTTGGCATTTTTAATGTATACTTTTTGAATATACTATGTATACTTTTGATGTATTTTCTTTTTCTTCTCTCTTCCCTTTTGGTTACCACTAATTTTTATTTGAAGCAGTTTAACTTTTGGCTTTACTTTAATATTTTAACTTTGATTTTTTTTTCTCTGTCATTGGCATTCAAAATTTTGTCATCCTGTTTCTGTAAAAGGTTGATTTCATTTTACCTTTTACATCACTTGCTCTGCCAAAATTTTACTCGGTAAATGGGGGTATTGTGAGATGAAATCTCACAGTGTTTAAATTATGTTACTGTTTTATTTCTTTTGGCCTTATACATCGATGTTCTTTAAGCTTAAATCCATATTTATTTTTGCGCAAGCGATTTTGTTTAAGTTCGTACTTCGGCAAATTCGCCGCTTCACCGCACATCGACAAGTTTGCTGACGTTCGACTGCGCCTGGCATAGGGTGCTTCTCCTTTGAGTTTTGTGCGATTGTGATGACGTCATCGGAGCAAATCTCTCGCGGCATATGCATTGAATGGGTGTCTATCTTTCGGAGGTGTGTCTACTCGCCGAGTCTATTCGCCCGTACAACAAATAAAAATAAAGCTTTTTAAATACTTTCTTTCGGATTTGTTTATTAAGATATTATCTAATATTTTAAATTCTCTAATAGATTTAAATCTTTTCTTTCAGTAACTTTTGAAGTCCCCGTATTCTTACTATAAATTAAAAATTCCGTTAATTTTAAATCAGAGTCTGTTTTGTTGGTGATCTGTTATGATTTAGTTCTTGTTTTAAAGATCGAGGGCAGCGAGCTTCGGCTCCGGTCTGTCTGCCGACGCCGATGGATGTTGAATCCGGTAAAAAGTTTTTCGAAAACGATGTCTACGATTTTAACAACAACTGTTAAATTATTTCTTGATACCGTGGAAAAGATTTTAATTACGTTTCTCATCAATACTAAATTTGATTTATGCTGCACTTTAATTTTTAAAAGAAATATCTATCTTCAAGTGGAGTAGATGCTTTTATTGGCAAGAATTAATTTATGAACGGTGACCAACGGGAAGCCTTTTCTTCTCTTCTTCAAGATGAAATAAAAGATTGATTTATGCTTAAAGGTGTCCTCATCATTTATTTACAGATATACAAGTAAGAAGTTTCCTTTTTCTATTTTTTTACAATTACTGACCTCAAAGAACGGAGGGTTTTTATTGCGATACTACACAACGCATGTTAACTAAAAAGAGCTTCAAATTAATTATACCTTCAAATTAACGGCCCATTATTAGTAATACCACATTCCTTGAGAAATGTAAATGTGCGTCACGAGCCGATGCGAGTTTAACAACATCAATACAGAAATATAACATGTCCATCGTAGAGATCGGCATCGTACAGTTACATGATGAGTTATCCCGGGTTTAATAATTTCAGCAGATTCGTGCCGGGCTGAGATCAGGCTTGATTTTGTTTTCTACATAGGCGTACTGGGATGGAACTGGTCTTAATCGTTCTCAAGATGTGTAGGATAGGCATTATGTTTCGTAAAATTATTAATAGCGATAATGAACTTCTGTTAACTGTATGTTTGGAAATATACCTCAAGGTGGTTCGCATATTCACTGCTCAACAATGCAAAACTTTCATACACATTTTCTTACTCATTCTTACCTGTAAAGGCAAAAAATTGACAGGCCTAACTATTAAAGGCATTTGGAATCGAATAGCTTTTTCCATTTTATATAAATTACTTACAGAGATAACATAGATTCTTGTCACATGACTGTAGATTTTTCTCCTTTCCTGTGCTATCGCTACCGGAAATTCGATTTTAAACGCTAACTTTGGCAGTATTTTCTGAAAGCTATATTGCTTTTATCTAAAAGAAAAACGGTCTTTACATAGTTTCTGAATAAGAATACCCGCTAATCTTACGCGTTTCCGAAAAGGAATGAATTCTTAAATGTGTTAGAATGTAGCTCTTTTGGATTTCAGAAAAGCCTTAAAAATAAGAAAAATAGTTTCACAAATCTACTTTTTATTATACAGCTTAAACAGTTATGTTTTTAACCCTTTATTCTAAACTACATTAATTTTTTAATGAATCATTATTTTAATTTTGAAACGTCTGTAGAGACGATGACTAAAAGACTAAGTCATTAATGTTACTGTTGTGTGTTTTCTATTTTGCGAACACATAGTAATCTAATCTATACTGTAAAATGTTCCCATAAACATGTTGTAGTATCCATTAAAAGAATCTCAAATGTATGTCGAGAAAAAGGGAACTTTTTGTAGAAATTGAGTCGGGCCGGGCCTGTTTTCACTAATTTTTCTACGGGCCGGGCCGGGTCGAGAGTTGTAAAAATGTAAACGGGCTAGTCCGGGCTCGGGCCGAACTCTTAATTTTTACACCGGTCAGGGCCGGGCCTTGTCATGGAAATTCCGTCCCGTGCAGATCTCTAATTGTGTTTCTAGATTTTTTTTATAACCACTATTTCATCCTAATAGTATATTCTCCCTAAAAATTCTGCCAATAAATAAAGCGAAGGTTACTGTTTCCGGCCCGTGCAGATCTCTAATTGTGTTTCTAGATTTTTTCTATAACCACTATTTCATCCTAATAGTATATTCTCCCTAAAAATACTGCCAATAAATAAAGCGAAGGTTACTGTTTCGAAGAAAGATTAGAAAAAATCTAGAAAAGTAAAACCTATCAGCTGTATTGATTGTTTTGAACGTATATATATAGTCATCGGTAACAGCGTTGTCAGTTTAGCGGAATTCTGAATTCAAAATATCTACCACATTTTTTTATAGCAATTTTCATTACATTTATTCGACGAAAGTCTGCCATTAAACAAAGAGAAAATCATTATTAAAAAGGGGGGACATATTAAGGTCATTCACCAAAACCAGGACAATTATTGTAGCCACAGCGTGCAAAAATGTAAATTTTTGTAGCATTTTGTAATATTTTTGCATATAATAGCATGAGTATTATTAGAGGTGTATTCACTCTATGCATAAAGGCATGAGTTTAATAAATCGTTATTTCTTTTTTAATTTTCACATAGGTAAATATCTACTACATGGACTGTAACCATATCCAGATTCATAAATAAAAAATATTGTTTTCAGCACTTCGCCTAAATTTAATTTTTTTTTTCTTTTTCATTTGCATAAAAGAGACAGTGATTTTCTTATGAACAGCGAAATATTTTTATGTCAATTTTTTAACTGTCAAATGTATGTCTGGACATGGGTAACCAGAGTATTGAATGAACAGTATGTCTTTGTTTTAATTAACATAAAATGTATAGGTAAGTAAGTAAGCACCCACCCTGGGAACCCGCTTTTGGCTTATGGTTAGGTGTAACCCCCAAGCCCAGGGCAGGGAAAAGTTTTACTACCTGCAAAACTCTTTAATTTTTTTTTTTTTTATACAGTTTAGGAGAAATAACAGTGTTAGGTATATGACAATTATTGACAATGTTTGCAATAAATATTTACAGATGACCCCTATAATTACATTTGAGAGAAATATTCATTATTATAACATATAAATATGCATATTTTTTAGAATTTGATATTAAACTTTTTTTTTTTTAACACAATTACCTACATATTTGCAACACTTTTATGTTATTTTCAGGATTCACAATACTAACATCAATTTAAACCATGTACAAATGTGATATTTGCAACACTTAAAGCTATTTTCAAGATATATGATGCAAAATTATTTTTAACTCTATACTAAAAATAAGTATTAAGGTACAAGATGCGAACAATAATTAATATTATGCACTATTATGAAAGTATAAGTAATTGTAGATAATAATTACCTACAAATTTACAATACAATGATACTGTGTTTGAGATATTATGTAAGATACATGATGCAAAAATTATTTTTAAATCTACACTAAAAATTTAGTATTAAGGTACAATATGCGAACAATAATTAATATTATGCACTATTACAAATTCTTTTGAGTTATTTAATATTTGACAATATGACCATATGGTCCTACTGAACACATCTTCTATTTGCCAAGTGTGATTGATAAACCGGACACGCAGTGGAATCCGCTGAATGTTTCCTATAATTAGATAAGTGGAAACAATTTGTGCATCTATATTGCGAGGGAACTCCCGCAAAAGGGCACTCCGAAGTGCAGTGACCTCTCGAACATTTGGCGCAAATTGGCTGTCTCCTGCAGTAAGATGTCTGATGTCCATACAGCTGGCAATTGCCGCATCTAATTATTGGGCGAAAAGAACGAATATAGCACTTGTTGAGACCCACCTGTATAAATTTTTTATCCAATAGTTCTTGTGATGCTTTTGTTTCTAATTGCAATATGATGTGATGTAGTGTAGAATTGTCCCTCTTTAGAATTTTCAATAAGGTGATGTTTTTATCAGATAAATTTTCTTCAAGATATGATATTATTTCATTTGTAGGTACTGAGGATGGAATACCGGTGATTATTACTCTTTTGTAATTAGTCAACTTATATGTGATTTCTGTTAACTTTGTAATGTCAGGAGTGTTTTCTATCATTTTTAACAAATGTTCTGTATTGTCATCTGTATTAGATTGTATAATTATTGTATCTGGATTTCTGGCATTTCTGCAGTATATTATTGGAACTTCCTTCACTTTATTAAAGTGTTCGTTAAGTAATGCTTTGAGTTTTGGAATCCTTATGTGTTTAGCGGTTGTTCTAATTAATATTGCAGAATTAGACTTCGCCAAAGCAGGGGGAACGCCCGTTTTTGTGCCATCACCGCATTTCACTCCTTGACAGCCCCCACTAGAGTACTCCAGGTTTCGCGTCACCAACTCCTCAATTTTCTGGCAGCACTGTATCCTTTGTCTAATGTTTAGTTGAGGAAGAAGAATGTCATATTGCTATTGTTTTAACAATTGCATTGATAGCTGCTGTTGTATTTTCACAAAGTGCTTCACGCTAATCAGAAAGATGTGGTTATGTTTTCATAACAAAAACCCCATGATCACTCCAACAATTTAAAGAATAATTAAAATTTTAGTATGTATTTTAGTATCTTTTTTAGATGTAGGGGAGACTGGAGGGGGTTGACCCAATTTTTAGCAAATGATTTTTTACTTTTTAAATAATGAGCCTCGAATAATGTTTCATATATCATTTTATTCGTTATACAATCAGTTATCAAAATAAAATTGCGAATTAAGTGTACTACATAATAAACTTGGGAAAATGATTGATTTTAAACGTGAGAAGATAATAGGACAATGCTCCCCACATATGGGAGGCTTGACCAACGTTATTTTATACTGAAATATTTCCTAAGAGAAACAAAATCAAGGCAGTTTTAAAAAAGTCAGAATACTTTATGCTACAAAATTTAATTATTAAAAAGTATTTAGGAAAATGTGATGGGTAAATATAATGTGTAAACGAAATTCAAGCCACGGGAGAAAAATTCTGTTTTAAATAACCTTTTTTTAGAGTCGATCTGGCAACACTAATTACAACATACTTTGGCTTCATCTCAATGTGCTCATTTTGGTGAAATTTACATACACATCTTCCTAAAGTGTTTTGATCAGTGTTATGTTCTTTTGCAGATTGATGAATACCTAATATTTCTTAAGGATTCTGCTTTCATCCTTTTAGTCTTTTCCATTCATTCTATTTACCTACTAAGGATACTATATAAATGAAAGAAAAGTTCCTATCAACTTTCCAATTTACATTTCATTAAGTTTTTTCTTACTTCTATAGCAATTTTTCTCATCTTCATTTAATCAGTTTTAAACATTTTTCTTTCTACCAATCACGCCAATTTACTGTAGTTTTACAGAATAAATTTACATTATTTTAGAAATATAACCATTAACACTTCATATGTACATTGCGTAATAAAAGAATTTCCAAATACACTTAATTAAGGAGCTTTGACTATCTGATTAATCCTCCCCACTTTGACTGGGTCAACCCCCCCCCCACCCCACATTGACTGGGCCAAGACTCCCCACTTAACCATGTATAGAATATGGTTATGTTTAGCCTAATTTACTGTACATTCTTTATGCCTGGAATGAAAGCTGACTTTTTCTATATTACTTAAAAATCTACTTATTTAAATTTCTGTAATATATTTTATTTGAGAAAATCTTACAAAGTGTTTCTAAAAAATACACTTTTTAATCTGAAAACTCTTCCCAGTTGATTTTTCCCCCACTTGTTTCAATTATCTCCATGAAACAACGACTATTGTTTGAGCATTTCAGTAGCTTTAATTGCCATCTATTGGCAAAACTCTCAAATTCTTTTAAATATGAAAACTGAAGGGTAGGTCAAGCCTCCCCTATGGTCAACCCTCTCTAGTCTTCCCTACTCATAAGTGCTTTTAAAACCATGTGATCATTACACTAAAATTATAGAGGTTAGGTTGGTATAAAGTTGATATTTTCAACTTCATGGACATCAACTCCATGTAATAATATGACCTGGGAATGATATCTGTCCCATGTAGTTGAATGAATTTATTTCAAATGATATTAATAACTTGAAATTATTCTTTAGTTTCATTTATTTCATGTAATATAAAATATGCACGTATATAGCAACGTAAAATTATAAGCCTAGAAGTGTTCTATTTAAAGTAAGCTGTTATTGTCTATTTAAAGTAATCTATAACAAAACTTACTAAATGGTACATATAACATAAAAGTGATATTGCAAACACATTAAAAATCCATGTTTCGAAACGCTGCCGTGATCATCACCATCAGAATAAAATGATTTTACACAAGTCTAAAAGTACAAAACGGACATAAAATTTTAAGAACAACTGAACTTCCTGAACGGTTGGTTGGTTGTTGGTTGGTTGGTTGTATTTATGTCGGCCAATTATCTGCACGTGCGATATAGGCCCTAAGGGGGGAGTGCCTTCCGTGGAGGTCTTTCTAAGGGAACCTAACCCGTATTAACGCTTGGAGAACCAAGGTTCGAAGAAAACCACGAAAACTCCGAACGATTAGGCCGACGGGCGCGATTGGGATCGAACCCAGCACTTCCCGTCTACCAGCTTCGAGAGCAGAACCTCTCGGCCACTGGTGGGGCCCTTCCTGAACGGAGAGTACACAAACATCACAAAATTACCATGGCTACCAAATGGAGTGAACCACAACAGTAAAAAACGGGGGATGGGAGGAAAATTGAACATACATTATAATTGATTATAACAAATTATGCCACATTTTATGGATGTTAAATGATAAATTATCACTGCAGGCATATCGCCTATGCTTAATAATTGTAAAGGACTCCATGGGATTCCATGGGATTATAATCCTAGCTTCGTCAAAGGCAACTCTCTTACCTTCATATGAGTAGTAAAATCTTGTCTCTCTAAAACCTCTTTGAAAAATTTCATTTAGTTTCACCAATGTAAAGAAATCTTTCATTATTTGGGAGGATAACCGGAATTTCATAAACTCCTGCTTTTTTAGTACTCTTGATCTTGTCAATATTGTTGCTGAGAATTTGAATGACCGGGGAAAGCTAACAATTTTATATTGGATGTCTGAAAAACTGTTTTAGAAACGTAGATATTTAATGTGTTGTAATATCACTTTTAATGTTATATGTACCATTTAGCAAGTTATATTTTATTTGAATAAAAAGTTTTTAAGTATCTCTGCAGATATTATTTTTATATTTAACGTTCTATAGTAGCTGCCCTATTTTTTTCAGAATTTTTTTAAAATCTATTTTTAGGACGAAAATGTCCTAGTTTTGTAGAATGATTCTATAGTATAATTGTTAGAATGCTTAAGTATTTAAAAATCAACTTTATGAAAGCATTTAACTGTGTAGGGGAAAGTAGCCATATTTCGACCGCAGCTTTAATTGGACCGTTGCCATTCTGCCGTTAATTATAGGAATAGACGCCATCTACCGCTGAAATTCAACTCATTAGAATGACCTCACTCATGATTAGAAGAAGCAACCGCTTATGACGTGCTGATTTTAGCCAATTTTAAAAAAACTTAAAGTTAGCTGTTTTGATCTAATTTTCCCTACTAAACGTAAGAGAATTCTTTAAAACTAAGGTGTTATGTTTTCATATACATATATGAATTCATCTGTTTATTGCGCATATTTTTCACGCGGATTTGTTTGATTTCGTTTTTGTTGTTAGTCTTGAGATTATCTGTTTTAAAAAATGGCGCAGTTGCCTTAATTGGGCCAATGGGCCAATTTAATATGCTTAAATTGGACCAGATATGTAATCATAAATTTGAAAAATAAGTAATGAATTTTGAGGACGATAAGCTTTGTACACTATTTTTTTATATTTTTTAACATATAATTGATTACTATCTCCATGCAAGGTTTTTTTTTTTTTTTTTTTTTTTTTTTTTTTTTTTTTTTTTTTTAAATCTGGATTAATGTTTTATACAGATTAGGCCTATGTAAACATAAAAATATTTTTACACATTTATGCAATAAATTTTGTTTGCAATTTCTTTTATCTTGTTTTTATTTTCTTTGAATTTCTTATTCCTACGCCGTATTTGGTTTACAGAGTTGAATTCAATCATTTTCCTCCTGGATGATATTTGAGATGGCTGTCTTTTTACAGTTCTGGAGGATGGAATTACACTTTTTTGCCATTAAAATGCATAAAATCTCAAACCTTCTGGGGTTGGAGTGGTTATTTCAAGGCTCCGGGGGAGGGGGCTGATTTCAACACTGTTTGAATACATAATGTTTGCGTTTGATTAATTGTAGCGTATTTTTCAATAGAGGATATTTTTAAACACTCTTTAAATATAATATTGAAAATGTTGAAAAAGACACAGACAAACTGTTCGGAAGAAAACAACCCGGACAGCAAAAGCTGTTAAAGATATAGGAAACAAAAAGGAGAGAGTAAGTTGGGAAGAAATTGACCTGCAAGAAGGATGCAGCTTCAAATCCTCCCCAAGAGCTACAAAATCATTAGAAATGTTATCTCCTTTGCTAAATTCAGTTAAATCAAAGTACAGAGGGAGCCAAAAACAGTTGTGTTAACATCTTCGCCATATAAAGTAAACCTTGAAATGAAAAAACGAACAACAAAAAGGAAGTTATCACAGCACAAAAGCAATTGGAACATCAAGTTTTAAAAAGTAGGCGTAATGCAATTAGCAAAAAATGATTGAAGGGAAGAACTACAAACAAAATGTAAAGCAAACTTCTGTTGCAAAAAAAAATAAAAAAATTCTAATAATTCAGAATCTAAAAAGAAAAATCTTGACAGTGATGATTGGTTTTGCCTAATTTATAAGAAAAATAAAATAGCAGAAATGATTTAGTGTTCAGATTGCCAAATATGGTTACATGTTGTGTGTGCTGGAAAAAAAATCAATAAACGAAATTCATGTGTAAGCTTTGCATCACTCTTTACATGATATTCAAGTAACTGACAATTTGTTCTATAATTTCTATTCTTAATTACTGATAACTTTGATTTACATTTTGAATGCATTTTGATTTAAAACAATTACTCTTATTTTCAGATATTTGATTTCATTATATATAATTGCTGTTATTTTGTTTTATTGTTTCATTAATCGCGACTTTGCTCTTAATAAAATTAGTTATATTCATTAGTCATTAAAACAGCCAGATATTATTTGGTCCAATTTAGGAGACAGGGGGTCCAACTTAGGCGACCAGTTGCTGAATTTGGACCACTTTTGACAAATTTTTCAAATTAAAATAAAATTTAATATTTTCAAAAAGAAATTGATCTAAGTATTTATTTAGTTAGTAGATGAGTAGGTTGACTCCATGTAATGATGTTTTACAGATATTCCAAAAATTAAGTGTGTTACACCTGAAAATAAGCGAAGTGGTCCAAATTAGGCTACTCTCCCCTATATTGTATAAGTAATAAGCAAAAAAGGATTAATTAATTTTAGACTTAATAGTAAATTTACGTTTTTTAAAACTGAATAAATATTATTTTGCAACATATTTCTTAATTAGGACCATTTATTATGTTTATGAAGTAATTTTTCTGATGTTAAACATTAAATATTCTCTATTTCAGTCCCTCTATTTCCATTGAAATATGGTAAGTAGTATGGTAGACCTTAAAAATAGCTTACGAGAGCATAAATAATTATGAATCAAAGTATTTTTGCCATACACAGGATGATTATACTTTGAAAAACAAAGTGCTTTATTTTCTTTTCTTTTGATAACAGAATGATTAATCACATTTAGTAATGACGTCTAAAATACTAAAGAATATAATTAAAGTTGGTTTAATTAAAACGGGTTACAACATATCAAAATTATCCTTTATTTCCTTTCGAATATAAAAGGCTGGGAAAAGCGAGATTGGCAAATAAAGTGCTATTCTATTCCCATTCTAAATGGAATTATTTGAAATAATTTGAAGAAGCGGGGTAGATTAGTACATATTGCAAAATTAAACACTCTACCTGTTACAGCGCTTCAAGCGTCTTTTTAGGTGCGTTCGTAATTATATAAATACGTAGCACCTATTGTCGTCGTTCAGTCCGTCTGTCTGTCCGCCTGTCTGTCCGTCCGTCTGTCCATCTGTCCGTCCGCATATAACAGAGCAAAAACTACCTAACCGAATAGTTTGAAATTTTAAATATATGATTGTTGTAAAATTTTGTCGAGCCATTTCAAATTTTATGAAAATCGGATGTATAGTTTAATTACAGGGACAATCAAAAGTTTTTCTTTACATTGCGGCCAATGGAAAAAATTATTGCAAGTGCATTTTAATGATGTTACAGGCTTCCGAATGGTCTGAAATTTTAAATATATAATTCTTGCAAAATTTTGTCGAGCCATTTCAAATTATATGAAAATCGGATGTATAGTTTAATTACAGGGACAGTCAAAAGTTTTCTGTTACATTTCGGGGAATGAAAAAAAAAATATTGCAAGTGCATTTTAATGATGTTACAGACTATGCACTTATGAAGTGCAAAAAAATATACATTCAGTACAATATGGGGTGAAAAAAATAATTATAAAACTAGTTATAGTTATCATTTGCCACGTTTGACGAGCAATTTCCAACTTTTTTTTATTATGTGTGTTTTTCTCAAATATATAAATGGTGTAATTTTGTTTCATTTAACCAGATACGTTCATTTTGTTAATCTAATTGTAAAACAATTTAAACAAGTTAACAATTTAAGCAATTTAAACAAATTATATGTCAAACGTGGCAAATGAGGTGCATTCCTACTATAAATAATTTTAGAAATATTCAGATCTTAATGCAATAGCTGTTGCACTCTTTTTCAAAAATGCATGAATACAAAATTTATTAAGATTCTATATATTAAATTCAGTAATACAGAAATAATAGGACATAATCACCATGACAACCTAGAATCATTACTTATTATGGGATATCATTGAATTAATTACGTATAGGATTTAAGTGAATGAAGAAAACATTTATTAATATGTTTTGAAGTTTTCATTCGATTTTATTAAAAGTTGAAATGACTCGACAAAATACTCCAATGATCATATATATTAAATTTCAAACCATTCGGTTGGGTAGATTTTGTGCTATAAGCACCAGACGGACAGACAGCCGGACGGACAGACTTATATTTGTATTTATATATTTACTATCGCACCTAAAAATTGTTCGAAAATTTATCAATAAAACCTATAGTCTTTCCTTAATAAAATAATATTAAGGAAAGACCGATCCTGGTTCGGTAATTTTTACCATCTTTTCTTTGTATGTACAGATACAGTTTAATGGATTTTTAAACAACATTCTTATATGCTAGAATTATACAAATTATGTACAAATCTGTGTTTCCGATGGTAATACAATATATTTTTTAATTAATTATAAATTTATACTTTTATTTTAATACATTTTGCAATTAACCCGAAACAGGTGATAAATCGCGAAATACTCTAAATCGTGGGAGTTGAAAAAACAATAGATTTAATGATACGTTCATAAACTCATTCCAAAATAGGACAAATCTCAGTGAATATGAAACAAGGAAATATTTGAAAGTCTAATAAGTAGAAAATAAAGTATAAATGAAAAATTAAGAGTAATAATTTTTTTAAATACGCATATATCAGTTAATATTTTGATATTATTTAAATTACAAATATACGTTGAGAAATCAATACAGAAATCCTAAAAAGATAGTTTAAATAATGTTTTATTTTTGGCTTTTGCCCAATCTTAAAAAAGGAACAGAGCAAAAATTATATATATAAAGAAAAGACTTGATTGCGCTTTCTAGTAGGTATAAAAAAGCAGTGAATTTTTCAAATCGAGTTCTGTGTATCAGCCAGATTCATGTATTGTAACAGAAATTTTGGAAAAAACTTCAATGCAGTAAAAAAGGCGTGATTTCCAAGATGAACATTGAATGATTAAAAGAGTGTTTTAGAAAAAACTTCTTTTTTTTTAATACTGATTTCAACATTAATTTATTTTTCTTCAATCAACATAGAAAAGCGAAAATTGCTTTACGCAAAACATCAATAAGTTATGGAGTCGTAGCCTTCGAACGGTCGAAAGTGAAAAGTCAGTGAAAATGATGTAATAGTGGTGCTAAAGTACTCACATAATTTCAGTTTTAATTATAAAAAGGCTTGTTTTCTTTAAATATAATGCCATTTTTTCCAGAGGGTAGGGGAAGATGTAGAGTTTAAATATTGAATTCCAAAGTACGTAAAAAACATATTTAAAATAATTTTGTATATAGCTGGAAATCCGTATTTTCATTTATGAAAATAAACGTTTTTTATATGAACGAAAATACGCCAGGAACATCCCGAGTGTAATTCTCCATGTTTCGTAAAATTAAAATTCTTCTTCAACAGTCGTTGTCCAAATCAATAATTGGCGGCAAAAATTAGCAATTTTCGGCAACGATGTGCTAAAAAAAATTTCTGAGTCTATAGCCATGGTATCAAATTACAGCGATGTTTGTAACATTACGGTAGTTGTTTTAAACATATTTAAAATATAAGCGTACTTATCTAACAAGAAATATTAGCATATTTACAGAATGTTTATGAAATATTTAAATTCATATTAGTCCAGGCAATCGGGAATTTTACCTAGCAAAATTAATGGTAGTTCTGGAAATCAGCTTACTTTATGTTTTTTGGGTCGCTGAATCCGAATTTCTAACTTCCCACCAAAATTTCCCCCGGCAACCTCCCTCCACCCAAATTTTGATAAAAAGCCCCCCAAAAAAGGTTTTTATTAAAAAAAAATCAATTTTTTATTGTTTTAGGGAAAAAGTATCTAGAAATTCAGAAAGTAGACAAAATTTGCAACAAATTAGATAAATGACATTATGACTTAGGATGTAGGGAAAGGGTGGATCTGCCTCGGAACATGCGCGCGGTGCTGCGTGGACTAAGTTGCGCAATTCCACTTAACCACTCACACGTTTACATTCTCCCTCCCATCTCCCTCTGAACTTTCCTTATAAGGTTTACTTTAAGTTTTTTGGGTCGCTGAATCCGAATTTTTAACTTACCCCCAAAACTCCACCCCCCAAAATAGTTGCTATTAACTTAAATTTCTTATTGTGTTAGGGAAAAAGCATTATGAAATTCAGAAACTAGACAAAATTTGCAACAAATAGGATATATGATATTATGACGTAGGATAAACGGGGAGAGAGGGGACTTCCTCGGAACATTCCCCGCGCGCTTTTCTCAAAAACCAAATTTTTTCAAAAAATCAATTTTTTGTTCTTTTTTTTTTTTTTTGGGGGGGGGGGGGGTTGCCGGGTGAAATTTTGGTGGGAAGTTACAAATTCGGATTCAGCGACCCAAAAACATAAAGCGAGTCGAAATCCAGAACTAGTATTAATTTTTCCAGGTAAAATCCCCTATTGCCTTTACTTCATAACTTAGTACACGTAGCGCCGCAGTGCATGATCAGAGGCAGCCCTCCCCCTCCCCGTTCATCCTACGTCATAATGTCATATATCGTATTTGTTGCAAATTTTGTCTAGTTTCTGAATTTTGTAATGCTTTTCCCCTAAAACAATAAGAAATTTAAGTTAAAAACAATTATTTGGTGGGGGGGGGGATTTTGGGGGGAGTTAAAAATTCGGATTCAGCGACCCAAAAAACTTAAAGTAAACCTTATAGAGAAAGTTCGGAGGGGAGATGGGAGGGCGAATGTAAACGTGTGAGTGGTTAAGTGGATTTGCGCAACTTAGTTCACGCAGCACCGCGCGCATGTTCTGAGGCAGATCCGCCCTTCCCCATTCATCCTAAGTCATAATGTCATATGTCTAATCTGTTGCAAATTTTGTCTACTTTCTGAATTTCTAGATACTTTTTCGCTAAAGCAATAACATTTGATTTTTTTAATAAAAACCTTTTGGGGGGGGGGGGCATTTTACCAAATTTTGGCGGGGTTGTCGGGGGAAATTTTGGTGGGAAGTTAAAAATTCGGATTTAGCGACCCAAAAAACATATAGTAAGCCTTTTTCCAGAACTACCATGAATTTTGCTAGGTAGAGCTCCTATACGGTCTCTATTGCCTGGACTATATAGTAAAATCAATTAATTTTAATTGTTTTAGCTTGTTGAAACGAATTTTACCGTATCCAGGATTTAAAGTTGTCTGTTATCTCGTGCTCCATTTAGTTTAGAATGCAAACAGTTAAGTACCGGCTTCGAGATCATCATTCATCGTGTTGATGATAAATGACTAATAGTATCGGTGATAATTCCTATCACAGAAGATAAAAAGTAAAAATTGCCAAAAACTATCAAAACAAAAGTCTAGACTTCCTTCTATGGTTTTCTAGTATTTGAATAAAGATTATTTCATAAAAATCGGAAATGTTATCGGTTAATTTCATAATTTTAAGTAATGACCTTATTTTTTTTTCTACTTTATGCAACGAATTTTCCCGAATAAGTGAACTAGGTAGATAGTTTTCTCGTGCAGAACTTATAGCCCAGGGGAAATGTACATTTTACCTTGCAAAAGGTCGGGTAGAAGATTTTTTTCTAAATTGTTTGTAATGATGCCAACATGGAAAAACCAAGTTTTCTAACAAAATTTCTTAAGGCTAAATTTTCTGTAGCCAAAGAACAACAAAATTGTGGGACTATTTCTTTTAAATATCTCGAGACCCATTGCCGTAACATATTATTTGTCAATTACAATATTAAAGAAAATAAAATTCTCTACAACTTTCATATTTACAACTTTTTTATACACTCAATAGCAAGTGTAGTACGCTATTTCAAAAATGTGACATTTTTTTCAATTCTCTTAAAAACACTGAAAAACGTAGTTTTGCCCCGATTATTCAAATGTTCCCTGCGGATTTAATTGTGTATGTCAACTTCTAAAAATTAGTAGCAGTAAATTATCTATTATTTGCACACTGAAGTCTTTATTTTCATCTCAACAGACTTTTTATATTCAATAAATTTATATAACTTTAAAAGTAGGGCAGAGACATGAATGAGACAATTTTCATATTTAGACAGTAACTTTAAGTGTATATAATGTTAACTTCAAAGCATTGTTTAAAAGAATTCTTCAATATTTAGTAACTTATTCGCTCGATAGTTTCAATTAAAAAAGCATTCTTGCTCATTTTAATAAATTTTATAATTTTTATAATGATACTTATTTTTCCAAGTATCAATGGAACAGGTGGGTCATTTTCAAAATTTGTCAATGTTTTGAAATAACAAAGTCAATTTTTAGAAATAATCGGAAAGTTTTAATTGTTTCTAAATAATTACCTTACATCATAAACATTAATATACATGCATCAGCAGAGACCAAATTACTAATTTAACATTTTAAAAGTAATTTTTAAATTTTAATGCACTTGATATAATTACGTAAGTGAGAACAGTAATGACAGCTACAGTAATGACAAATTAAGTAAAATATTTTTATTTTTCTCCAGGCATAAATGGCAGCCATTATATCTTCTGGACCAGACAATGATTTCCTATTTCTCATATAATAAAAGCAGATTAAGAAATAAAAGTTCATTTAATTATCAATTAGAAGTGGATTATGGTAATGACTTACAAAAGAATACTCACTAAAACATTCAAAGTCTTTGCTTGTTTTATTGAAACTACAAAACTATTTACTCTATTCACCTAAACCTGATAACACGTTGACTTTTAAGGAATATTTTTTCCTTGATAAAAAGGCGTGTGCTGCCCTCTAAAAAATTCCAGTGGAGCTTTTTGTCAGAAACATGGCAATGACACTCTTTCTTGGGACACGGATTAAAAAAATTATTAAGAATTATAGACCAGTTTAATTAATGAAAATAAATATTCTTTTAATTATTAGCATGTTAATAAATAAAAATGTATAAAAAAATTATAACCATATGTTTTAAATAGAATATTGTCAAATCTTTACCTAATAAATTGCATGTTGGGACAACCTACAGTAATGACATTTTGACTACAAAAGAATATATTTCTTATTTTTAAATTTTTTATAACTAATAATATATCTGTAAATTATCATTAAAAAACATGATAGTTAAAATGCAATAATTAAAATTATGATATCTAACTATTTTTCTGTGCAAATGTCAAAGGACAGTAAAACACGACACTTTTTCAAAATCACCTAGGTATGAAAATTTGTCAAAAACAAATTTTATTCCCCACTGAAATGGTATATTTTATTTACCAATTACTGATAACATATGCTTTAATGTTTTACTGTTTTAAAGATAGCAAACATTGGATTTTAGCTCCATATAAAATGGGGGACTCATAAGATAAATATCTTTTATATAAGAAATACTTTTACCTTATAAAATAGCTAAAATAAAAATGACACCAGATTATTTCACTAATTAATATTATGCATTTATATATTGTAAAATTTAAAAATTCTGTTAATAAAATATTTGAGATCACTAGTTTTATAAAAAATATTTAAAACATTAGTTTTACAACATATTGTCATATGCAACCAAACGCGAAAAACTACAAAAGCGCAACATTAGATATTTATATCTCAGGTATCCCATGAATTTTTTTTTTTATTTAAGAGTAACAAAATGCGAGTGAGATATTTGTCAAGAACGCTCCCATAGGTTTAATATTACCTTGCGAATGTCTTCGTGTGACTAATTTAGTCCCATAATTCATATAACTGGGACGTTAAACGCCTCAATACTACAACTACCGTAAAATCTTCAAAAATTAAATCTGTATATATGGAATTCAGTCTTTAAGGAATTTTTTTTTCAAGAGACAAATATGATCAATTAAACCTGCTAAGATGGAAACCTGTTTAAATCGGAATATATTTCGATTCGGTTTTCAAGGTTTTAAAGAATCAGCATTTGGCAAAGCTGATTATGTAGTTCAGCATTACGTATGTAATGGTTACACACTTAAAATGTTCACAATTCGGCTATTAGAGATTTATTAAAATTCCCGTGGTAAATTTTCTTTTTAAAAGACGGCGGGGCGCCAAATTCCATGTTTGCCACGTGTGCAAAAAAGGCCAGTTTTAGCCCTGAAACACATAATTTATTGCTACCAATATATAGAAGATGGAAAGAAGAAACATTTGAATAATTCGGACAGAACTACTTTCGCGGTTTTTAAGAAAATTGAAAAAATTGTCCTATTTTTGAAATGACGTACTGCGCTTGCTATTGAGAGTATATAAAAATTGTAAGTGTGAAATTTGTAGAGAATTTTATCTTCTTTAATATTGTAATCGACAAATAATATTCTACGGCAACGGGTCTCGAGATATTTAAAAAAAAAAACAAAAAAGGTTTCAAAATTTTGTTGTTTTTTGGCCACAGAAAATTTAGGCCTTAAGAAATTTTATTAGAAAACTTTGTTTTTAAATGTTGGTATCATTATAAACAATTTAGGGAAAAAATCTTCTACCTGACCTTTTGCAAGGTAACCCCCTTTTTTTGATACATTTCCCCTGGACTATTAGTATAGGAGCCAAGTTTTGGGCAAATCGTTCGAGCAATTTTCAATGTGCTGAGTTTGTTTTAATCTGTGAAAAGGAACTTTACCGAATTTAGGACCTTGCATGTTCGTTTTATCGTGCTCGAATTGGTATAAGAGGCAAGTTTCTTGTAAATCGCATGAGAGTTTTTTTGATTTAATGCGATCAGAATTTCCAGCGCTGTGTTTGTTTCAACCATTCAAAACCTATTTTCTTGAATTCGGAACCTAGGTCGATTAGTTTCTCGTGCTCCATTTAGTATAAGAGATATTTTTCGTAAAAAATCAATCCAGCCGTTTACGGTATCATCCATAATTGGAAAAATCTTTTGCTTGTTTAATATATGAGGACATGAGTTTCAAAACTTGCATTATTCAGAAAATCAAATTTTGGGAAATCGCAAAAAACATCTGTTGGTTTCATTGTAAACCAAGATTTTACAATGGCAGGATAAAATTAATTTTTTTTGCATATTGTTGTCTTCTTTCGTTGCCGGTTTACCAATACAATAGATGGATTTAGAAAACACGTTTTTTTTTTTTTTTTTTAGATAAGGGGATTTTTGAAACTCACGTCCTCATATATGATATAATTTCCCAATATACAATAGTCCAATATTCCTATTTCCTAATCTATAGTTTCTTAATAATTTTTAGTATAGTATCACTACTGTTTGTTTACTAAGTGTTTGCAGAATTTTCAGTTACAAATTTTAAAATTAATTTGCCAAAACGTAACACTACTATGAAGCGCGTTAATACGCATAGAATTCTTTCCTTTCAATGTTACGTATTTGTGCTATTTCTACTCAGTTGTTTCTATAGTTCTTTTTATAAGTATTAAAAGTTATAAAACTGTTAGATATTCTTAATAAATATGTTGGTGCTTTTTTTAAATCCATTAATTCATCTATAAGTATATCAAACTATATTTTTCGAAAACTTAATATGTGTTTTTAATAGACCAATGTTTTTTATATAGCCATTTTACTTAGTTTATGTAAACATATTACATATTTAATTGTATGGGTAACGGGTAATTCAATATACTTTACTGTAAAGTAATTTATCTCCAATCTTGTTAGCACAATTTTTAAGCAATACATTTTAAAAAACAACATATATTTTAAGTAAGAATTGAAGAATAAAATGTACTAAATAACTTTTATGTCTACTAAAATTCAAATAGCCGTGATTAGATTTTAAAAGTATACACTAACTAAGGTTATTTCATTTAAGAAAAGCTCCCTTGATGACCATCATGGAGAATTTTGAATTATTCCCTAAAGAGAAATTGATCTTATTTAGTCTGCCCCAAAGCGATAATAATAAAATATTGTAACATATAACTGTAATCATCATTTCTTCTTTCACAAAGTCGCATTATTCCTAAAAGTAGCAAAAACCATTTAAAGCTTGATAACATACACTTATTATAGATAATTTTAACTGTATATTTCGGAAAGTAATTATGCATCACTTACATCAGTAAAAAAAGTATTAAATATAGATTATGTCAGATAAGGGAATAAATAATAACTACGAGGGTGGAACAATAAGTAATGCCTCATGTGTCTTAAAAACTTTATTAATGAACATATAACAGCAGAAGTTATTATAGGTCATAGCCTGAACTGTCGTCTACAGAAAACTATCGTTCAACATAGTCACCATGTATCTGAACACATTTTCTCAATCGGTTAGCCCAGGCATCAAAAACATTTTGAAAAAATTGAGGGTTTTGCTTCTTGACCCATGATTTTAAAGCTTTATTAACATCATCCAAGTTATTGAATCTGAAACCACGTAGGTTGTGTTTCATAGCTGCAAACAGATAAAAGTCAGAAGGACCCAAATATGGGCTGTAGGGGGGGGGGGGAGGCACTATTGACCAGCCTAATTCTGCAATTGACTGGGTTATGGAAAATGACGTGTGTGTGTGTGTGTGTGCTTTGTCATATTCTATGTTAGAAATTATTCTATGGTCAGAGCCATACGCCACGTTTAATGCATCAGAAACATTCTGAATTGTAACGCGCTTGTCTCCTCAAATCACTTAATCAGCACGTTCTCAATTTGCACCTGTGACTAATATTGTCGTCGGCCGCTTCTCGGTTTATCTGGAATTTCCGTTTTTCCGTTTCCAAACATCTTCTCACACGCGCACATTACTGATGTCTATTACAGCGTCCCCATAAACATTCTTCAAGCGATTATAGATTTCCTTACGTGCACAACCTTCTTTTCTCAGAAATTCAATAACGACTCCTACTTTTAGATTTAGATCCATAGTTCATATCAGTCAATTTGAAAAGTAACATACTACACTGCTCAAAACAATTAGGGGAGCACGTGGTTTTAACGAAATTACGCAAATATTTACACTGATAAGTAACGTAAAATAAAACACCCATAATTTAAAGTGTTGTAGAAAACAGATAAAGAAAACTTCACATGTAAATTAAAGTTTATGACGTCAAAAACTAGAAAAATGAGATAAGTGCAGAAATCGTGATTTTGCAGAAACGTCTGTTTCACTGCCTCAGTTGTGAAATTGAATTGCTCAGCTTGTGTTTTGAGAAAATGTGGCTTGAAAATGTCTCAACAGCATGATTTACCGCAATCAATGGCTTGGCGTGTTATCAGGACAGTTGAATTTGAAGAAACACAACAAAGTGTAGTGGACGCTGTTGGAGTCGCAAGAAGTGTCCATGAACGGCTGTGGAATCGATTCCAAGACACATGGAATTGCAGTCATCGACAAGTGCAAGGTCGAAAATGTGGTAACACAGAAACTGATGACCGAAATATCCTGTTAACAGCTCGTCGAGACTGAACGGACAATGCTACTCAGCTTTAAACACAGTTGTTCTTGGCCACAGGACGAAGGGTGCCCAGCCAAACAGTCCGAAATAGGCTTCATCAGGATGGTCTCTATGCACGTAAGCCAATGGTCTGTATTCCGTTGAACTCAAGCCACTGTGCGGCCCAAAGAAGGTGGGGGAATGAACATCGAGTTTGGAGGCAACGTTGTTGGAGTCAAATTCTGTTTACAGAGGAGTCCCGATTCAATCTGGATGTGACATTTGGTGTGTTTTGGCATGGAGAGAAAGAGGCACTAAAAATAATCCCACATTCGTTCGTGAAAGATCACATTACAGATGAGGTGGGTTGATGCTATTGGCTGGAATCAGCATAGGTGGACGTACGGGCCTGCATATCATTCGAAATGGCACTTTGACGGTTCGAAGTTATTCAGACGAGATACTGAAACCTCATGTCGTATTTTATGTTGCAGCAATTAGTGATTTCTTGTTTTCCATGCATGATAATGCCAGACTTCCTACAGTTCGTCTTGTGGAAAACATGATTGAAGCTAAAACAATGCAGCGTATGGAATTAACAGCATGCTCTCCTGACCTAAATCCGATCCAACATGTTTGGGACATACTCAGACGACGCATTGCTGCGAGACCGAGGCCTCCTTTTACTGTCCGGGAATTGGAGATTGCAATTCTTGAGCATTCCCCAAAATCTTATCGATAACCTCATTGCATCCATGGAAAACAGGTGTGCAGCAGTCCTAGCTGTTTGAGGAGACCACACGCCATATTCAAAATCATGCATCATTTCTGAACATTACATTTTTTTTATCATTTACATGTAACCAAATTGTTGCCCTAAACCATATTTTCATGTTCTTTTGATCTTTTCAAAAAATAAAAGCTCCCTTACAATTTTTTGCGTCTTTTTATCTGTATTGCGCATTGATACACGTGTACAATCCATTTTATGTCCATATATGGGCATATGTATGTATGGGCATATGTTTTCGGATGTAATATGGGCAAATTTTGGACGCCTATATTACAGCCAAAATTCGTCTGTATTTCGTCCGGATGGAGGTATTTTTTGGACGTAATATGGACAAATTTTGGCTCATCCGAATTTTGTTCATTTTACGTTCATTTTATGCTCTTTTCATGGCCCAAAAGACGTACTTCTTACGTAAAGGGGGGTGACATTTGGATGTGATTTGACGAAATTTAGTTGAAGTCCGGAGGACTTTTAGACTTCAATTGGACACGTCCATTCATCCAAATTACGTACTTTAGGCGAAAATTGGACGAATCTGTGTTGTGTGGGTACATGGCTGTCTTGCACTGTTCTCTTCACTTTTTTGCTTGCTCTCCTAATTTTTTTGAGCAATGTATATAAGTCGAGTAAGGTAACCTCTTTAATATCATGCATAGATAGTACAGTAGCTGTGAAATAAATAAAATGTAGAGGAATGGATGTATTACTTTTTGATTCATCCTCGTACATATATCCGTATTTAAGTAAAGTTTAATTTCAGTCCGTCATATCTAGAATTATATTTTTACATTCTTTAATAAAAAAAAAAAAAATACGTTAAGTGTATGGAGGATATCAATCTATATTTAGGAATACCGGTAAAAGTGATGCTGCAATAAAATTTGCCAATAAGTAATACCCGAAGATATTTCACCCAATACGAAATCATCATAGTGTGTTAAGGAACTCCTTATTTTAGAACATTTAACAAAATGCTACTTACTCCACTTTTCCTTTAACCCTTTCAGGGGCAAAGCATTTTCAATGCTAAAGTGTTGAAATAAATGAATGGCACCGGAATTTATCAACTAATTTAATTGAAAATAAGAATAACGCTATATTTCACTTTCACATTAAGTGGAAAATATTTTAACAAAATTCTGGTGCCATTGAACCGTAGTGAGTATTAAAATTAAATAGTATCTTTATGAAACCACCGCCCATGAAAGTGTTAAACAGCTCAATTGCGCAAGAATGGGAATCTTTTTCTCTAAAATACAGACTATTATTTATGTGTAGACTATTTAATTGAATAATGTAAATCAATGCAAAGCTAACGAAAAAATGGCCAATAAGTTGTATTATTTAAAATTGATATCATAATACTGTTATCTTCATAATCTGTTTAATAAAAACTGTAAAACTTATTTTAAAACCATTACGTGATACGTTTTATTTTATGAATTTCAGAACATGGCAGAACGTTCACCCTGAAGCACCGGAAGTAATAGTTTTAACTTAGAAACTTGGAAATCATGCATAGTGATTATCTACACTACTTTAAAAATGTTATGTATCGTTTAAAAATTACCAACAAGTGGGAATTCTTTAAAACTTGTAAAATGCGACAACTCTTGAAAGAGGTTGATTGAGTTCTGGATGTTTAATGCACTGAAAGCTTGATATTTAATGTTCTATTAAGGGAAATAAATTATTTTTCGAGTTTTTTGTCTTTAGCAGTTCTACACTATGAAACTAGAATGCAACCTAAATTCTTGGTTGTTATACACTCATCTCCAAAAATTAAGAATAAGTTAACGGACATTTCGATTTTACACGTTTCATCGAATATCTACTGACATTCCCGGTGAATTGTTCTTGAAGTTCTAAGATGTAAAGAGCCTGTTTGGCTTCATATTTCCCAAAGAAAATTTAGTTGAAAGCACAATTATGGGCTAATAATAAATTTAATAATAAAATAATATTTCCGATCACCCATATAAGAGAAACTGCTCAAAATGGTCTGTCCCTATATTAAATGGCTCTGTAAGTGCTGTTCAAAATTTGAGTATATTTCTATATTTCTTGAAACATAGCACTCATATTCGTGAAGAAGTTATGGTTTCTATGAAAAATTCAATTTTTTTTTTTTTTTTTTTTTTGTTTATAGCATACAGAGTTTTCAAGCAACTTTAACACGACTTTCCGAAAACGTGACAAAGAACAGCAGAAACAGTATGTTAGGATTGAAACATGGATATATTGAATATTTCATGAGATCTAAACATTTGTATGAAATATTTTTTAACAGCGCATGTATGGAAGATTCCAAACTTTTATTTCAGAATTTGGTAGACAGATATTTTGTACAATTTCTATTGGGTGAGTGCAAAAGTTCTTTCCGTTTTGAGCATATGTAAATGTCAAATGGAGTACGGACGTTACAGATAACGTTTCGAGGACAGGAAAGTGGGCAATAATACTTGGAGGGGTAGATTATGTATGGACACAACGTTTGTCAGAATAACTCATGCGGAACGGGAAAAAACATGGCAAGCAAGATAGAGCCCATAGAGTAAATTGGGTGAAGGTGCCGTAGTTTTTGAATTTATTGTTTTAAAAATCGCCTGTTGTTATTTTTGTTATTTATTGATGTCTTGTTGAAGTTTGCACCCTTATGTATCATTTAAAACCTTACCTCATTTTACAGATATTATATAAAGCATCAAACATTTTGTTTTTCTAAACACTTGCATTTCTGTATCTTACCCATACCTATGGGTAAGATGGTTAACTATCTAGGGGTAAGATGCCTTGTGGAGTTTCAATGTAAACAATTATTTTTGTGAAGCAGTATATAACATAATGGGACGAATAAAAGTAACTTTAATATTTTAGACATACAAAAGTTAATAACTTACTGAATATTAGGAAATTAGAAAAATATGAATGTCACAAACGTTGGCAATTTAATAAAAGGACAAACTAATATTTGAAAAAAAAGTTATGTTCTGCTTAGTATTTAAAAGAATTATGGCTCTTAAGTATGCCTATTTTAAAACATTATAATAAGTTTAAATACGACAAAGCCACTGTGACTAAGTACTTTAGAGTGCAGATTTTTTGTTGGCGTTTTTCATATGCCCTTTGTTCTTTTAAGCTATAACTCAGATATGCCACTGATCTCGCAGCAGTTCAGGCACTTTGCGCAACTTTTATATAATCGACAGTTTCACTGAATGCATTTGATCCAATCACATTTTTCAGAGGTTTTATTGCACCCTGCTAGACACTCTTAACACTGATTCTCATTCACTTAAAAAAAATCCTCATCTTGGTAGGAAATTTAATCCGTTATCTTTTCAAAGCAGATCAAATTAGCGTGCTTTTAGAGTCTGCGGTGTCTTCATGGAGGTTGGGGAGCGTAGCTCATAGGGGGCAGAAGACCCTAGCTATCTAAAATTATATTATATACTACCGATATTTACATTTATTAAAATTATTTATAACTGCATTTAACATCAAATTTTTACCAATGATTAAAATTAAAAATTATTAATCAATTATTTGTAAGGCCAATAAAGTTTATTTATAAGGCAGAATACATATAGAAACCTTTCAAATTATGTTCACCTTAGATTTTAATATTTCTTTATGTCATTTTAAACAGAAAATTTATAATTTTAACTAATGATTTTTTTTAATCAGTTAATTAAAATCACGATTTAATCACTGATTTAAATTATTTGATTAAAATTGTTGACAAGTTAATTAATATACAAGAGTAATTTAAACAATGAAGAAACAACCAGGCGTTTGACCGCAACGGAAAGTAACCGGCATTTTACCCCGAGAAAACAAAAACAGAATCTTACCACAAAAAGTTTACGTCGACTCACCCCAAAGTATTGGGTATGACGCCGGCGCCCCCCACTGACGTAAAGAAGAGGGAACCTGCCACCATTTATGTTTGCAGAAAGGCCAGGTACCAGTACTCTCTAAAACCATCAGATTTATTTCTTTCGTGTTTAAACTAAGACTTATATAGGCAAATAAAGAAATCACGTAAAAGGTTTTTGACTTTTACCAGAAGTGTTTTGACGAAATAGCAATTAAAAACTACCACTTAAATTTTTTTTAAAGAATGCAAACGGAAATTAAAATATCAGTAGGGAACCTCTTCCTTGCAACTGAATGGCGTTTCCTTACAGCGCCTGCTCATATGAAAACTACGTGATTCGGCATCTTGTACAACACGGCATCTCACCTCAAGTTACCCTATGGCATTGTTTAATGTACGAGTGTGATAAAGGCGTTACAGCAGCCACAGCTTGCTGCAGTATTTGTCAAGTATTTGTCAAGTATTTGTCAAGGTTACCGTGGACGTTATCACCTGCTGCCGATGGTTTAGAAAATTCCGGGACGGAGACAGGAGTTTTAAAGATCATGCCCGTACTGCACACCCATCAGTGGTTTCTGACGAAGATCTGTACACAACGATAACAAATTACCTGCATCAAATAGTTGAAGAATTAGCGGAAATGTTCTCGGTACACAGAAAAACAGTCGAAAGACGGATACATGCGCTTTGCTTCAACACCAAGATCGATCAGCGGGTACCACACCAGCTTACAATAAGGCAACGAGAAGAGAGGATCAGCACCTGTGTTTCTTTGCTATCCTGTAACAGTAGGGTACCATTTTTAACGGAATTGTAATGAATGATGAAAAGAGAACACTGTACGGAATGAAAACGTCGAAGGACATCGTGGCCGATGTTGTAGAGGGTACTCCACCGACTTAAACGGGAGGACTCCATCACGAGAATGTTTTGCAAAGTGTATGGTGGGATGCAAGGGAATAATAACCAACTATGAGGTACTCGCACCGAACCAAGCGACCAATGCACACCTCTACTGCCAACAATTGTACACACTGCGAGCAAAACTCACGTCTAAGCGGCCAACAGTCATCAATCGTGTTGGGATTCTTTTTCATCGCGATAAAGCCAGGCTTCATGTTTCTTTAAAGACTCGGCAAAAATTACTGGACCTTGGTTGGGAAGTTTTACTTCCTCTGGCGTATAGCTCTGACATTGCGCATTCGATTTATCACCTCTTTTCATAGTTCCACAACGCCTTCACTCGCCTAACTTTCAATGACGTGGAGATGAACCCCTTTTTTATAAAGGCGTTACAACAATATTTTGATCCTAAAACACAGAGGTTTTATTGGCGTGAAATTCATTTACTTCAAGAAAGATGGCAAGACGTCATACATAATGATGGATGCGTGCATACATAGGTACTTAACATTTTGTGTTCTCCGCCTTTTTGTTTTCGCTAAGAAACGCGTAAAACTTTTGCACTCACCCAGTATAGAAAAAAGCCCAGTCAAATATTTTGAAAACTTTGAACGATACAGTGAGCTGGTTAAACAATAGTAGAAAGTCCTTTATAACTCAGCTGCTTTTAGAAATAAATTCCCTGTATCTCCCTATCATTTTGAATTTTCGCGATATTTGACTGGACTTTTTATATGTTGCCTAAGTAGCTGACTACCAAACTATAAAATAAAAAATTTTGAATCTTCCACGCATGCGCAGTTAAAAATTATGTTAAACAAATGCGCCATACTCATCAAATATTCAATATATATATGTTTTAATTGCAGTGAACTGTTTCTACTGTTGTTTTTTAAGTTTTTGGAAAGTTGTGTTAAGATTGGTCGAAATCTCTGTATGCTATTAACAAAATATTTTTGAATTTTTGACAGATGCGTTAACATCTTCACGAAATGAGGGCTACGTTTAAACAAATGCACACAAAAGTTGAATAGGATCCAAACAGTCATTTAAAACAGTGTTAGACTATTTTCAGCACAGTGGCACACACAGCCATTTTCTGTTATATAAGTGATCGCAAATATTTACATTTATTATTAGTCGCTTAATTGTTCTCCCACTAAATCTTCACTGAGAAATATGAAGTCAAACACGTTCTTTATATTCCAGAAGTTCAAGAACAATTCGCGAAGAATTCCCGTAGATATTACACAAAACGTGTGAAATCGAAAGCGTCCGGTCACTTACACTTAATTTTTGGACATGAGTGTAAGTTTATTCAAACTATAGTAAAAACTGGAATACGATGGAATTATATACACTGTAAAAAATGTCAAACGTTTCTTAAAATGCGAAAATATAATATAACCACGAACAACAATACACAATAACTTCATGCGAGTTAACCAAGAATTTGAAAAGCGCTCTTTATCTTTAGAAACTTCAGAAACCAATATATTTCACAGATTTAAAGAAGACTTCATAAAAGCAAAGTTTCTGTTGCTACCACTGATTTTCGTAAACTTTATCGAGTATGTTTTATTGTGTAATTATCAGTTTTCTCAAACTGGAATACTGTCAACTTCCGATTATCTGCCACTCTATCAACCGCCACACCCTTTCCTATTTTTTTTAATCAGTAACTAAGAACGAAATTTCAAATGCACTTAATCCTAAGAAAGGCGGCGCTATTTTCAGTAAGATGCTTGTCTGACGTTAGGAAAAGCAGCTAGAAGTATTAATGCGGATTAAATCACAGACTGGGTTAATTTTGACAAGACTGACATTGGGTATGAAGAATTAACGGATGGCGAAATCATTCAAAATATTTTCAATCCTGAAGCGAATGAATATGATGAATCGGGGAATGATGATCCAGAAGTCAGTCATGCAGACTATGCATTAATTTGTTTCAGATACAAGAGGAAGCAGATACAACCCAAGTACTTTTTTTAAGTAGAATTCGTAATGTTGCTGCAGTAAAATCACAAGTAAAATGCCAAAATTTATAACGGATCAAAACAGGCACTGCACATTTATTCATTAAAATTCTTAATATGTCTGATAAATAGATTTCTTATTATCAGTTATGCTTTTTTATAAACAAAAGTACACGACAAACAAAAAAAATCTTTTAATTATTCTTATTTCTAAATTAACATGTAGAAATGTAATTTTAGTAAACACCTTGTACCATCTTTCGATTATTCGCCACACCATCGGTCCCGTGAATGACGGATAATCGGAAGTTTACTGTATTGCTTTTTCAGATGCTATCAATTCTGAATTACACATTTTCAGTTACATAATTAAATTTATACATTAAAAAGTAACATATTAGTATTAATTTTAGTGTTAAAGTTAATGATGTTCATTTATCATGATTGTCTGTTGAACATGAAAATGTTTACTTCACATTTGATAACATCCAAAAAACCCACATTCCAGGTTGAGAAATCTGATTAGTATATTATAAAAAATACTCGGAAGTGTTTCAAAAAATCAGTGGCAGCGAACGAATTTTTTTTTTTCTAAATACTTCTTGAAATCTGTAAAGTGCATTGTTTTTGATGTTTCTATAGAGCTTTTTCCTCAATCGTGCTAATCTCGGAAAAAGTTATTGTATATTTGTATACGTGGCTATAATATATTTTCATAGATTAAGAAATATTCATTTTTCTTACAGTGTAGTTCTTTGTTACAATAATCTCTCTACTCCAAAAAAAAGTAACTAACGCTGTCACCGCCGCCTCCGCCGGTTTTGATTTTTTTTTTGACCAGATGTCTTTCTTCGTTAATATTAAGAGACATAGTGCATACAAAAATACGAAAATCGGTGGTATTATAGAGAAATGTTTGATAAACACGCTGATGCAGACAGTTTTCAAGACGAAGAATTATTTTAAGAGATCTTTAATGCTAAATTTGGACAAAATCATTCCATTAAAAAATTTTATAGGAGCAAAAACTATACATGGGAATTTAATCATGTTTAGATCATTTTATACGTTGCAAATTCCCGGTGTGCAGATGTATTTTTTTTTAATTTGACTCATTTTTTGAGGTTTTTTCCTATTTTAAATTCAAATTTTCAGCATTTCTAGAGATATTTTTTACATATTTTAGAAAATGGTATTAATTTAAACTGTTGCCAACTGTACAAACAGCGCAAAAAATGTTTGCTTCAAATAAAAAAAATATTTACACGTGACTATTGTAAACAGAAAAAACCCTTCAAATTATAATTAAATAATTATGTATAAAAATCAGGAACTTATTGAAAATTTCTTCATAAAAACTAAATTTACACGTGAATTTTAATAGAAAAAGGATATTGTAAAATAGTAAATTCATTAATATGTGTTAGAAATCTTAAATAGGTGAAATTACGTCACATTACACTTAATACGTAAAGCGAACAAAAAATAATATTGCAAAACAGTTTAATTTTAAAAATTGCGCGAGACATTTATTTGATATTTTGAGATGAACTTTTCAACTTTTTTTTGTTAGGACAGCGCAATAATATTTCATTTCTAACAAAAGTATTTTCTCGTGAATATTAAAAAGAGAAAGAAACGTTTGGTTCAAATTACGTCAGATTAAAAACGATACATTTAAAATGTCTTATTTAAAAGAACTTTCTTTCCGCTTTGTTTAAAAATACCGAGAGACAAAGACACTGTTTACTTAATTCGTTTTATATTAGCTTATTTTTAAATATTTAACTGATTTTATTTAATAAAAGGCGAAAACAGCCATTGTATCGTTTAACAGCAGCAGCTGATTTGGTATTAAAATTTCCCAATCAAAGAGAAATGAATAGAAACCCGTTTATAGCGAGATCGCCACTGTTTTTTTAAAATTATAATTCAATCTTTCGCAATCTTTTTAAAGCCGATCAAATTAGCGTGCTTTTAGTGTCTGAACGGGGGTTGGCGAGCGTAGCTCGTTGGGGGCAGAGCCCTTTAGTATTTAAGAAAAGGGAAGTTTGCTGCTTATGAATGGCAACTCCAAGTAACCCTTTCTTTAGAAAAAAAATCTCTTTATTAAATTAATAACGAGGTTGAACCCGTCGTATTTCGATGCAAAGAAATGTATAAAAAAGGAACTGTTACATTAAATTTATGAAAAACCTACAAAATAAGTACTATAAAATTTTCATCTTACATTGGTTGGTTTATCTCTTAAAACAAATATAATTTTTAAGCTAAAGTTACCAAAATACTATTTCCATAAAATTTAAAAGTTCAAATTATGGAAAATTTAACTTCAGTAATCAAGATAATTAATTATGATTAAGTGATTTATTGAGACTGAATTGAGGATAAATCATTTGCTTAATAACGGGATGAAAAATTAGCAAATATGATTTCACTTTGACACAATCATAGAATTTGTTTACTCAATTAATATAAACCTAATGTCATTTCCACAGTCTCAAAATTCACATACGCTCCTCTGATATCCATATTCCCTATTTAAAAAATATTTTAATATACAACTTTGCATGTGAACATTCGCACTCCCGACTTGAGGTTTTAATCTCTGCACTAGAAATTCTAGAAATGTATGTCTTTTAGACCCATTCGTTGTAAAATATTCAGTTTTACTAAAGAAAAGGATCTTTTCCCTTTAAATATGATTTCATTTTCTCTCACTGAAGCATTTTGCTTAGTGGAATGAAAAAAATGTTGAAATGTGACAGCTTTGTGAGAGAAAGTGCATGTTCTTTAAAGCGTGACGTCATTTTCTGTGCATTTTTAAAAAGTTATTTTTATTCGTAATTACAAAATGGCATCAATAAGATCACTAAAGATAAATTAAGACATTATTTCTTTTTGCTCTGCACCAATAGAAGTAATCCAATTACCACCATTTTGGAGAAATTTCACAAAAAACTTTTCAATTTTAAATTAAAATACAAAAATGGGAATACTTTAAAAATAGCTAGTGCGGGCACATCTACAAATGAACAGCTTCCGTTTAAGAAAAAAATAATTAGTAAAATTGGTTCAGCAAAAGACTCAAGCCAGATGACTAAAAATAAAGCGTTGTGTTTTAAATATATAGATTTAAGTATCTCATCAACACAGCACCGTAAGAAATAAGACACGTAATTCTTAATATAGGAAAATTGAATTTAACCACGAAAGAAAATATACAATATCCTCTTCTGACTCCGAAATGCGTTCTTTATCTTTAGAAAAAGAAGAATTCTTTAGAAATTTTTTGTGTTCTTCATCTTTATATTTTCTAAATTTAAGTATCTTTTGCTGCTACTGACTTTCGGAAACGTTTCCCCGCATTTTTATAGTGTATTAATCAGTTTTATCTATTTGGAGTGCAGTTTTTTCTGCTGCTATCAAATCTTAAGTAAACAATTTTATGCTGAACAAACATACTTTACAATAAGATAACAATAGGATTAAAATTAATACAATTTTGTTACTCATAGATGTATAAATTCAATTTTCCCGCAGAAAATGTTTAATAAAAATTTAATAGCATCCTAAAAATCTATAATTCTGATTTGGTAAAACTGTTTAATACACTATAGATTGTACTCAGAAACGTTTTCAAAAATCAGTGATAGCAAAATAAACTTTTTTATAAATGATTTCTTTAATCTCGAAAATGTAAAGATTTTTGAGGTTTCTAAAGATAAAGAACCCTTTTCAAAATCACGGGTAATTCGGAAGAGGTTATTGCATATTCCGTTTTTGATAATACCTTATGCGTAAGAAGTAACCGGAATTGTTAAATAAAACCCCTCAAAAATATTTTTTCATCAACATTTATTTTCCCACTGTCAAAGTAGACCCTTTCGAGTTTAATACAACTATGCCAGCGCAGGACCCAATCTTCCATACTTTTAAGATAGGTAGATTTTGGTATGGCCTTTGGCTTCTTCTGCAAATTTATTTTTATGGCTTCAATTAATAGAAAACATTTTCCTCGGAGTGGTAAATTTAGCTTCGTGAACAGGACAAAGTCACATGAGGCAATACCAGGCGAGAACGGCACATGGTTAATGACATCAGCTCCGTTTTGCACCAGAAACTCTTGCAGAACAATGGGAGAAAACTGAGTTATTTCGAAACCTGTCGTGTAGCAATGTTTTCATATCCAAAATATTAGTTAACTTTATGAACGGGCTTAAAAGATATGTGGATATCTTGAGCAACCTCTCTAAGACATATACGACTATTTTCAAGCACTAGCTTCTTGATTTTCTCGATGTTTGAGCCATTGGTCGACTTTGAAGGTCGATTAGAATGAAGCAAACCAACTACCACTTCCCGACATTATTTGAATGCTTTATACTATTCATATGTCTGTGTTTCTGGCTTGCATCATTCACCGCAGATATTCTGCAACGTTTTCAGTTATTCGGCATATGAAACCCAAACTGTAACTTGTTTGAAACTTAAAATTTGAGGCAAACTCTTTGTTGAATTAATTTTTCCATTCTAAAAATTCCAGACCACTCTAAAGCATGTCTGAAAAAATCAGCTGCTGTCAAAACACTAAGTCACAGATAATGCTCAAACTCCCCATTGTATCTCGGCACAGTGCTCCCAAATTACAAGGGGGAAATGTCCTGATATCTTTTATGGGCATCTTTTAACACTAGGACCGCCGGCAAAAACGTATACATATAACCGCCAAAGCGGTCATTTTGACCGATGTGGATTACTATGGTCAACAATTGTTTACTTGCCTTTTTTTACTTTCTTCTATTTTTACAAGAAGAAAGTATTGGTTTCATGAAAATTTTCAAATTCCAGTTTTCGACGGATTTGCACGTTTTATGGGTCAGAGATTCCAAAAAACATGTTTTTACAAAATGTCTGTCTGTCTGTCCGTCTGTCTGTCTGTATGTGACACAAATTTTGTGGGCGCTCTATCTCAAGAACTAATGCACGGAATTTAATAAAAATTTATATTCAGGTAGTCCCTGATATAGATTGGTGCTGATTAGCTTTTCGTGTAAATCGCCGCGCTGCTATATAACATTTTGCAGGATTTTACAACATTTATATTATAGCAGGATTATATAACATTTTGCAGGAAAAGCTCTATCTCAAGAACTAATGCACGGATTTTTATAAAACTTCAGATTCAGTTAGTCCTTGACATGAATGGATGCTATTTACGTTTTGGTGTAAATCGCCCAACAGGTGGTGCTGTTATGCTGCATTTTGCAGTATTTACACTATTTTCGCCGTAGTTCTATCTCAAGAACTAATGCACACATATTCATCAAACTTCGGATTTAGTTAGTCCTTCATATGAAATGATGCTGACTACGTGTTGATGTAAATCGCTCAATAGGTGGCGCTGTTGTGCTGCATTTTGAACTATTTCCTCAATAGCTCTATCTTAAGAACTAATGCACGAATTTTCCTCAAACTTCAGATTTAAGTATAACTTGATTAATATTGCTGCTGATTATGTGTTGTTGCAAATCGCTCAACAGGTGGAGCTTCTATGCTGCATTTGTCATGATTTGCGCAATACCTCTATCTCAAGAACTAATGCACGAACTTTCCTCAACCTTCATATTCAGTTAGACGTTGACATAAGTTGGTGATAATTAGCTTCTGGTGTAAATAACCCAATAGGTGACGCTGCTATGCTGCATTTTGCTGGATTTACACGATTTCAGTGACAGTCATACCTCGATAAGTAATGCACGGAATTTCATATTTTTAGAATTCTCATAATTAACACAGATTGCCATTTAATTTGGTACTGAGATAGTGAATTTTGAAGTATTGACATGTATGAGATAGAAGAAAGTTTTGTGATGGCCACAACATACTAGTTACTGTTAGTATCGTTTATTACTATTATTATCATCATTGCTCATATAATAATATATACTTCATAATTTTTATTATGTATTTTTATATTTTATTATGTTATAATTATTTTATATTGATATATATATATATATATATATTATTTATATTTTTATTTTAAAAATATTTTTATAGTAAAAAATACTTTTCATGAGAAATCGAAATTGCTAAAAACAAGAATAAACTTGGTGAAAACAAACATTTATATTTATCCCCTGAGCGATGCAATATTCAGGGTCGCGTGTGGTCAGGGAAAAACACAGTCAAAAAAAGAGGTCACTACCAGTATTTTCTTCTAGAAAATACTACAAATAATATAAAGTGATTAAAGAAGGCGGATTTCTCTTTAACAAAATACTGGTATTGAACACCTTTTTTGACCGTGTTTTTCAGAATTGATGCCCGCTAGATCAAGAAAATTATAAAACACTTGTTGAAGTCATCGTTTAGAACTAGCTTTTGTAGAATACTTCCGTGCCATTTGGTTGAGAACGTGGACGCCAAATTTTGTAGAATTATAGAATTTTACAGTTTCTGGTAAGAGTTTATCGCCGGTTTCAAATGTATCTTATGGATATCGGGAACTTAGAATTAAAACACATTTATGTTTCTTCCCTTGATAAACTCAACATAATATCATCCTTGGCAAGAATTTGGCTACTGTACAAAGACTTTTTTTCAGATTTTATGTCCTGTGAAATTTTGTTTTTCGTCCGCGATTGACTGTGCCAACAGTGCTTGTTTTTAGTGACTTCAGTTTTTCTGCAAGGGGTAGTGAAGTAAAGAAGTTATCTGTGATAGTGTTTTAACCTTTGTTGAAGTATGGTTCTGTGAAGTATGGATTGTTGCGATATCTACTAGATAAAAAGTACTTTAAAATGGACGGCGGCCATTTTGACCGTTTCGGGGGTTCTAGGTATACTACTGCAATACTTCATAATTTTTGGCTGACTGGAAAATTTATCACCGGCATATCATAGCTTTTCGAATTATAGGAAAAGTCACGGAAACCGAAAGTTATACTATAAATAGAAACAAATTAGTACGGAATGAAAGTTTCGAAACAGTCAAAATGACTGCCTTGGCTGTTCTAGTGCTAAATGATAAATTCTGGGTACTTTTTACACAGGTGGTATTATATTTCCGTTGATTAAGAAACATTTCTCTGTTTTGACTTTGAATATTTTGTTTAAACTAAATTACAAATTTTTAAAACATCATTTTTTCATAATGAGACCCACTAAGCTAAATGGTTATAACTGATTGCAGATCTGATGTGTCAAAAGTTTGAGTTAGAGTGGTTACAACGAAAAAAACAGAGCACGAGAAGAAAACGAAAATTCAGGCCAATTTATCTTGGAAGAGTTTCTCTGAACGCAGTCCGACAAGACTATTTTAGGTTATTTAATATTTACTAATTTAAAATAATGATTTTGAACATTTATTTATATCTAATCCATATTTGAAATAATTTCTAATTATTACTAAACATGTTGTTCGTATTTCTGATTATGAAACGATATCCATCATTTTCATTCTGATTATGAAACGATGTCCATCATATTTTAATAAAACAAGAACAGTTGAACAAGTAAATATGGGATACATTTTAGTGTTAATAATTATGTTAATCAAATCCCAACTACCCATTTCTAGTAGTAATTTTTTATATTCTACATAACCTAAAATGTATTTATTTTAACTTTAAATAAATATTTAAATTATCTGTTTTCATATGAGGGTAAAACATGTGTTATATATAAAGTTGGAAAAAACAAGTGCAAAAATGGAATCAAAAGACCACAGTTTTTGCCTTAAACATGCAAAATATTTCAAAAAATAACGTAGTTTTACGATTGTGAAAGTTTTCTTACTTTTGCGTATATGAGCAAAAGAACAAGCTTATTTATTTATTTATTTTTGCTGATGTAGATCTTGATGTCTGTAATATGAAACGCCATTATGAGGCATCTAACATTTGAAAGGCGTCATTGTAAAATCATAGATAAAATCGCATAACTTCCGATTGACCGTTCAGGGCTGTTCACTTCAAATTAGTACACGGAGACAATTTAACAATAACAATAGTTAATTAAAACGCGTAAAAATGGAGGAATAGCAGTTTAACAACCAGCTTACTTTTTAAACGTAGTCATACTCCACTGCAATCTTTAAACTGCAAATCCTGCATTTAATTTTACCATGACTCTAAAATAATCATTTTTACCACAAAGTGCAATCCTCACTAAATGCGAACAACTAAATAGATTCCGTCTGTTTCGATATTTTTATATTTTAATTATGAAAGTTAACTTCTTACTATATGCTCACAGTCAGCTATACTGTAAAAAAATTCCCCTTACTTTACACCAAAAAGGGTGGCTACTAAGTTGCCACCCCAAGTGGTGTAATGAAATTCCATTTGTAAACTGGTGTAATGAGGCACCAGCTATCAAATGGTGTAAATAAACACCACGTTTAGTGGCAACTTAATTGCCACCATTTTTGGTGTAAAGTCACGCTACTGCTTATCTGGTGTAAAGTCACACTACTGCTTATTTGGTTTGCACTTTAACAGTAAAATAAAAAACAATTTAAAGATTACATTTTAAATCTAATGCAACCATAATTTACAATAAATAGTTTCACGCAAAGAGTCTGCTAAACATTGTTTAACTGTGATAATGTATTATCGCAATTAAACATTTATTTTAAACATTATAGTTTTGGTAAACAACAAAATTTCCTCACATATCATTCATTTGTTACATCTGGACTTACGTCACGTGTACGTGACTCTTTTTTTTTAAACTCAGCTTAGACCTGACTGGTTTTCGAATAAATAGTCTAAACAAATTAAAATAAACATACCATAAATACAACTAAATATTACAAATTGTAAAAAAATCGGATACAGAGAGCTAAAACTACCAACCTCTTAAGCGCTAAAGAACAATTGTTATCACTTTTAAAGTGCAAATTAAAATTCCTTAACGGCATAATTAATTAATAAACACTACACCGCTAGAAAGCTTGAAGTTTAAGCTTTGAAAAGATAGTAATAGTTAAGCAAAATGATAAGGTTTAAATAGTTAAAAAATGTGCAAAACAAAGTAAACAAAACGCGTAACCCTATGGGAAAGTGGTCTGAGACAAAAATTTTTATACCAAATTTCATGAATTTTTTAAACATATCTAAACTCAACCCAGGAATATACGGTGGGTGGCGAAGCAAACCCCGTACTTTATAGAACATAAAACAAGTATTAGTTTTTTTAAATAATTAACAAAATTTGAAAACAAGCTGTGTTAAAATATGTCAACAACAGTAAAAATCCCATGCCTTTCTTTGATCGTGAGATAACTGGAAAATCGGAAAATGTCAACTTTTGAAACGCTCAGCAAATACACCAAAAGTGTTCAAAACTTTTAAAACTAGATAGAATCTTGAAGCTTAAGCTTTAAATGAGCTGAATATCACATTAGTTTTTCAGAAAAAGTTAGTTTTTGTAGTTAAAAAAGCTTAAGAATATAGTTGTTTACGTAATGTATTTCCTATGGGAAAATGAAAGTCGTAATCCTAAAAACGATACTTTTTAAAATGGCTCGCAAATAGTTAAAACTTATTGAAAACTTGAAAATCTTGATTAAAAAATAATCTACGATCTTTAATTTAGTTGCATCGAACATTATTTTAAAGTTAACAAGCGGAATTCATTGCATACTGAGCGTCTCAAAAGTGACAAAAATGCCAAAGTTTGAAAATGGCACCAATACACTGTAAAAGTAGGTTGACTTGATATACTCATAAAACTATAAATATAGCAGCTACAGATACATAAAAGGTATAAAAATGTTGGAAAATGATTGTAGTATTAACATTAAACAGGAATTTTTCAAAAATAAGAAGTTAAACATAAGTTTTAAGTTCTTACCATATTCCGAAGAAATTAGCCAAAGAAGACGAGAATTTTTTCAGCTATGAAGGAACCTTTCAGCTCGGGTACTGCAACATAATCTGGTTAACTGCTTTTTATTTAGTGATCATTATTGAGAAACATTTTCGAACAAAATCCGAGCCGTGGAACACAGCTATATAAACAGATTTCAAAATGGCGGACTGAATCATTATGTCGCTTTAAAATTTTACACCCGAATTGGTGTTCGGTTTTCACAGTTTCTTTAAAAGATTAAAATTAAATCGTTTTGATTGTATCATGATACTTTATTCAGTGTTTACACCAAACTTAGAGTATAATTAATCCTCATTTGGCATTTCATAAACTCAAATTAAGCGTAACTATAGTCCCTTTTTTTACAGTGTATGTATTCTTCGACGTTGTCAACAGAATATAACTCGATTTCAAGATTCCACGTGTCGATAGTAAGTGGAACTTGAGTACCTTCACTAAATTAGCTCGTTGAGACCCGTTCAAAATCTGCCTAAATCTAGGTAACGCGTCATTATATATAAAAAAACTATACAACCACAGTCACCTAATTAACAAATCATTGCAAATGAACCATGACAACCAGGTTCCTGAGAACATTCGCTCTTAACTTAAAAACTTAAAACTTGTTATTTTGTTAAACTTAATGAGAGATTGAATAGGTTTCTTATTTGCGCACAAGAAATGATGATTCAGGGCAGCGGGATCTCACGCAAAATCACAAAATATCACTCGTTCACTAAAGTGCCCATACAAAAGAGTAACTAGGCACTCTGCTACATAATAGGTATCACCAAGTTCTGAAGGGTAGGCTGCCATGTTTTTGAATTAATCTGAAAATGCAAGCATGCACAGTGTGCGTGGTTCGTTACTTTTTTCTAAAGATATTCCGATATCGATAAAACTTCGCAATCGGATTTCAGTTGGCAGCATTTGAGCAAACACAAATATAACATTTAATATGTAGGAAATGAAAATTATTTCGAATTTCAAGAAAAGTTTCATTACTCATTTAATACTTTGTTAACAACGGGAAAATTTTTTATTATTTTTTAACTTTAAAATAATCAATATATATCAGAAAAAGTAGAAAGGATAAATATTCTTAAAATTTGGATGAGATGTACTTTTAAAAAGATTTATCTTTACTTATTATAATTGTAACATACTTTTTCAGGTTTTTCCGTAGAAGTCAAGGGATTATATGTAAAATAATAAGACAGCTACAAGTGAAATTAAAGATATATGTAAATGAATATTTATATATAAAAGAGTTATAAAAGTAAAATCAGAAAAAAAAACTGTGAACGTAACTTCTTCAGTCTTTATTGCAAATATTTTTTTTTTTATATATTTAAAAAATGTTTAAAGGGAATCTAAAATTATAAACTTTCAATGCAAAAAATAATATTTTGGATCACTTTCACGTAGAAAAGCTATCTAAACTCGTCAATATCTTGGCAATATCAGGTAAAATGGACGCTACTAAAGAACAATATCTTCTTTTCTTTTTATTATTGTTAAACTCTAATATATATTCCTTTTATTGCCGAAACGTCAGTGAAGGCTTACTGTGGAGACACGAAAAGTTTTGATTTCCGTTTGTCTGTCTGTCTGTCTGTCTGTCTGTCTGTCTGTCTGTCTGTCTGTCTGTCTGTCTGTCTGTCTGTCTGTCCGTCTGTTCCGCGATAACTGCCGCAAAAAGCATCCGATCGGCTTGAAATTAATGTGGCATGTTGATGAGGTACTCGGACTTAGTTGTATGGTTTTTGGTTAAATTTGGTTCATTCGTTCGGGAAATATAGAATATTTTATTTTGCTCTGTAATGCTTTTCAATGGCAAGTCAGACGATTTTCAAATTTTCATTTGTTGAAAGAAATGGCTCATATAAAAAATGGATTTAAATGGTAAATTTTTGATGCTGAAATTTTTAAATAAGAATAGTAAATTATTCCTATTTGCAATTTTGTCAAAACATTTGTCAGAGCTTTTAAATTAGGTGTATAACTTATGATGGAATTTTATACATGTGTTCGAATAATATAAAACATTTTATTTTATGAATTTACTTATATTTCATTTTTTTTCTTTTAACCGTTGCGTAGCAACTATATCTCATCTAAAAATATCATAAATGTGAAAGTATGTATGGTTTTTAAAGTCAAATCAAAGTTAAAAGGAATGAATTAATGAATGCCTTTGTATAGATATTTGCATATAAATTGATTTAAACGCAGAAATGAAAATAGTATTTATATACTATATAGAATAATATCTTTATTTATGTATTCAACTATTTTGATTATAAAGGAAAAAGTTCGTTATTTTCATACAGAATAAACTGACATTATTCTATTAAACTTTATAAACTTTATTGTTCCCCCCCCCCCCCCCAAAAAAAAAAAGGGAATAACAATTTCTCCCAAAGAGTTCATTTTAATTTGTAAGATTTTCACGTGCAAAGGGAAAATGCAGCAAATTACAAATAATAAAAAAGATAAATAGGACAGGAATGAATACATATAAACATTTCACACCAAATACCACCTAAATTAATTTTTGTAGTGGTATTTTCCCACACTACGAAGAAAGATTCCTCGATTTACACGATTTTACTTGGCCTTCCTTTTCTCATTGGTTGCGATTTCATTTTCGCAATTGCGTATATTAATTGGCACAAAATTTTACATTTTTATGACTGAGGTATATGTAAGGCCATACAAATAAGAAATTCCGTATTGTTTCCTATAAAATGTGATAAAGTGTTGGTTAACTATATATGTTTCTATTAAGAGGAGCAGGGCTGCCAAGCCTCCGGCGTTCTGGATACCAGTATTTTAATACAAAAAATGTTACTTTATTTAATTGAAACATTTGCGCGATTTAAAAGAACAACATTTTCTGTAAGGTAATAGTGTTGTGCAAAAAGCCTGAGACTTGCCATGTCTGGTGGTGAGTGAAATATTTTATTTAATGCATTTATCTCTATTTTAATGCTACGTGAACAACGTCCCGTGTAACAGCTTGTAGAGTGTAAAATAAATTATTAAAATAATCCCTATTACGAAAAATGAAACAAAATTCCCGGCTAAGGGAAATAAAAGGTTAGTTAACCTTTCGTAATTTGACCTGAACACAGGTGTGCATCAAATTTCAACGGTGTTTGCAACATCACGATTTTAAATTAAATGTGGATACTATTAAAAGGCTATCACAAAAAATACTTAACGGCGCCATATCACGTTTATCTATTTAGTCAATTGGAAGTGGACACGATGATGAATTATTAACCGTTAGGTTTAGAACTCCCCCTACTTTAGGGTGATTTTAGTAAGTTAATGCTATCGAGTACATTTTTAGATATTTAGATTAGATCATAGATATAAATATTGCAGAATGGTAATCAAAATTATTATTAGATTTCTAAATTAGATGTCTCAGTTTACATTTTCAAAAGTTCTTTATCCATTAGATACAGATGTTTGTGGTTAGCAGGCAAGTAAATACTGCTGTATGGATATTAGGATAACGTAAAATGCTTGACCAAATTGTTGCTTATCCTTATAAATCGCAGTGTAAAAATGAATCTAAGATATAGGATAATCATTAACTCAATCAATAGAAAATTACAAATGCAAAATAAATTACACAACGGGGGGTTCAGGGGGGGGGGCACCCCCCTGAAGAAATTTGCTTTATTATATAAAAATTACTAGAATAAGTAGCTCGTGAGAATTTCAGAATATCATTACATAACAACGTGTTTAATTTAACGCTTCTAATGTCTGAAACCATCGAAATATTTTTTTCTCCTTCTATAAATGTTTGAGTAATTTAAAAGTTTAAATTTTGTTTTTGTAGAAAGATTAATATTAAGCAAAATTTGCTAAAAACAATAAGTTGCAGAGATGACGTTGAGGCTCTTGATCTGCAGATTTACTAGTACATATATTAGAATGAGCTTTATATTATATACCTTATTGGTATAATAATAATTGATTAGGTGTTTAAACTAAATGTTACTCGTGTTTAAATAAATTTGAACCTCTAACAATCAAGACAAATTTTAGCATGCTTAAAAAGCATTAACACAGAACAAAAGAAATGATAGAAGAAAAGTTGACAGCAAACTTTTGGCAAGAGATTTTTCCTTTGTCATTGATCAAAGAAATTCGATCACAGATCAGATAAAGCTGGATAAACTTGAAAAGAGAGAAAAGAACTTTTATCAATCTTTCGCATATTTAATGGAAAATGCAATTGAATGTATATAATAATAAAAACCATAAAAAATTCTCTCATAAATTTTCATATCTGTGTTATGCATGTTAGGTAAACTTCTATTCCATGATGAAAGGGGTGAAAATAATAAGAATTGAAAGAATTTATTCAATAAATGTACTAAATGAGAGACAAATATTAAGAGATAATCTTATTTTATAGATATTTATAAATATATTTTTATGTTATCTACTTGAATCGTATTCTGATATGCATACTTATATTATGAGTATTATTGTAATTTTGGAATTTTGATTGTGATATTTTATTTTCAAAATTTTAAATTTTGTTTAGGGTCTGACACGTAATTAGCAAAAATCTTTTCTACTGTGGTGTAGGGAACTTGTGTAGAAAATAAGAAGCCTCTTATCACCTTATTGCACAGTGACATAGTCAGGATTATTAATTAACGTTCTTTATTAAAACAAATAAATATTTAAGAAAAAACTTTAATAAATTTAGAAAAAATTATTCCAAAACTTTCAGTTAGGTACTTCTCTGAATATGAACAGAGTATCTCAAATTCACTGGCATAACTGATACTAACTACACTCTCAAGAAAAATTCTCAGATCCTATTCTGATCACTTCAAATCTTATTCTCCAAACATCATCCAATCTTTTTCCCAAAGTCTCGAAAAAAGTCTCCAACTTTTTTATTTCTTCAACAGGAGGGTTTACTCTACCTTCCGGTATTGGTTCAGATCTGCCAGTTTTCTGCCACTCTTCTATTTCTGATTATACCAGTAATCTGGAACAAGGCCTTTATAGGCTTATTTGATCTAATGCACACACTGTTCGTTTGTCAGACAGCCTTTTTAAAAATGGAACAATGCACAAGGAGCTCCATGCATCCCACCATGACCGATTTTCAAAATAACAATGGGTACCAGAGGTTATCAGTCACAACGTGACAATGCGCTCACATCGTGACAGTGCGTTACACAAGTAAGAATTCTCCCTTTAACAATCGTATTGGGGAAATGGCCATGGGAGAATCCTCAAGGGAATCTATAGTTATTTCATCAAATGTAACACTATTCATTCAATTTGTGACTATTTTTTAACTAAATATTGTCGGAAATTTGTTTAAGTAAGGTTAACGTTTACCATCTAAAAAATAAGCCAACTTTGAGACTTTTTTTCATTCAAAGAATAAACTAACACAAAACGGAATTTACCGACTTTTCAGTCATAATGTTTACTGTTAAAATATTTTTATTATTTTATAATTAATAAAATACATGGAGATACTTTCAGTTGTTTTGGGGCATGGTGTGTGCGCATCACCCTAGTACATCACAGCGTAGCTTGACAAAGTTATCGAAAATAAACAAAATCAAGTTTTTCAGAAAATATATTGAATTTGGAAGGAGGCATGAACCTAGTTTTAATGAAATTCAGAAAAATTTGGTAAAATAGTCGTCGTTCGAAAAGAGTGTCATTTTTTTCGCCATGTGTTGATCCATTTAAACGTTACTTTGCAAGGCGCGCTGAAAAATGTATTTTCAGAAAATCGTGTTAAAGGTTTTATTAAAGAAAATATAAAAATTTTTAGTCATTTGTTATATTTTGCATCTTTTAATAGTAAGACCATAATTCTTGGAGTTGAATTTAATGAACGTATCCTTTTTTAAGAGCGTGACACAGGACGTGGTCCATCAGAAACTCGAATATATTGATATGTTTTCCATGTAAAATTAGATTTATTTCTTTGACAATGGGTACTAAAATATTTTGCTCATAATCCATTGATTTTAATTAGCTTTACTTCGTACGTCTTGAAGCTGTAATTTACCATACTTTATAATAAATTGCAACAAATTTCCTCCCACCTCTTCCAAATATTCTCGAACCCATTTTCTTGGGTATCTTCATTCAAATGGCGAATAAAAAATGCACTGTATTTGTTACAGCCACTTGAATAAAGCCACACTTCATCAGTTTTACCACAAATTTCCATTTTTCACCAGCTGGTGCTTTTTGAGGAGAGAGTCGGGAAAACGTGACCCATGAACCCTGAAAAAACTTTGAAAAGCAGTCAAGACATGAATAAGAATTTTGATATGACTACACTAGGAAAAATTATACAATCATGGAAATAATATACCAGAGCTATAATCAAGAAACCAGGCTATTCAAAAGAGTCAAAAAGCTTAATGAAATATGGAATGTATAAGTCGAAATTAACTGTGAAAATCTTTTCTATAAAGGGCAACGATCCTCTGTACACGCAGATGTCAATATTGTAACACATTTTATATGAATCTATTAATGCGAACCGTAGACATTGTTTGATGATTTATTTTATTTTATTTTTTGTTATTTTAAATTATTATTTCATAATTTTTAAAATTAGGCGTATATATATATATTACATTTTTATTATTTCTATACTTTTTCAAATTTAATTTGCTTTTTTGCTTAAAATGGTCTTTCCTTTGTTTTCTCTTTCCAAATTTCTATAGATTTAACGCTCGTACTTTTCATTCTTGTCTAAATTCGTCCGATATCAAAAACATTCTACTTGATCAATAAGCCTATTCCAGTTTAATCCTGGGAATGCTTAGAATATGATTGACGCGCATTTTAAGACACATTTATAGTGATTTGATCCTTAAGCTAATATAATTTGCAGCGAGGATTCCCATTGGATTAGAGCCTTTATCACAATGCGTATTTTAATATCATGTCTTCGAACGCGCTATCTATGAAGCCGTCTGCGTGTGCCCAGAAGCCACTTTTCTTGCTTTTCGTTTGTCTAAACAACTTGTACGACATCAGCAAAGAGTAGACTTACTCATGTTTATGAAATTTTGTCATAAAATGGTTTATAGAATATAGTGTGGGATTTGTTAAATTTTCTGATTATTGCTATAAAGTTGTAACGATGTGATTAGCTTTCATAATTCCCCATCGGTTTGTAAAAGAAACTTTCAATAAATATGATGATTTCAATATTGCTTGACTGTTTCTCCGGGAAGCATCATGGACGTTTTCTATTTTCGTTCAGCCAATGTTCAGATTTCGTTAAGGTAGCATTTTGCTTTCTGTTCTCCGAATTCAGGCATCCTCTGATACCTCATTAGTTCTTCAAATACTATATTCAACAACTATATCAGTAAATCGCAATAAAGCTTACATACGATGTGAAATATATGTGATACAAAAATGCTGAAATACATAGAACTCATAAAGTTGAATTTACCTTTCATGCAGTAAAAGGTGCACAACTAATTTGAACACTCAATACATACACTATTATTGAGTCGTTCGGAAAGTCGTGTCCGTTTGGGAAAATCAATTCCTACCGGAAAATTCTATCATTTAATTATTAGACATTGATTCCGATATGTAATGTCTTATAATTACCGGGCAGAATTTTCCGGTACGAATTGATTTTCCCAAACGGACACGACTTTCCGAACGACACAATAGAATAAACTGCAAGAACTGCTGGCAGTGGCCTAATTGCTAGTATATTTTATCGTAAACGTCAACATTATTAATTGCAATATTTACTGGAAAATACGAAAAATAAAGAAATTAAGGCATATATTGATGTTACTGCACTGTAGGATAACTGGAATTTTGGTTTCTACTATTTATTAAACAAAATGCCTGATTTTTAAAAAAAATAATCAAAAGAATTAAAATGCGTTTTATGTGCGATATTACTACATCAGTTATTTCAATTTCAGATGATTTTTTATTTTTTCTCGCATTCTGGAGAATTAACGAAATGCATATTAAATAGTTTGTTCTTTACGTTTTCGTCATCATTTACGGTAAAAAAATTAAATTAAATTAAATCTGAAATGACTTAATCCGACTTTTCGAACAGTGAATAGAATACTTCGCATTCAGATACGAGGAAATCCAAAAGTAACAGAAAAAAATGTAACACAGCATTTGCATTTTAATCTGCTAAAATACTTCAATTACAGAGCTAATCTTCTGTTATCGGTTCCATATCAAAATGTCAAACATGATCAATCCTGACAACAATTAGTTTCAAGAATATGAGAATTACAACAATGGTTAAATATTTGAATTAATTTTGTATCGAACCACGCTGGTTAGTATACGCCAATAAGTTATCGAGCTTCCGGGGCAAGCAAATATCTATTTAAAAGCAGCACTATTCGATGCCTCATAAATTTACTTTACGGTGTGCACTAAAATGTCTGTATGAATTTTGTCTGCCTGTGTGTTACCCAGGTATCTCAGCTGCTAGATCATTGGAATCTAAAGGGAAAAAGATCCTGGATTCGATTCCTAGCGTAAATATTTTTTCACCCAGTAGGAAAAATTACAACTGGTATGAGTACAGTAAAATTTACTTACAGCAGGTAAAAGGCATTGACTGGATGAGATTATACAAGCTTTTTTAAGGAAAAAGATATTGATCTCATATGCACAAAAAACACATGAAAAACTGTCTTATGAAAAATAACTAGAGCTTAAATGAAAGCCAGGAAATATATTTTGAGTATTTTTTTTACTTCACGCTGATCCATTATTACCGAAAAGTAACAAGTATTGACGACAACAAATGGGTGACAAAAAAGTAAGCAAGCACCATTTAATATTTTATGTAAATGTATAAAATAAATGTATATATATATATATATATATATATATATATATATATATATATATATATATATATATACATGTTAGCAAATATGTAATATAACAATTTATTTTCTATTTGCTGTGCACTATTTTTTACTATATAAAACTACTTAAATATTTAAATTTAATATGCTTAGTATCTTTATATTTAGAAACCTTTCACAAAAATCATTATTCCATTTCTGTCATTTATTTGCGAAAACAACTAGCAATAAATGTATATTATTATAAAAAGGGGAGGGGGGGGGTTACTACTTGGTTATAACGTCGACCAAAAACCTGTCACTAAACTATAAGATAAAATGCCAATAATGGTTGATCGTAAATGTCACATTCATTTGACTTTAAGCAAGTAACATGTGTTTACGTCATCAAGTGATTTTTATTTTAACGTTTTATTTGTATTTTTATTAATATTATACTAATTTATTTGTTCTTTCGTTATTTAAAATAAAAACTATGTCAATTTGTATAATTTGGCGAGTGGTTTGGCGATTTATATAATTTGACGTAATTGGCTGACGGGATATCTAAGTAGTACATTTTTTTTATTTATTTTTTTTAAATCTATGCATGTTTAAATTTGAAATATAATTTATCGCGCCTTAACTAAAAAAAAATAAAAAGTTTTTATTCTATTAATCAATTATTTCTAAATTTAACTAATATTTTTGCTTTAATAAATCACCTTTTTAAAACTTTTTCTGTATGTGAAGTGAGACTGTGTACAAATTGGAAAAAAAACAGCACTATAAATATTCATATTTTCGGGCAAATATTTTATTATTTTTATTTTAAAGCACAATTAAGTGTCTTGAAATTTATTAATTAGTGAGCTTTTTGCGGGAGGTGTTTCTTTTTTTCGTGTTTCAATTAAAATAATTATATCATTTTATATGAATTTTATGAATTTTTTGCCATTACATCAGAAAACGTTAATTAAGAATTGGGTTTCATAACTTCATGTAATTGAAAAGTCCATTTTTTGTTACACAATATACGTTAACTAGCTACGTTTTTAATAAAAGAATTTTTTTTGTAAAATAAATAAATCAATAAAAATATTTTTTAATACTGAAATTTTTTTTTTATAGAAAAGTAAACAGTGAAAAAAAAATACTGTTTCGCTTTTAAATTATGGTTATTCATTAAAGTTTTTGATTACTAAATGTGAATAATAAAAGAATACGTAATTATTATATATATTAAAATTGTTAAATTTTTGTGGTGTGTAATTAAAGTTATTTTCACTATAGTCAATCAGAAAGTAATTTCATTTCGTGTTTTTTTTTATTTAGAAAAGTATTATTTTATAATGAATGTTCTAATTGTGTCTGTTCATCTTTTATATTATTTCTGATGTCAAAATCCTTTTTCATTGCACATACTAAAGGCACAGCGAAGAATGAGGTATTTTTCGAAAGGTTCTAAAAGCAGCGTTTGTTGTAGTATAGTACTTATACAGGGTGTTTCATAAAAGATGGGCAAAACTTTAAGAGGTGATAGCACACATCCAAAAAAATAACTTCATCAAAGAATGCACGGTCGGAAATAAAAAGCAAATGTGCTAGAAGGCACCAAAGGGGATGTTATTATACGACAGGATTACCAGCTTGGTCTCCATTTTTATTCAGATAATCCGAAATATTGCCAGAAATTAAAAATTGTATTTTTGCTTTATTTAACCACTTCAACGTTTGCCCCGAGATAACTCGGGGGTAAAAGCACTGTTTCCCTCTACCCGTCGCCGGTGAAGTGGTTAATGACAGAAATTTTGTGATTACATATAGTACAGATTCTTTTTTTAAATTTTCTGGCATGAATTAGAAATTTCGAGATAAAAATAGAGACCAAACTGGCATATACGAGGAAAAAACACAGAAAGAACGATTAAGTGGCAAAAGCAAGGTTGGAAACCGCTCTCCGTACAATCGTTGAGCCTCTGAGCCATTTTGATTTGTAGTCGTAACTAAAACGCAAATGTTCTGGCACATTTGAACACTTGGTCGATGCAAACGTAAAATCTCCATTCCTGTTGCAAGTTATCGGGAGAAGAACGACACTAATAGCATGCAAATGTGATATGGGGAAGAAGAAGAAGGCATATGAAAAATTTCACCTCGATTTATACATAACAGCCGCTGATCCGACTGTGCAACCATCAATCGCGAGAGCAACGTGTAGAAAGATGTTGCCCTTCACTAATAAGAAAAAGGCTGATTTGCATTTTATCTACAAAGGAAAATGGCTCAGAGGCTTAATGATTGTACATAGTTCGGTTTCCCATCTTGTTTTTGCCACTTAATCGTTCTTTTTGTGTTTTTGCCTTTTATAATGTATGTTTATGCCTTGTATTGTTTTTGCCTAGTGTTGTTTGCCGAAGTTAGATTGTGGCTTAAATTTATTTATATTTTATTGTTTTAATTTCGTTATAGAATAAAAGCTGGAAACAAATAATGAGCTATTTATATTACTTTAAGTGCAAAGGGGTTTATCTTTGTCAATCGTCGGCGAGCGATAGAAATGGATTTGGGAAAAAAATCACGCTTATAAATTATTTTAAAAACTATTAAAATTGAGCAAATAACGACACCGCTTTCAAACAAATTGTGGAGTAGTTTTGAAACAAATTACATTTGAAAGTATTTTTTTTTATGCAACGGTGTAAAAGTTGAAAATGGGGGATGTTTAGATGTTTAAGAAATTTTTTTTTTAATGTAGTAAAAGCGAAATTTGATTCTCTGCTGTTGCCAATCGCAAAACGATTCACTTCGCACAGGCACGCTTGTCCTTTATAATATAGATAGGCAGAATAACACCTGTGTTAGTATGAAGTAAGTCTCCTTTAGTATAAATTCTTTCTTGAATCGGTTTTGGCACTGACAGCACTAATTTAATGCTCATATTTTTGGCTTCATCATCTGAAACCACACTTTTATAGCGCTCGTTTTCATTTGTTCGTTTGTTGTACAGAACATTTTTCATAAACGTCTCTTCAAAACATTCCAAAAGCTTTCTATAATATTTACGTCTTGTTAATTCCTATGCTAATCAAGCGCGATAATTTTATTTTTCAGCATACAACTTTTAAACAATTTTGAATTGAGACATAAGGTCAAGTGATGTTGGACAGTCAACGACAGGTGGATAGCTGCTGTAATCGGACTGCCGTTGAAAGGTGAATGTTACTGCTCCCGAGGCCACGTCCACCACTGTTGCGATAGCTGACGGCACTTCAAGATATAAAATGGTTAAGAAAATATTGCTGTACCTTTCGGACTATAAGCGTTACTCTCAATAAATCCAATGTGACTAACTATCATGCTAATAGCCAATAGTGTAAGATTTAATACAGAAAAAAATCCCTTATAAACAATTACTTTAAAATTAGAACCGTAATCATCTCTTTATAAATACAATTCTATCTTTAAAGAGCACATGCCATGCTCAGATTAGATTTCTGTGTTGGTTCGGTTAATCCCATTTTACACGGAGCAGGCCTGATCCGCGGTTCGGATGGAGTCGGGTTGGCACTAATTTTGCCATCGCAGGTAGGACTCGGTTCGGGTTCGCTTTAGGTGTTTAGAGACCAGGTCGATTTCGGGTTGAATTTTAATTCTTTCAAATCGGATTTCAATTGACCCGTTTTTTACTAAGTCAATTTCATTTGAAAAAAAAAAAAAAACTACATATCTGGATATTAATGGGGGTTAAATGTCCAGTTTTAAACAAAAAAAATGATGAAATTGATATTAGAGATATAACTGTAGGCTACCTTTCCATAATTATATTGAAACAAGTTGGAAATTGCACGTCAAACGTGGCAAATGAGGTGCGTTCGTACTATAACTAGCTTTATAAATATTTTTTGCACCGCATATTGTACTGAATATATATTTTAGTGCATCTCATAAGTGCATATCAATTTCATTCTGTTCGAAAGGCTGTAACATAATTAAAATGCACTTGAAATAATTTTTCCCATTGGCCGTAATGTAACGAAAACTTTTGACTGTCCCTGTAATTAAACTATATAACCGAGTTTCATGAAATTTGGAATGAATCGACAAAATTTTCCAACAATTATGTATTTAAAAATTCAGACAATTCTGTTGGGTACTCTTGCTCTGTTATATGCGGAGGAACGGACGGACAGACAGAGAGATGGCCCTAACGACGACTATAGGTGCTACGTATTTACATAATTACGAACGCACTTGAAAATGGATCTATTTTGTTTCACTTCGGGTTGACTTTAAGCATGTTTATCAGATTCAGAATATCTATTTCAAATGAAAAATAAATAAATAAATAAATAAAGCAATTTAACAAATTACAACGACCATTTGGAAAATAATTTTTTCAAAGACTAAAATTTACGACAAAAAATCGCACGGAGTTGATCATACATTACGTGGGCCATGAATTAAACATTAATAGTGTTATTACACGTAAAAATTGCAAGCGACAAAAATCGCCTGCGACTCCTCAGATTTCCTGGAATTTACGTATTATCCACCGGAAACTTACGTATTATCCAAGCATTTCATTGGTTGCTCGGGAAAAGGCTTTTCCATCGTAGAAATCTGACGACCAATTTTAAATGAAAGTTCATTCTTAAACTTCTAACCTCCCACAATATTACTTTTTGTACCGTCGTATAGAGAGAAAAAATGTACTTTTAAATGCAATTTGTTTGAAAGCTGTATCTCAATTTGTTTCTGAGTTATTAATTTTTATTTGTAGTTTTTATTACTTTTTTGTCATAGTGGCAACAGAAGTATCCATCTCTGTTGAAAGTAAAGGTTAGTGTAGAGACCAATCAGAAAACCAATAAAATGCTGATTAAATCAATAAAAAGCTTCATGATAAACATACGTGCAATAAGTGTTTTACATAGGCCACGTCAGCGGTTCAGAGGTTTTGCTCTCGAGGCTGGTAGACAGAAGATGCTGGGCTCGAATCCTTTCGCGCCCATCATCCTAATCATTCAGAGTTTTCTGTGGTTTCTTTCGAACCTTGGGTTACCTTCGTAAATAGGTGTTAGGTTCTCTTAGAAAGTATCACGGAAGGCACACACCTCATCGTCCTCACGTTTTCCTAAAGTTTCACGTTTTTTTTTTAGAATGTGCCCGTGAATTATTTCAAAATTGACATTAAAACACTCACAGATATTTTTAGCCCAGGATATAGAAAACATTGAATATGCATTTTGTTCAGCCTTAATTGTACATTTTTAATTGTATACATTACATTCTTCAGCTATAACGCATAAAGTACTGAAGGTTTAATAAAACTACAATAAAATTAATCGTAATAAAAAATTATTTTTATAAAGGCAAAAAAAAAAAATCTGTGTTTTTATATGAAATTAAACAATTGCGTGTATGAAAGCAAATATTCTAAAAGCATGTAACATTATAACACCTGGCAAATCTACGCAGCTAATCACGAAAGCGAAAGAACGATGCATTAACTCAAAGCAGAAACAAGTATTATAATCATATGAGAAACAGCGCAGATGTGCTGAAATTCAAAGAAAAATGTGCTACTATTACTCTTTTTATTTTAACTCTAAATGTATTTATTTAGTTCTCAGTTTAAAATAGTACCTAAAACAACTAAGATAATTTGCATAATGAATATAAAAAAGCTTCAATTTTGTGTGAAATGATTGAGGAGTTACGGTTTCAATATGGTAACTAACATTTAAAATCATTTAAAAAGAAAAACGAAAATATTTGTATAAACAAAGATCTTGGAAATACTAATATTTCCAAAATACTATTTTTATCCTGATTACACTTCTTTCTTTACATTGTATGTGTACGGAAAGTAAACAAATAGGTAGGTGTGGTCGAAAATCGCACAAAGGGTTTTGTTTGTCGATGTCTGTGAGATGAAACACGTCGTCCTGAATAAAGGTATTGCTATGCCTTTTAACTGTATTTTCATCATTTTTATCATTACCTTAATTTGATGGTAACTCACATTTGTGATTTCTTTTTCGGATTATCATTTAAAACTGTTTTAATTCATCCTTGTATCTTTTTAAATGTACAAGGCTTATTTGAAGAGCTAAGTGGAAGAACATGTTAAGTAACAAAAATGACATTTGAAGAAATTTGATGTGAAAGATTTTGTTGTCAATTTTAATGATTTATTTTCTGTATGATACCATGTGTTTAAAATATTAACAGGTGTAGTACTAAACTCTATCAAAAAAACTTATTCATACTTAGTTTTTAAATATTAAAAAATATTAAAATTATTTGCATTATTAAATATTAAAATATTAATTACTAGCAAACCCCGTGGCTTTGTTCGCGTAATAGTTGAAATATGCCTATATTTGCATGACGATTTTTTATTAGAAAAACACTTTTTGAAATAATTCAAAAATTACAAATTAGCCACAGTTTGACTAAACTTCATTATAAAAGTGCAATAGACAGAAATGAGATTTTAATTAATAAGAAGAACTAAAACTAATTCCAAATAAATGATAATTTAGAAAGTGTTTTGAGACTTTTATATTCATTTCATACGCTCATTTCAGTATTCATTTGAAGTTTTGAATACTTTAGAAACCATCTTAACACATTCACATCTTAAAATTAACCACCATGACAAATTCCAAGCTTCTTGTCTAACAGTCTACCAACTCTCTGGTGTTAGTGGCACCAACATAAAATGTCGAAACAGAGTTAAAATAGAATGTCTCGAAAAATGTTGAAACAGAGACGGTCACCATTAATTTGCAAACATTAACCTTGAAATCGGTTGGTATTTCCTAATATTCTATAGAAAACGGAATTTAGATGATTTAAAGGCTTTCTTCTTGTTCCTGCCCACCAGGTGGTAGTGACACTGGCATAAAATATAGCCCGTATAGGATCAGGGACTATCACTCTTGATTCGCAGCCAATAACTTCAGTAATCGGTTTATTATTCCTTGAGATTCCATAGAAATCGTAATTAAGGACTCTTTTGGAATGCTTTTCTCTCCTTTCCTTGGCTTCACCCCGTTTTAATTTGTATTTTATTTTCGACTGTTCTTAGAGACATTTTTATTTTGTATGTAACTACCATGCTATATTTAAAGTTTTTAGCCTCTTCAGTACCGCAGAAATCACAATTTAGAAAGTTATTTGCATCTGCAACCCGCTAGGAGTTGTGGCACCGACATAAAATATAGCTTATGTTTGAGCCAGTTCTATCATCATCAATTTGCAACCATTATGTTTGAAATCGGTTTCGTATTTCATACATTGCATAAAAATCATCATGTAGAACACTTACAGAACGCTTTTCGCTCACTTCATAGTTTTAAATTCGGAATTTTCTTTCGACAATTCTTAGAAAGCATTTGTATCTTTGAAGTAATTACCATTCTAAATTTAAAATGTTAGATCCCTCTTTAACACAAAAAACGCAATTTAGAAATTTTTTTGCTCCTGTAACCCCCAGGTGGTAGTCACAAAAATGTAAAATAAAATGTAGGATATGTTGGAACGGGGACTGTCACCATCAATTTGAAACCATTACTTCTGAAATCGGTTTATATTTCCTGAGATTGCGTAGAAATCGCTATTTAGAACGTTTAAGAACACTTTTCGTTTATTTTCACACCACTTAAATTTCAAATTTTTAAGGAACTCTTCTCAGAGACCATTTACATCTCAAAAGTAATTACCATGCCAAATTACATCTTGCTAGCGCCTTCAGTATCACAAAAATCACAATTTAGAAGGTTTTTAAAAATGAAACCGCAAGGTGGTAGTGGCGCCGACATGAAGTAGATCCTATATTGGAGAAAGGGCTGTCATCATAAATTTCAAACCATAACGTTTGAAATTTCTTGAGTACTTTCTGAGGTTGCTTAGAAATCACCATTTAGAAAGATTTTTAGAACACTTTTCGCGCATTTTCACCCCTTTTGAATTTCGAATTTTTTAAGAAATCTTCTTGGAGATCATTTATATCTTATATGTAACTACCATTCCAAATTTCATGTTTCTAGGCCCTTCAGTGACACAAAATCGCATTTTCGAACTTTTTTTGCTCCTGCACCCAATTTGGGGGTAATGGCACCGACATAAAATGTAGCCTATGTTGGATCAAGGATTGTCACCATTATTTTTGAATTCGGTTTGGTACTTCTTGAGATTGCGTAAAAATCGCCATTTAAAGAACGTTTTTAGAACGCTTTTTACGCATTTTCACCCCTTTTAAATTATTATTTTTTAAGAAATGTTCTTAGAGATCATTTATATCTAATAAATATCTACCATGCCAAATCCCATGTATCTGGGCCCTTCAGTAACACAAAAATCGCATTTTCGAACGTTGTTTCGCTCCTGCACCCCCTTTAGGGTTAGTGGCACCTACATAAAATGTACCCTATGTTGGAGCAATGGTTGTCACCATCATTTTGACACCATTATTTTTGAAATCGGTTTGGTACTTCTTGAGATTGCGTAAAAATCGTCATTTAAAGAACTTTTTTAGAACGCGTTTTGCGCATTTTCACCCCTTTTAAATTTTGAATTTTTTATGAAATGTTCTTAGAGATCTTTTATATCTAATAAATAACTATCATGCCAAATTCAATGAATTTGGGCCCTTCAGTAACACAAAAATCGCATTTTCGAATCTTTTGTGCTCCTGCACCCCTCTAACGTGTAGTGGCACCTACATAAAATGTAGCCTATGTTGGAGCAAATGTTGCCACCATCATTTTGACACCATTATTTTTTTAAATCGGTTTGGAATTTCCTGAGATTGTGTAGAAACCACGATTTAGAACGTTTCTTAGAACGCTTTATGAAATCCGTTTGGTACTTATTGACATTGCGTAAAAATCGCCATTTAGAAAGTTTTTTAGAACACTTTTCGCGCATTCTCACCCCTTTTTAATTTCGATTTTTTAAAGTAATGTCCTTAGAGATCATTAGTGTCTTATAAGTAACTACCATTCCCAATTTCATGTTTCTAGACCCTTCAGTAACAAAAAAATCGCATTTTTAGAAGGTTATTTGCTCCTGCACCCCCTTTTGGCCAGTTTCACGGACATAAGATGTAGGCTGTGTTCTAAGTTGGACTAACACCATCATTTTGATACCATTACTTTTGGAATCGGTTCGATAGTTCCCGAGCTTACCTCCTACAAATAAACAATTTTTACCTCTTTATAATATTAGTATAGATAGATTAATGAATAATGTCTTAAATCTTCAAGGCTAAACAGAACTTTGATATTTTAGCTTTACCATGTGATAGAATATGTGATAATACCTTCGTCCAAAAGATAAAATAATTCTTAAGAAAATGTAGCATAACATGTTCTTCCACTCAGCTCTTCATTTATTAGTCAATGGACGCCATCATAAACGAAAATAAATTTTAGTTAAGTGTATCGATTTTTCGTTATTAATATACAATAAGTTCTATAAAATAAAAAGGCTTTTAGTTAAAAGCATACTTTACTGTGTTTTAACAAATCAGTACAAAAAAGTGCAGAATTTTATGAAATTGATTAAACTTTTTGGAGAATTACATTTAAAAAAACACAAATATTAATATTTTATACGGTCCAGTACAAAAATTTTCCCAATGGGTAAAATGTGCCCTTATACACAGATAAGGGAATGTACAAAATTTCATCATTTTATCATAAAAAGTTGCAGAGATATGTAAATATATTAATGCTGACTTAAACCACTTTTCCATGTCTAGATATGAGTTCGAAAAAGCGGAAAAATCATGTCTGATGATCTCGTTTCAGCGGTCGTAGACAAATTATGAAAGAAAATAATGATTGGCAATGAATTGAAAGCATTTACATTTTAATTTATGATTAACTTCTCACCAACTTTATTTAAACATATATTTGCGACGGTTTATGATAAAATGCTAAATTTTGTACCTGATCTTATTAGTGTAACGGCACATTCTACTCATTGGGAAATTTTTTGTACGGGGGCCGTATAAAAATTACCATTTTGTATTTCTTCAAATTTAATCCCCTGAAAATTTGAATCGATTTCATAACATTCCGTACCATTCTTTGCGCAATTTTGTAATTTATTATATATGTCTATAATCAATATTTAAGGAATAAAAGCTCAAGTCAATGTTTTTGGGACAGCCTATATATATGTATGTATATACGAGGTCTGTCTCATAAGTATCCTACCTTGATTTCTCCCACTCCTCGTAGTGATTCTAAGACGGCGTCAGTGTGCACATTAGAAGGAGACAGCTTAATCCGCATACCTGATTTTTTGCCTCGTATTGGAGTGAGCCAGTCGTTTCCTGCTAACCGCAGAGCGAGGTCATACATGTTCGTCGGATTTATATTTGTCTCAGGATGACTGAACGAGTTGAGCAAAGATACTGCTTCAAATTTTGTTTAAGCTTGGTCATTCTCAAAGCGAAACAATACGTAAGATTTCTCAGGTGTCATAAGATGCATCAAGGCTCCATCTCATTCGTCGCACCTGATTCAGACTTACTTGAAGAAACATTGAAGCCGTACTCCACTGCAATGTCTACACTGCAAAAAAGGGAATTATTATTTCTTTTAATATAACAGCAGAGCTCACAAAACATTATTTATGTTTAAAGAATAATATTTATATTAAATTTAACTACAATAATAATGATAATGATCATTAATAATATTATAAAAATACTCAGAAAATGTTAATTTCAGTCATTCCACCCCAGAGGAGCGCGAGACTGCTTTAAAAGAGGAATTTCTAAGGGACGTGTTTCAATTTAACATTTTTGTATATGACATGACATCGCGGTGCTTAAGGAGTGCTAACGCATTATAGAACGCAGCCGCGCGTACCTTCAACTAAATATGATAAGGGAACATAAGGATAAATTTTGAAGCAATGCACGTCTAAAAGTATAATTTGGAATCTCTGGTGAACCGCCGAGGGCCACTCCAGAATTGAGAGCACGAGGTTAAATATAATCTCCAGAAATATGTCGCATAGAGCATCCAAATAAATTTGGTTGCCCTACACTTCGATGCCATTTCAGCGACTGGCATAATTAAAAAACGAAGAATGTAAAGGTAGTATGTTACCAACGAGCACAGGAAAATGATAGCATAAGGTAGACAAGCCTGACTAACTCTACTCAAAGAACTATAAAAAAAGGGGCTACATAGCTCACTAGAATTTTGATAGTCAAGCCTAGTGATCGTCACAGGTTGGAGATCACTGGGAGAAAATGGTCTTAAATAGCCGGGATTCAGTGAGCAAGCAACCCAGAGCCAATTGGAAATGCGGTGGGCGGAGCCTGACCTCAAATGGATGGAAGTATCTTAGAAATTGCAGAAATCTACCAATTTTGAAACAGGTTAGAGCATCCATTAACAATTAAATCACTAGTTAACAGAAAGGAGAGAAAGTTCTAAATAAATAAAAATAAAATATTACAATTTAAAATACAAGGAAGTTAGGAAAGTTGAAATACGCGGCTGTTGACAATGAACAGTATTCTAAATGGCGTCACGGGGAAAACCAATTCTAGATGAAAGTTTCTTTCTATCTAGGGTAAAGATGAAATTTCCCCGGGGAATTTTGCGTTTACGTGACTGCGGAAGGATTTCTTCTGAAAGTTTTCGAGCATGGGAGGAAATTATCGTCGAGAGTGAGAATAACAAGAGGCCGTTTCCGGTTCCTCCTCACTCTAGCGTTATAACTACGTATGGCATTTAACAAATCTGCTCCATCACACAGACAATCTCTTAGTCAAGTGGTATGGAACCTTTGACCTTTCATTTTAAACATAATTATAAAAATGAACGCACTTTCTACAGCAGGAAGAAAGAAACGATACTCTTCATGCATTCCAACGCCTGTTTATTTTGCCAAATAAGATTTAAAATTTTATAATTAAAGCAACAACTTTAAATAAATTATTTTTTTTTGGGAGCTCATTCTATTGGCCATTCCTATTGTTTTGATTGTTCGAAATTTATTTCATATTACATAACTCTTTTTTTTTATTTAACCCAATTATAGCAATCTATAAAGAAGTTGCTTGTTTAAACATTTTTACACTGCAAAGAAGTGCGTTAAATCTTTTTTTTATAATAGCAGAAGAATTTACAAAAATTTAATCTAACACTAATAGCTATTCCTTATATCAACCTTTTCCTTATCTTACAAAATTGAAAAAGGAGCAATCCAATAGATAGAAAAGAAAGAGTTTCCTATAGATAACATAATTACTAACTTACTAAAAAGGATGCTTAAAATTTATTAAAAGCATTCCATTACATAAAACTGGTCTTAAAAACTTAAAACCATTCATGTTAAAAAACATATATAGTTGGTTGTTACATTACCCAGGAGATCTTTCAATAACAAACGTGATCATTTTCAAGGGGATATCTTTACTAAAATGTTGCTTACTATGAGCTATTTTTATATCAGTTTGGAAGAACGGTCAGTCTATTAATCGTTTGGGGGGTTAATTAAGTTTGCATGGATACTGAAGTTCTTGATATTTTCAAAAATACTGAACCTTATCTCAGGTATGTCTTAAGATAAAACATCAGTACATCAGAGCTATTCTCTTTATTCGAATTTTCTAATGATTTTTTAATTTTTAAAGTATAATAATTCGATGTAGGTATGCTAATTTTTGCATTTTAGAAATCTATTTTAATTTTCTGACGTTGATGTAATCTTGATAGTACCGTATATGGACAAGATTACATCAAGATCAGAATATCAAGATTACATCAACGCCAGAAAATTAAAATAGAATTTTAAAATGCAAAAATTACCATATTTACATCGAATTAATATACCTTAAAAATCAGAGAAACATTAGAAGTTTTGAATAAAAGGAACAGCGCATGTAATCAGGCTTTATACCTGACATACGGTTCAGTATTTTGAAAATATCAAGAATTTCAGCACCAGTACGAACATTATACACCTCCTCCCCCCAACGATTGATCCTTCTTGCAAACTGATCTAAAAATAAAAATAGCACACGACATTCTAGTAAAGATCCCGTTGAGAATTATCACATTTGTGATTGAAATTCTCTGAGTGACTGAAATATATTTTTATATACACTGTTAAAAATTTTGCAGCATTCTGGCAGGTCATTCGACCGTTTTTTTTTTTTTTTTTAACTGTTTCATAACCATAATTTAACTATATTATGACCATAAAATGGCCAATAATATGGTCAGAATAGTGTTAAATTCAAGGTTGTTTAACCGTTTTTGGAAAAAAAGGTCAAATGACCTGCCAGAATGCTGCAAATTTTTAACAGTGTGTGTTTTTAATATCAACGGTTTTAAGTTTTTAAGACCGGCTTATACGAAATGGAATGCTTTTAATAAATTTTAAACACAACCTTTAGTAAACTAGTAATTATTGTATCTATGTTAACTCAAAATGAATGTGAAATTCCTTTTTAAACTCCTTTTTTTGAGTTTTTATATTAGCGTTTTCTATACTTATGGAAAATTTTCTGAAGTAAATTAGCTGCCCGTAAATTTTGAAAAAACTCTTGAGTTATTATAGGAAACATTTTGGTTTCTGAGCTTTTCATTTCTCCAATTAATATTTCAGAAGACAAAAGAAAGATTTTCATAATGTGAGAGAACTATGATTTTAGTGTAAATTTTAGAAATACTTTTTCTGAATCAGAAACAATTTCTGAAACTTTCTACGACGACGCAGTAAATAGTAAAATGCTTGATTACGGTAACTACGGATTACGGTACTTTAATACGATTTTTTAATGCTGTGTTTTAATCAAACAATTATTTTTTATTTGTTTTCTATATTTTACATTTTACTGCTGTGACAGTAAACCTTCTCAAACGACTTCCTATAACTAAGCATCACTACGTAATTTTTCTTTTATTACAGTATCATCTAGTGTTGTCAGTTTTACTGTTGCAAAAAGTGGGACATACAGACAAATGAAGAGGTATCAAAATTGGGACATAAAATATAATAAATCCTATGAAGACTGTCTATAACGGAATCATATTTTAAACGAAAAAAAATCCTAGTCCCTACTTAAGGAATTCCTTCCCCTTACAATTTGACCTGGTAAGACCAAAGATCTGTATAAAACAAATATATTTAGTTACTAGATTCCGTCTTAGTAGGTTTTACTGTTTTAAATAAATAGTGTAATCTTATACAGTAATATCTGTGAATGTGGAATAGTCATGAACCAAAAGAGAAACAAATTTGCGTTTTGGAGGGGTTATCCCACTGAGCAGTACCAATGTCTCGTATCTTCCGTAAGAACTATGGAAATTTTCCGTTTAAGACAGGACTCGGTTATTGACAGATTCCGTTTTCACGGGTTGTAATGAACAAAGTTCGGTAAAACTTCTAAAAATAAGATTTCTAGGAACCGGAAAAATGCTTCGCTTTAGACAGATTTAATTTTCAGTCATAGATAGCTCCTGTTTTCACAGGCTTTACTACATTAAAATCTAGTCGATGCCGAATAATGAATAGCGTAGCTCTGAAGTAAATTTAAAAGACTTTCTGCACTATGGAAAATCGAGACTTTGAGAGTCCCATGCAGGGTTTCCGCGGGACGGTTCTTGAAGCCCCTGCGAAAGTCGTGAACCCTGACCACACTACAATCATCCGTACTATGGAAAATATCCGAAGCAATATTCCAGATGATGAAAGTACTAGTAATTTGGGAAGGTTATAAAGTTGAAAATAGCATGAATAGAGATTTTCAAAAGGAATCTACAGCCGAAGATTATCAAAATTATTCAATATCTCCTAATCATGCTCAGGAAATAGCAATTATTGATGCCAAAAGTGAATCATGTAAAACTAGCTCTTCTGACAACAATGTTAAACATAAAGTAAAATAAGAACATATTTACCTACCGAAAAATACTATTTCACCAAGCTTTAAAACCTGGACATTAATAATTGTTATTCAATCAATTTCTGGTCTAAATGTAAGAATAAAGAAAAAAAACGAAGAAAATTATCTAGAGCAAAACAATCTGTTTAGTCTTTTAAACCATAAATATTATCACTGTGACTTTACTGCCTGAGTAATTTCTTTTGAAATTGATGTCAGTGCTCCAGATACTAACGAGTAAAAGTTAACAAACTCTTTTTCATGTAATGAACTGACAAAAATTTGTGAAAAGCCTCATTAAAAGTTTTGGAGAAAATATTAATATTAATATGCAGAAAGAAAACTCGGCTGAAAATAATGAGAATAAAGTAAGTTCACATGATAAAAAGTAAAATTATTACATCTATTTCTAAAAATTAAATTGCATCGTGTAAATGTGAATAATTTAGCTAAAATGTTAAAGGCTAAAAAAATAAAAGTTTATTACCCTCTACTGTTAAATCCATTTAATTATTATCAAACTAAGAAGCATTATGATGAGTTGCTGACAGAATATAACTCACTTGAAAGTATTGAAGCATTAACCACGTAAGCAGAGTTGATTAAAAATATTTCTCTCTTAATGAAAAAAAAAATAATTTAATTCAGAGAACACCATTTATCAATAACGAAGAATTTTTTTATAATACTAATACTTGCGCTGTAACATGAAATAGAAAACACAAACAACATTTCATGCAAGGGAAAAATACTCAAGAGGTATTAGTTATAAAAAGAGAAATAAGGGATATTTGTGTATAATGCACCTTTATCTATAAAAGAATAATATGTAATAGCGTACAATTAACAGACTCACAGTTACAGGAGTAAATATGAAAATAATGTTTCTTAAACAGATTTTACATGTACTAATTATATGACATCATTATTATCACTGATAAATACTGAATCTACTCTTGAACTGAAATCTGACACAAAATATTTTCACAAAATGCTTCATGAAGAAAAAAAGGATTCCACGCACATAGAAAGATTAAAAGGAGAACGCTCTGAACTCCCCTTCAATAATAAATGCTCAATATCAGAAGCAAACAGAAACGTAAAACAAAGGCTCCTTGGCTCTAGTTTCAAGTACATCAAACAAGAAAGAAAACACATTCGTCACTTTTAGCAGTTATCTCTAATACACAACATTTCGTGCACGAAATTTTATCCGAAATCTTTTATCTATCCTTATAAAGGAACAACGAATGCAATGTACATCAGATTCTACTGCATGCATTTTATAGTAAACTTTAGTCATGTATATCACTTTCCTATGTTTGCAAAAGCAACATAATTGAAATACTCTATGAAAAGTTTTTTTTTTCTGTAGACCATTATAAAAGGCACACCGTAAATGAATGATAAATATTTTTCACTCCCCCCCCCCCTTTTTTTATGGAAAGCATGCATTGGAGCACCACAGAAATATAACGGAATACTTTTGAGTTCGCTTGTACGCGTACTGTAAGCGCTACACATAACGTATTCCATAGTAACTACAGTAGTACTTCTATAGAAACTCTAGTCTCTAGTGCACCTAAATAATGTATATAAATTTCATTATGTTTAAAATACTGTAATACTATTAAAATTCAGTGCAAATGATTTTTCCTCGTTGACCATAATGAAACGGAATACTTTTGAGTGCCCATGTAAATGAACTATGAATGGCACACACTTCATTTTCAATACCGAACATGCCATAGTGAACCTCAAAATGTATATCAGTTGCATGGCAATCCAAGTATATTTATAGCACGGACAGATGATTAGACAGCCAAGCCCAATTCATAAACACTTTTCAACTACATTGGAAAATGTTAAAAATATATAGAAAATAATTTTCAGCCAGAAAAACTAAAAAGAGAGTTCCCCCTGTGCCAGGTACCAAATCATCTATTCCCGAAATATCTGGAAACGTTAACCAAGTAAAAATACCCAAAAGCATTAACTCAAAAAAGTTAAAAATGCTTTTATAAAAAATAATGCCGTTCTGAAGTAATATAGTGCTATAATATTTGCATTTTCTGATTTTGAATATTATTGAAGATACGATATTGATTATCATGGCCAATTCGGGTTCCATGATGTTGATGAGGAAAAACAGAAGATATGCAGTGATCCGGTTAAATACGTTTATTCTATGTACAGTTGACGAACACATTGACAACACACACACATAATATAACTTAATAATACGCTAAAGGATTACATATTTCACCAGCGCCTTTTTTGAACACATCCAAGATTACATCGTCTCTCTCTCTCCTTCTGGCTGTTGCCATTTTTAGTTTCCTAAAGAGTATTTTGACCACGGAGTATAGGCGACATTCACAACTTCCCTCCAGTTTCCAAATGTTGGACAATGTCCCATATGTGATACTACATTTAAAAGTCCTAAAAAAGTCTTACTTAAAAAGTCCTATCAAAAGTCCTAATTAAAAAGTCCTATCAAAAGTCCTAATTAAAAAGTCTTATCAAAAGTCATATTTAAAAAAGTCCTAATCCTTTACCCGTTCCATCGAGAGCATTTACTTAGACTACTTACACATATAAATTCTTATACACTATATACTAAAAATATACATATTAGAAATACACATGATACAATGTATAATAATGAAATAATACAAGATATATACATATATAGAATTTTTTTCTTTTCATAAATGCGAGATAAAACATCTGCCACTACATTAGAACTTCCTGGTTTATAAGCAATAGAAACCTAACAGCGAGATAATGCCAACGACCATCTCTGTAATCGAGCGTTCTTAGGAGTTCCCTCTGTTAAGTATTTTAGGGGATTATGATCCGTATGCAATATTATGGTGGTTCCATAAATCAACATTTCAAATCTCTCAAGTACCCAGATTACAGCATATGCTTCTCTTTCAATTGTGCTCCACTTTGAATGAGTTGGAGTAAGCTTTTGACTGGCAAAGGTTAAGGGTTTTAACATGCCGTCTTTGTTCCTTTGTATTAAACAGTCACCAATACCCGATATGGAAGCATCCGTGTTTATTTCGAACGGTTTGGACATGTGTGGAATATAAAGGTTTGTAACTTCACATAAGCTTTCCTTTAACTTATTGAACGACTTTTCAGCATCTTTCGACAACGGGAACAGTTTTTCTGGTCAGATCTGTCAAGGGCTTTGCAAGGTTAGCATAATGCGGAACATATTCTCTGTAGTAGTTAAATAGACCTAATATGGATCTCAGACCTTTTCTTCTTTTTGAAATCTTTGAGATGTTTTATTACTTCTAGCTTCTCGGGAATAGATCCATGTTTACCTGAACCCACGACATGTCCTAAATATCTAACTTTAGATGCTGCAAAGGAGCATTTTGTCAAGTTAGCGGAAAAATTCAGAGATTTTAAGGTTTCCAAAATTTCTCTTATATGATGCAAATGGTCTTCCCAGTTAGAAGAGAAAATTCTAATATCATCAAGGAAACTTTCTGCATATCACTATACGGTCTCAAGATGTGATTCATCGTTCTTTGAAAAGTAGCCGGAGCTCCAGATAGTCCGAAAGGCATACCTTTCCTTTGGTACTGGCCTTTTGGTGTCACAAAACTGGTCAATTCTCGGCTATTCTCTTCAAGCGGGATTTTTAAATGTCCCTTTAAAATATCTAGCAAAGTCAAATATTTCGCTGAACCAACTTTAAATTTTAGGTTATCGAAATTCTGAAAAAAAACGGGAGATCTTGGTGGCGGTGTTTAACTCTCTATAATCTACAAACAGTCTGATTGTTCCGTCCTTTTTAGCTACGCACACCAATGGGTACACTATCTCCGCAGAAGAAGGTTCTATGAGATCTTTCCTTAGTAATTCCTGTATTTGGTTTTCTACATTAGCTTTCAAAGTTTCTGGCACTTTATAAAGAAGTGGTTGTTTTCTTACGCAAGTTTTTTAATTTATGCTATGTGAACCACCTTTGGCTCTCTTCAGTTCCCCATCAAAAACCACTCTATATTCTTGGTTAAATTCTATTAGTTCCTTTTGTTGTTCTGGCGATTAATTTGTATGAATTAATATTTTTCTGCGGTTCTTCGTCAACGACACTGTGTTGTTCTATCGGACCATGTTGTACTTCTCCGAACTCTTCATCCACTTCATAAATAACACCAATAGCCCTAATCGGTTGAATATACTTTCTTAATTTGCTCTGACGTAGATGTCAAATACTTCCGTCAGGTAGTTTGTCTGCATAGGAATGCACCGATTTTTGTTGAATTATCTCTCCTGGTCCCTTCCATTTTGAACACAGTTTATTAGTGGAATCAGGGATTAGTACTAGTACTTCATCTCCGACATAGAATGTTGTATCTTTCGACCTTAAATTGTGATGATGAAGGTATCGCTGTTGTTGGGATTCATCCACGGTCTTGGAGTATTCTGCCGCATCTTTTAAACGTTCCAGGAGTTTCTGCATATAATCTGGTACAGACTCTCCAGTTCCTTGGGGAAGTACCACTTCATCTTCCGAACTTGATTTTAATATAGCTAATGGTCCTATAGGTGGACGTCCGTACGCCAACAAAAATGGTGCAACACCAGTTGTGTCATTGGGAACTTCTCGGTATGACCATAACAGAAATGGTAGTTGTTTGTCCCAACCTCTGCCGTGAGAATTTATGGCATGATGTAGCATTGATTTCATTGCCCACCCATCGATCAAACAATCCATTTGATTGTGGGTAACCTGAAGTAGAAAACTTAGAGACACATCCCAATCGTTTCAAAAGTTCTTTTGTCAGTTTTGAAGCAAACATTCCTTCATTGTCCATGGCAATCATTCTAGGAATTCCAGTTCTAACAAAAATTTCAATAAACGCTTCGCAAGCTGCTTTTGCTGTCAACGCTTTAATAGGAATTGCTTCGGGCCAACGACTATGTTGATCCATAACAGCCAGAACATACCGATAGCCTCGAGAGGACTTCGGCGCAATCGGTCCCAAAATATCTGCATTTACTACTTGAAATGGGAGTTCTGGTCTTTCGACCGCTTGAATAAGTGTTCTGTCCGTTACTTTTGTTTTTCTGCACATTTGACAAACATGACAAGCAGCGTATAGTTGTTTTACTTCTTTTGGAATTCCTTCCCACCAAAACTACATAGCAATTCTATCTCTTCTTGTCTTAGCAGCTATGTGCCTACCCGTTGGTGTTTTATGTGCTAATCATAAAAATTCTTGCCTTCTACAGGCAGGTACAACATGTTGAACATAATGTTGTCCTTCAACCTTGCCACTATGATACAACAAACCGGATTCAACCCAATAATTATTTTTCTGTCGCTTTGCATCTTCAAAGCATTTTTCTAATGTAGAACAAGACAATTGCTCTTTTTTCAATAGTTGCGCTTGTGAAACTAAACAACTTTCATTTTGGCCCCGTTACAAACGTTTTCGGGCAAAACAATTGCCTCGAACGGAGTAGGAATCAGTTCCAAATCAGAAGTTCCTTTGTCTTCATCCTCAATATTTAGATTTGGTTCCAGTTTTCCTTCTGGATACCTTCCCTCTACATTGAATACAGGTTTTTCTTTATTTTCTTCAACCAGGTTGATGTCTACCTCATCCCCTAACTACAACTTCCGCTGTTCTTTTAACAGTACGAAAACCTTGGAAGTGATCAAAGCTTCTTCGAGTAATCCTTCCATTACCACAACCTGTACTCGCACATACGGAATAACCTCATGTTCTGTCCGAAGGGTGAGTGGGGCGGAAACAAGCTTTACTAAAGAGACTTTTGAAAACGGAGTATAGGCGACTTTCACTCTGATATAGTGATATTGTGTAGTATTTGATATTGTGGTGCATTAGTGTTAATTGCGTTATTCACTTTATTGATATTATCATTTACACGGTTGAATTATTGATATTGCGTTAGATAGTTATAGGGTGTTAGTACTGTATAAAACTTTTATATTGCGATATAAAATGTTTTTTGAGTTATTAATATTTTGTTACTTTATAGTATTATAAATCGTAATACACAGTATTGATTTAGTCATCGGTATTGTTTTACTCATATGAAAATTATATTATGTAACGTTTAAGGATATCGCAATGCATAGTGTTTTCTCATATTGTGTTATTGTCATTGATATTGTTATTGTGAATATTGGCTAAAATATGTATTACAATCACTACATATCAAACAGTAGTAACATTCCTTTTTTCTCATATGGAACTTTTTCCAACTTTTCTTGTGTTTGATGATATATCAAGAAATCTTAAGTGGTGTCTAAGCAATACTCATTCATGAAAGCACATCCATCAGTCTTCTCAGTAACTCAATGAGAGATCTCCTCCAGCAGCTATCCAGCCTTCAAACCTGTGTTACCTTGAACACCAATGGCGTAATTGGATGGTGTACAAGAGAGCAATACGTTGCTTACCGTACAACAAATCACAGACAATAACTTTTCAGCTTGTAAAAATCACTAAAAGGTTAGGCGTTAAAGCTTGTTTGTAAGGCTAGATTACTTAGCCCTTGAAAAAGAGTACAAAAATTACAATAATCCATCCAACTGCAGTTAAAATTCATTAGTTCACACACGGTCCGTGATAAGCGGGGGGGAGGGGGGGGTGAAGGAGGCACTCGCACCGGGCGAGGTGAGGGGCGTTTGGGGCTGTTGAGGGGGCGCCAAATTTATGCTGCAAACATAGTTTTTTCTTCTTTTTTGTTAAAAACATTATATATTTACATATTGGAAACTTTTTTTCCAACAAAAGCACGTTCTTTTTTGTGTCAAAATCATTTCAGTGTCCCTTACCCTACACTCAAATGCAAATTTATGAATACAGACTTCTTTCTCTTCAAACTTTATTTTAGGTCTTTGTCTTAGTCTCTTTCGTTAACATTATCTTTTAGGAATCTCCAATTTTTCTGTGTTTGTGACAAAAACATATACCGTATATACTCGCGTATAAGTCAAGGAATTTCTGACAATTTTTGGCAAGCAAATTTAGGGGGTAGTAGGGGGTCTTATACGCGAGTCAATTAAAAAATTAAAAATAAAACTTCGAATACTGAAAAATTTTGACTTTTTATGTGTATGAATAATAAAATATTACAGAAAATATACAAATAATAATAATTTATCATTAAAAAATTTTTCAATGATTTATTTTTATTTACTTACTACTTTTTCACATAGGTAAGTGAAATATTTGGTTTGATTTTGGGCAAAATTGAAGTAAAAAGTTAGGGGGTCGACTTATACACGGGTTTTTGATTTTTTGCAGAATTTACATTCGAAAGTTAGAGGGTCGACTTATACGCGAGTATATACGGTACTCTCAAAATATCAACGGGTTTTCTTCTGCAAATAAAAAAGGGTTTATAAACTGCTATACTGTAGTGTTAGATGCATTTTTCCTACACCCATTTCCCAGATTCTTTTTGCCAAAATATACTGTTTTCTGTTATCTTATTTAGTTGTTTGGAGATTTTGAATTAAAATTAAACATATAGTTCCAAAATAGATGGGAAATATGTATCCCATAAAACTTAACCTTTCAATTTTGTGATACATGTCACAAAGAAAAAGTGCGTATGTGTGTGGGGGGGAATTGAAACTTTGCCCCGGGAGCAGTTTTCTCTTCGCATGGTGCTGGTTCACACAGAGCTCAGATTGTTGATGGTTTTCTTGACGAAGAGTAAATTCACTATATGAATTGGCCTTCGATGTCTCCAGACCTCTATCCTATTGAACATGTTTGAGATGGTCTAGGAAAAGCCATTGCACAAAGTAACCCTCCCCCCTCCCAGGACCCGCCGGAAGTTAAAATCTGCGCTTTTGGGAGAATAATCTTTGTTACCACAAACGTTTATTGACACCCTCATAAACAGTATGTGAGCTCGTTGTGAAGCTTATATAGCAGTGCATGGTGGTCACGCTCCTTATTGGACAGACTTTCCGATATAAATGCTTTATATCTGATTCATTTTGATATACCCTGTATCTTAATTCACAATTAAAATCTTTTCCATATTGTTATGTTACTATATTCTTTCTCCCATTGTAATAAACCTCTGTGCCAAATTGCGTGGCAACACATTGAATAGTTCATCAGTTTTCACAGATTTTATGCTTGTGACCTTAAGTTTGAACATGAGTGTATATCTATCTGACTGATAAAATTTTTTTAAAGGAAATTAAATATCAGCGATTGAAATATTAATAAAAATATCATTCCGTAAAATGGACCCTTTTCCTCTTTCTACATCAATAACTTTCAGCTTCTCTCTTTTAATCTATAAACAAGAGATTAAAGTATAATGTTTGTGCAAAGGCTTTAGCATTACTTCAGAAAAATAAGCTTTTAGGATTAATTTCTACGTCTTGGTTCATTTTTATCCGTATAAATATGAAAGTTCCGTTACTATCTCTTTACTTGACAAGAACTAGCGATTTCTAAAACAGCTGTAGTAAAATGGCCACAAATGTCTTACAAAATGGGAAAAAAATAAAGCAAAGTATGAAAAAAAAAATGGAAAAACTTATAAGATCTATCGTGTGTCTGTTAGTCCGTCTGTCACAGCCGTTTTTTTTTTTTTTTTTTTTTTTTTAAAGAAAACTATAGAACGTGAAAAGTTCAAACTTTCCAGACATATAAAGGCTATTAAACCAGATATTTACAGAATATTAGCGTCGCCCAATGGTGAGACCGGTAGCGACAACTGCTGCCGCACAGTGGGCCCAAATTCGAATCCCCGTGTAAGACATGGGTGTAGCATGGGTGACATGATGTGAGTGTAATGGAAAAACAAATAAAGAATTGTTGTGGCTTGTTTCTGTGTGTAATAGTAAGCATCATTCGAGGCGAAAAGCAATAGCTGCTATAGGCCTCAAAGCAGCCTTCACTATGGTGGAATTAAATATAAATGTCAGATTATTAGCCATTCACAAATATTTGAGGGAAAATTTACGGGGGCTAATTAAGTGGCTTTAATTACTTCAGTTTTTTTATATCATGGAAAGTATATCGTTGAAAAGATCTCGCAACACCGGACTCAAAAATATATTGGTTTTAATTTTAGGTATTATATTTCGGAGGTATCGTTGAAAATGAGCTCCAAAAATATTTCTCCCACCTATTTCCGAATCTACTGAAACTAAAATTATGAAAAAAATAGGAGCAGTTGGACTTTATTTAAACCCTGCAGGAAAACTATAGTGATTACTCTAAATAATATGGGTTTTTTTTAAAGGGCATATTTCCGTTCTTGGCAGGAGCTCAGCTTGAGACTTCAGAGGTGCCCGAGGTACCTTATCGACACGGAATCATCCGATTATTGTTAGGATTTTCCAATAAAATTGTCGTAAGTACTCGATATATTAATTGAAAACCTATCTAGAACATATCTGTACAGACAAAGGCTGCATTGCAATTTCTGAACTCCTTTCGAAACGCGCAAGGCACACTGACACGTTTAAACTTTGTACAAACACTTTGTTCATGAAACATTTGGTGCGCGAGTAAATCTTATACTTGAGCGATCATTAAATTTATGAGATATATATTTCAATCTAGTGCATAAACATTAGTAGTAGATGAAGAAGATTTTTTATTTTTTAATTTGACAATTAAAGGAAATCCCATCAGATAAATAAAATCTTTGTATAACAGCTAGTGTTGTTATATTTTTATAAGAAAAATGCGTTTGCCGTTTGAAATAGCCACTAATTATTCTGTCTATATATCTACGTAGAAACATCTGTGTAAGCGGAATCTAATCATAACGGAATCCCGTTTTAAACTGATAAATTTCATTAATCCCGATAGAACGAATAGTATTTAGTTATGCCTGAGAAGTCTGAAACCAGTCTGAATTGGTTTTTTCCTTTCATTGGTGAGTGCGTGATCTTGGGATTTGCCATAAAAAGAAATAAACATGTGATAATCAACTCGTAATCGTTCTATCAAAAAATAAATAAACCAAAATGTATGCGATACTAACAAGGGAATCACTTTTGGAGAAGCTTGTATCAGGGTTGCCAATTTGACCTCCATTTTTATCCCAAAATTCTGACTTCACACTGGAGCATATTGCAGAAATTTTTTTTCTTTTAGTGTATCACGAAAAGTTTGTGATTAAATAAATCTTAAAATACGGTTACTATTTTCTGATATGAATTAGAATTTTCTGAGTAAAAATGGAAGCCAAACTGGAAAACCTGGCTCGTATCTATCTTTCACACCTGGTGCATTTTATAGCCATGTGCGCTAAAGTCAGAAAACAGATAAAATTTGCCTGCAAAAATCGTATTCATTAATTTTACAACAGATTATTTTTATGAAAACGCTGCTGTTTTTGAGACCTTTTATCGGACTTTTAATGTAGAAGGGTTTTTTTAAAGTACTTTTAAATACATATTAGTTAATAAAAGGAATAAAACATTGAAAAAAATTGAAAATTTCTTCAAAAATATACAAATTTCATTTTGAGAAAAATTAAGTTTATAAATTCATTTTTGGCAGTGAGAAATTAGCAGTTTTATTCGTTATCGTAGAAATTTTTCCTGGCCGAGTGTCAGTCTTCTGTTGTGTGAGAGTGAGTAGTGGTTAGGATTCTTTGCATCACATTTGGCGAAATAACTTGCTTTTGACCTGAAATTAACTCTTAAAAATTTATTAATATTAAATATATGTAAAAAATATAATACGATTTTGCAGAAAAAATTTATCGGGACTCCAACTTTCATCTATATGGTTATAAAATGCCCCAGGTCTCAATGCTAGGCTCAAACTTCGACAAAAGCGTTCCCTGGTAGAAATCATGTCATATAATTCGGGTACGGAGTGTTATAGAATAATCTAACGAAGCATACAAAAATACGAGAAAAAACAAATGACAGCATCCCAAGAAGATTTAATATGCATTCCGATTGGTGTTATTAGTATAAGGCAATAAAAGCAATATATAATATAGTATGATGTTTCTATTAGTAATTTGCACAAATTTTGCCACATATTTCCTTACTTCTTAAACATGCCAATGGATATCCAAAAAAGCAAGATAAAGAGCGAATTACTAGAAAAAAAGTCTAAAGTTGTGATTAAGAAAAGGGAAAACTAATCTGAAATACAAAGTATCTCATTAAAATATAATGTAAAAGGTTCCAGAACCTGTAATCGTATGAGGTCATGATTGCACAGAACACATAATCAAAAGCAAGAGTGAAAGTTACAAAATATCTTAACTGAAATGTGGAATTTTTTAATCAGTAGTTAATTACACATAACTAATACTACTAATACTACTAGAAAAACATACACCAGCAACCAGTCACACAGTGGAATATTTGAAACAAAGTCCTGGCTAAAAAAAATTTTCATGTGTTTTATAGTTAAAATCATGGCTGTTGATTTACTATTAGTAAATACACTTAATTACTGTTATGTACACATAAAAGTATACATTTACTTATAAAGATAAATGTATAATACATAGATTACTTAACTTTTTACTGTTTACATAAGCATAAAATAATATTTGATAGAGTTGTTTTACTTACAATTTTAATTAAGTGTGGTTAATATGGCAACTTTTAATATGGAAAATATATGGAAATTTTTAATTATAGTATACATGTCGTAGGCTAATTGAGAAATCCGGCTTTTTGCAAAGAGTCGGACTAACTGTAGTATCGTCTCCCTTTTTTTTTCCAATTAGCCTGATATTTTTCAGACTTATTGCAAAGGGCCAGGACACGAACGTGAAAAAAAAATTACAACAGACCGTAACCCGATCCGTGCAAGATGAAATAATTTCAGTCTACATGCTACCCGACACGGACCTGAAGTTCCATTTAAAAAAAAATCAAAATCAGGCCCGAACCAAATCTGATAACCGACAAAAATATTGCAAAGAACCATAACCGGATCCGATAAAGACAATATAATTTCCGTGTACGCTCAACCCGACACAAACCTAAAAATTCCACTTGAAAAAAAAAAAAAGAAAGAAATCTGACCCGAACCAAATTTGAACCTGACAAAGATATTCCAATGAACTATAACTCGCTCCGAGCAAGACAAAACAATTTCCGTGGACATGCTACCTGATCCGAACCTAACAATTTCATTTGAAAAAAAAAAACGAAATCTGACCAGAACCAAATCTTAACCCGATAAAAATATTCTACTGAGCCATAATCCGATCCGAGAAACACAAAATAAATTCCGTGGACACACAACCCCACCCGAACCTAAAAATTTCATTTGGAAAAAAAAAAACGAAATAGGAACCTAACCGGATCTGAACCCGACAAAAATATCCCAACTAACCATAACCGGATCCGAGCAAGAGAGAATAATTTTCGTCGACCCGACCCCGAACCTACAAATTCCATTTGAAAAAAAAATCTGACCGAACAAAATCTGTACCCGATAAAAATATTCTACTGAACCATAACCCGATCCGAGCAACGCCTAATAAATTCTGTGGGCACGCAACCCGACCTGAACCTAAAAATTTCATTTTAAAAACCCGAAAGTTGAACCCAACAAAAAATATTCCAAAGATGCATAAACGGTTAAAAGCAAGACAAATTAATTTCCGTGGACGCGCAACCCGATCAGAGCCTAAAAATTGCATGTGAAAGAATCCCGAACGAAATCTGAGATCGACAAAAATATTCCAAAGAACCATAATTTGTTAATATGCAAATAAGTGTTTTTTCTGGTCTTACGTAAAAATAATATATTGCGGATTTTTTTTAAATAAAATATATGGATGATATACTTAGATTCTCTGTCGGTGTTTTCATTGCAGATTTTTTTATTTATCTTTACGAGGGGGGGAGGGGGGGGGGTCAAATTTTATCGAAAAGATTAAAAAAGTGTTTATTAACCTTAATTATCAACCAGCTGCTTAAAACAAATCTGTCAATAAAGCAGTTTTCTTTCTTTTTTTCATATTCATACAGCCACCCACACACTCTTGGAAAAATACTAAATTTCTTCCTGATCTGCAGATTTTATAATTACTGCTGTTGTCTTTTTTATTTATAGTATATTGTTTTCGTTCAGAAACCCATCTTTTCTACATAAAGGTGAAAAATAATATAAAGTCTACCTCATCTGGAAATGTCATTATTGCAAACATTTTCTAAAATCTATTATATAATAAATATCTTTAGATTCGGATTTTCTCTGCGTGATACTGGAAAAACTTTAAAAATCTGCCTCATCTGTAGATTTCATTATTATAGAAATGTTCTTATATAATTATTTTTATTAGCGTCTTTGCTGCGTAAATGTGGGATCTGCATATGAGGAAGATTATTAATTTTTTTGCAGTATTAAGCAAAGAAGATGGGTTTTATCTGCGTAATGTTCATGAATTAAAAATGAACCTCATCTGCAGGTTTTATTATTGCAGAAATTTTCTTATATATTTTTTCTGTTTTGACAGATCTTCTCTTCATAATGATGGAAAAACTTTAAAAATCGGCAGATCTAATTTTTTCAGAAATTTTCAGATTTATTTTTTCTAATTATTTTCGTTAGTAACCAATCTTCTTTCGTAATACAGAAAAATATTAAAAATCTGCCTCATCTGCAGATTTCTTTCATACTTCTTGCATAGTTTGTTAACAAAGCATATACCCTTGTAATAAAAATGAGGTATTCACAAAAATTATACTAGCCGTGATCAACTCTGTCAACTCTCAAAACAGTTTTATTATATGTTTTTAATGTTCCTGCTCTTATTTTTTTATTCTTAAATTGTACATAATCATTCACTAACTTATCAAGTTCTCAATTACCCTAAAACTGGATAGGCTAATTGAAATAAGCCAGAAAAAAACCAGTGGTCCTGTTTCAATAAGCCCAACATTATCTAAGGCTTTTTTGCAATAAGTCTAATCGGGTTACGGTTCGATAGAATTTTTTGGCCGGGTTCGGGCCGAGTTTCATAATGACTTCAAATGAATTTTTTAAGTTATGGTCGGATTGCTTGTCGGCGAAAATTATTTTGTCTTGCTCGGATAGGGTACTGTCTCACGTATTTTTTCGGGTTATGGTCGGTTTTCGGGTTGACATCAAATGGAAATTTTCGGATCGGATCGGGTTGCGTATTGACGGAAATAATTTTGTCTTGCTCAGCTCGGGTTTCGGTTTTTTGAAATATTTTTGTCGTTTTAAGATCGGGTTCGGGTCGGGGTTCAAGTTGCCTTCAAATCGAATTTTCAGGTTCTGGCCGTATTGAGTCTACATGGAAATTCGTTTCCCTTGTTCGGATCGGGGTACAGCCTGATGCATTTTTATTTCGGATTCTGTCGGGTTTCGGGTTAACTTCAAGTAGAATTTTCAGTTTCGGATCGGGTTGCATACCGAATGAAATTATTTTGTCTATCTCGTATCCGGTTATAGTTATTTGGAATATTTTTGTCGGATTCAAATTTGTTTGGGTTCAGATTTTTTTTCTAATGGAATTTTTATGTTCGGGTCAAGTTGCGAGTCCACGGAAATTATTTTGTCTTGCTCAGATCGGTTTATGGTTTTTGGGGATAATTTTCTTCGATTCAGATTTCAGGTTTTTTTCAAATGGAATTTTCAGGTTCGGGTCGTGTTCATGACCACGGAAATTATTTTGTCTTGCTCGGATTTACATTTTGGATTTTTTCTATTGGATTTTTTAAGTTCAAGTCGGGTTGCGGGTCCACTGAAAATACTTTGCTTTCTTCGGATTGGCTTAATGTTTTTAGGGATCTTTTTGTCGGATTCCGATTTGTTTCGGGTCAGATTTTAGGTATTTTTAAAATGGAATTTTTAAATTCGGGTCAGGTTCTTGCCCACAGAAATTATTTTGTCTTCGTCGGATCCGGTTAAAGTTCTTTGGAATATTTGCATTTGTTTGAGATTTCGTTCGGGTCATATTTCGGGGTTTTTTTCAAACAAAATTTTTAGGTTTGGGTAGAGTTCCATGTCCACGGAAAGGATTTTGTCTTCTTCGGATATGGTTATACTTCATTGGAATATTTTTGTCGGGTACAGGTTTGGTTCGGTCCAGATTTCGGTTTTTTCAACTGAAATTTTATGTTCGGGTCGGGTTGCGTGTCCACGGAAATTATTTTGCCTTACTCGGATCGAGTTATAGTTTTGTTGGGATATTTTTGTCGGGTTCAGATTTGCGTCGTGCCAGATTTCGAGTTTTTTCTAATGTAATTTTGAGGTTCGTATCGGCATGTGTGTCCACGGAAATTATTTTGTCTTGCTCGGATCTCGTTGTAGTTCTTTCGAATATATATGCCAGTTATCATATTTGGTTCGTATCATATTTCTGGTTTTTTTCAAACAAAGTTTTAAAGTTTGGGTCGGGTTGCATGTGTACGGGAATTATTTTGTCTTGCTCGGATCGCATTATGGTTCTTTAGAATATTTTTGCCGGTTATATTTGGTTCGGGTCAGATTTCGTTTTTTTTTTAATGGAACTTTCACGTTCTGCTCGGGATGAGTGTCGAAGGAAATTATTTTGTCTTGTTTAGATTGGGTACGGTCTGTTGTAATTTTTCTTGTCGGGTTCGTATCCCGTTATGAGTTAATAAGCCTAAAAGTGCCACGCATATTCAGAAATAAATGGTCATTTTACAATTAGCCTAAAGCTGTCTAGGATCTTTGCAATAAGCTTGAAAAATATCAGGTTTATTGGTTAAAGGGAGATGATTCTCCAATTAGCCCGGCTCTTTTCAAACAGCCTAGGACCTTTCCAAAGAGCTTGATTTCTCAATTAGCCTACGGCATACACTGGCGGAAAAAAAATCCCAACCCCAAGAAAGACTTGTGTTAGATAAACGAAATTCGGTAGGCGTATTTATACATATGAAAGATGACATTGATTCAAATTTCGCGCTTTGCGCATAAGTGTGGCGCTAGTAGCGTCACTCAGAACTTGCAAATCAGATTTACTTTAAATGCGTGCTGTAAAGTTCGTGGGCGTTATTTATCTTTGAAATGTGACGTGTTGAGTTGATGTTAGTCCAGAATGCCTTTAAGAAGACGAAGAAATCATTATCAACAGCTCACAGAGTTGGAATGATGCCGTATAATAGGACTACGAGAAGGTGCATTTTCTTCCTCAATATTGCAGAAAGACTTGACCCGAATGTATCCACTGTGCATGATTGTTGGGAGCTGTGGTCAAGGTATGGTACTGCCTCAAGAAGACCAGGTTCCGGGCGGCCACGTGGCACTACTGAGAGGGAAGACCGCCGTATTCGGCGTACGGCTGTGCCGCATCGTACTGCGTCTGCGGCTGAAATTCGAGCTACAGATGGTACCACAGTGACACAACGAACTGTTAGAAATCGATTACTTCAAGGACAGCTCGTAGCTAGGCGCCCTGTAGCGTGCATTCCACTGGCTCCAATCCATTGGCGTTTGCGACGCCATTCGTGTCAAACCAGAGCTCATTGGAGGGCGGAGTGGAGATCTGTTGCGTTTCTTTTTCATTAGAAAATACAAATGATCTCTACTCCGTCCTCCAACGAGCTCTGGCTTGACACCAATGAGGTGACGGTATAGTAAAGCGGCTACGGCCGACCTAATGCAAACGACAGCAGCGTCCCTAGTGCCGAAATTGGGAAGATAGCCATTGCAAATCGAAAAAGAAAAGAGATAGAGCAAAATTTTCAGGTAGAAAGTAATAGAGCGTCAATTAATTAGTGCAAAACGACTTTGGTTTACATGGATAAGATAAATCGTCGCCTGTATACCCAAAACTGTCTGAAATTGATGCACTCCATTTTGCGTAAACGTTTAAATGGAATAATCAGAACTATGAAGAAATATTTACAATTTATGGTATAAATACTTACGCATCTCAATACATTTCGATACAATCGCACAAAAAAGACAAACTGTCTCACAATGATAAAAATTTAATATTCAATATGTTCGAAAAGTTCGCTAGTGCCCACGATACACGTTTTTATTCTTGAGAATAATTCTGCATGCACATTTCTCAGCATAAAACGTCTATTGCAAGCCTCTTCAATACTACGACATAGATTTAACCCTTTCAAGGTCTGTGGCTAGACGGTCTAGCCACCTAATTTTAATTCCAAAACTGACAAATGGCACCAAGAATATTTTTATAAAATTGTACTTTTGTAATGCAAGTGCAAATTAGCGAGGTTTTATTTACTAAGAAATTCGTATGAATATTCTGGTGTAAAGCAATTATTTCATCAGTTTACGAACAAAATTCTTCTGCCCCTGAAAGGGTTAATATAAAATTTTAAATGCAATGGAAATTAATTTCTACAGACATTACAGCACAGTACAATGTCACAATATGCAGTTGTGCACTGCTACATTTCCGGAATGTGAATATACAAAGTAGAACCGTCGCTCATCGATTTCAGACATTTTTGGGTATACAGGCGACGATTATCTTATCCTTGTGAACCAAATGTCGTTTCGTACTAATTAATTGATGCTCTAAAACTTTCGAACTGGAAATTTTGCTCTATCTCTGTTCGTTTTCGATTGGCAATGGCTATCTTTAAAATTTTGACCCTAGGGGCGCTGCTGTCATTTGCATTAGGTCGGGCGTAGTCGTTTTACTACGCCGTTATCTACTTTCTTAGCTGTAGCTCTCTCCGTACACAAGTATTTTCAGGTTAAAGGGACTTTCCTTTGCACCCTGTATATACAAAAATGTGTATTTAACGATATATATATTTTGTTACTGTAAAAAAAAAAAAAAAAAAAAAAAAATAATGATAATAATAATAATAATAATAAACACTTTACTGCTAAAAACGGATTTTTCAAGTACGGAAATGGCTGCGCGTAATATAAGAGGGAAAGTAAGCAGAGAAAATACATTGATGAATATACAACACGTTCATCTGCATCTTTCAGAAAAGTAATTTCAAATTTAATCAAACTTTATTTCACATCAATAAATGTTTATAAATATATTTCTCCAGTCATACATATCGTAAATGTGAAAAGTATTTTTATTAATGTTTTTTGAGAAATCTGACACGCGATTAATCTTTGAAATTTATTAAAATAAAATTAGAATTAAAGCTTTTCCTATCTTTGGCTCCAGAATGCATTTAATTAGTTACACCCTTTTCCACCAAAATACTTTTATTTAAGCTGTCTTTCAAAAATTTTTAATTATTTACTTTACAAAGTGAAATATTTGACTTTAAACTCGTTACCCATTTTAGAAGACAAATGCTGCAAATGATAAATTTGGAAATCTAAAGAAGATTTTTGCCTTTATTAAAAACATTCTTTAATTAGAGCTCAAGTTTATCAGTTGATTAAAAACATTTGACCTTTTAACTGAATATTTTATTTTAAACTTGAAAAGGTCCGAACACTCCCTGGAAGCTCTAAGGAGTATGCAGCCAGTATTTGGGACATGAAATTTAATATTTAATTTGCAAAATTTGCAATTATTCTTATTTAATAATAAAAACTTTTTATATTTTTCTGCGATTAAATAAGGCCAAAAAATCTATTGAAACATTTTGGTAAAACTGTACGTATCTTGAATAAACAATTTATTAATTATTTAAATAATACAAATATTTTTGAATACAGACATTGTCTGTTTTAATTACCTAGCAGTTAAGCTAAAAGAGAAAATATTTTATCCCGTCTTTAAATCACTGACCGTTTGAAAAAAAAATAATTGAGATTTTAATATTTAAAAAATTAAAATACCAAAAAGAATTATCAGCGAATCCATTTTATATAAATTACTGAAAATAACATTTTTTTTAAAAGCACGTATTTTTTCCAAAAAATTTTATATTTGTATTTATTGGTATTAGGCCTGGATGATAACATAATTCCAGTAGTGTGATATACCGTGAGTTCAATACCGGGATAACACGGTATAGTATGTTAATATAATCAAATTCATACATAGAACAATATTTAAATACTTTTTATGTCCTCATTAATATTATCACAGGACGTGTTATAATGTTTGTAAATTGAAACTAAACATATATCAAAAAGCAAGGGTGATATCAAAGCAATATCAAAACCCAAAATTTTTTCGATCGTGGGCGTATTTTAATTTTTGAACGAGCTTCGTGGGCACACCAATCACTTGTATGTTTATTACGTGTGTGTAGGGTTCATATTTGAATAAATAGACGCAATCCAAGTTACAATGGATGATAAAAAGACATAAATGTATGTTTATGAAAACTACCTAAATCATATAAAATAAGTGTGAAATTTACATTGTACTTATCAATTTGCAGTCGTAGTGAAAGTCAATTTACCATAAAAGAATCTATGAAATAACTGAAAAAAAAAAAAAAAAAAAAAAAAAAAAAAAAAAAATTAAGAAGCATTGGAATCCGTATTACGCTTTGAAATGAAACTTTCATTTAAGAAATAATAGATTAATTCAATGAGAACGCTGGAACCGCTTATAAGAAAAAAGTTTAATAAATCAGGATCGTAAATCAAAATGCTTTTCTGGACAAGCTATTTAATATTTCATTCATTTTTTAGGATATTTGTCATGTAGAAGACTGAATCACATAAATGTGTGAAACCAACAAACGAAGGTTTTTAAAGAAGAAGATTTTAAATGAAGGAATTTTGCATTGTCTACGAATTTACAAAACATCATCAGCAACTTAAAATATATATACATATATATATACAGGGTGTATCTGAAATGCCTCAATAAACTTGGGAGGTTGATAGTACTCATCAAGTCGACAAAAAAAATGCAATGGAACATGGGGTCGCAAATGACGTTTAAAAGGTAAAAATCGCAAAACTAATAAAAATATCGAAATCTCGCATGCTGTTTTGCTGCAAAACTGGAAAGTAGCACGAAGCTGGTTTTCATTTCACTTTCTGGTCAGAAAGAGATAACAAAAACTTGGAAGAAAGTCAAACAAATCTGTGAGCAGTAATCCACGTATGCAGGACTCCCGAAGTCTTCGAGCGTGTCCGCCAGTCGTTCCTCCATAAATGTACTTTGTGTAATAATGTCCGCGGTCGACACTTTGAACAATTGTTGTAAAATATTTGTTTTCTCTGGACATCACGAGCTGTTTTGTACCTATTCTGTGAAATAAATAATTTTCTGGAGTGTTTCTTATCTCAGTTTGTCCATTTCCATACACATTTTCTCGATTTTCATCCTTTAAATGTCATTTGCGACTCCGTGTTCCATTGTATTTTTTGTTCGTCTTCATGAGTACTGCCATCTAAGTTTTTTGAAGCATTTCAGATAAGCCCTGTATATATATATACCTATATCAGAGATTATTATGGAGCTCTGAAATGTCGAAATCTAACTTTTCAATATTTCATTTGAACATATGAGGACGTGAGTTTCAAAACTCGCCTTATCCAAAATTTAAAAAAAATCATGTTTTAACTATCAATCTGTTATATTGGTAAACCTGCACCAAAATAACACAGCAATATGCAAACAAACTAGTTTTATCATGTATTTCTAGAATTGTAAAATATTTGTTTACAATGAAAACAAATGGACGAGTCAGAAGTTTTTCGCGATTTCCCAAAATTTTGATTTTCTGGATAAGGCTAGTTTTGAAACTCACGTAGTCATATTATTTATATCAACAGCAATGGAAGTAATATCTGAGCAAATCAAAGGAATAAAAAAATAACGCTTCCAGTTCGATGAGCTCCAATTGTTAAAAATAATTTAAAAAATAATTTAACAACAGTTCTAAGCGTTCTTTATAAAAAAAAAAAACTAGAAACATAGTCATTATCACAAAATACATTTGTTGTGTTTTGGAAATGCACAGATGATTTTTTTTTTTTTTTGTAGTTCAGACTTCCAATGTTAAAGTTTAATTTTAAATACATTTAATTATGCTAATGAAATCAGCCACATTTTTGTCTTTCCCTTGAAGTCTAAGATCGAGACTGGTTGTTACGCATACATATTTAAATTGAGACTGATATTAGCCAAAAATCTCATATCAAATAGCGAGTTCTAATCATTAAGTAATCCAACTGATTCAGTTCAAGATGAAATAAAAAAAGGAATTTCATCAATAAGATTTAAAAATCTCTGAAACACTGTTTCTTTACTTGGTCAAAGTATAACTAATTATGTGTAAGTAATTAGATCAGAAAATTCTACTTCAGCTTCTTCTAAAGGTTTTTTTTCTTTTGTGAAGAACCTACGTTGACAGGTGCAACTCAAATATAATTTAAAATTTTCGTTACAGGTCCAAATGATGTAATGATATGAAAGGACCTTCTCACAAAGGATCGCTTGATGCATTATACTATGATATACATTGAAAGCAGGAAATGATATATATGTTTCGCTAAGAGCTTATAAATCCATTTCTTGTTCTGGTTATGGAATGAACACCATCTGTTGTTGATGATGAAAACTTATTAAAATGCATGTTTCTGTAAAACACAAATTTCTAACATTTTTTCCTTCTCCACATTTCCTAAATAAATTAAATCAACTTCATCTATGTTAAATAAATCAGAGTTATCTTTCGTACTGTGGGTGGGATGAACCTCCCCTAATTCTTCATCATTTTCGAAAATTACCCCCACCGCCTGTACCCTAAAAGTAAATTTTCCAATCTTATTTACGTGGATATTTCTAATATTTTTGTTTATTAATATCACTTAGTAAGAATCAGGGTTACAGCGCGCCACTATTTCGGCTGGTCCAGTCCACCTCGCATAAAATTTGTTCGTTGATTCCAGAATTAATAGACATATCTTTTCCCCCAGCCTAAAGTACTTGTAAATCGCTCTTCGATTAGCGTACTTCCCATATGAGCTTTGCTTAACCTCCTATGCTATTGCCGCTTTTTCCGCTGCCCTTTCTAAATTAATTTTTAACTGCTGGAGGTATTCGGTCGCGCTCTTTCCTAGATTTATAGGTAGCAGGATTTCGCCTGCCCATGTAGATTTTAATACTGCCAGTGCCCCCCTGGCCTCCCTTCCGTACATTAATGTGAATGGCGATACGCCCGTAGTGCTATTCGGAATTTCGCGCAAGTAATAGATACGATTGTACGCAAGTAATAGATAGGGGATGTGTTTATCCAATTTTTGGGGTCGCTGCAAATAATATGGTGTAACATGCATTTTAACACCGGATTATATCGTTCAACTAATCCCGACCTTTGTGGATGCCCCGGCGTAGCAAATCTAGGAGCCGCCCCCAGCCTAACATGAAACTCTTGTATTAAATCTGAAATAAAATTTCTGCCCTAATCAGTCGCTATCACGCGGGGTATTCCTGCTCGCATAAATATCTCTAACAATGCATCACACGTAGCTTTAAACGTACTTGTCCGTAACAGAATTGCCTCTGGCCATCTCGTGTTTTGGTCTACCAAAGTAAGTACGTATTGATGCCTGCGGTTGAATGAACCTGGATGTTCAATTTTTCCGATTATGTCAATATTTACAACGTCGAACGGAAGTTCCGATCACTCAATTGGGACAATAAGTATCTGATCGCTGGCACTCTCCTTGCTCCGTAGTTGGCAATCCTTACACGATGCACAATATTCCTCCACATCCCGCGACATACCTAGCCAAAAAAATGAATAACGAATTCTCCCTTGTGTTTTTTTCATGCCGAGATCATTAGTGAAAATCGATTCGTGCGCAATTTTTAAAATTTCCACCCTTCTCACCTTTGGTACCATTAATTCCACAACTTGATCTCCCGAAACTCTTTCCCTATGATAAAGCAAATTGACTACCATAACAAACCCGTTTTTCTCTTTTTTTCATGTTTGAAAGCTCCCTGTAGCGATTCGCAACTTTCTGTTGCGTCCTGTAAATACTCGCATCTGATAGATGACCCACATTTAAATCTTCATTATTATTATTCCTTTCAATAAAGCTAATCATTAACTCTTTTTCTTCAGTTTCATTTTGACTTAATAAACATATATTCTCATCATTCATACTTTGTTGTTTCATTTCACTACCCCCTGCTTTTTGATATTTAATTTCTTCCTCTCTTTCTGACTACATGTCATTAGTAGGCGCCGACACATCACATAATCTATTTTCTTTCCCCTCCACTCTGCGCTGATTGTAATAACTCATAAATCGTTGGCTTGAAAATACATGACCCATATAATGTATCTGTCGCTGTAAACAAAACATCTAAACTGTTAACTACACGATTTGACTATCCGGAACCCAAAGCTATGGGTAAAGTTACCAGGTCAGAGGTTATTTTTTTCTCCAAAAGCAGATATCAACTGAATTTTTGAATTTTCATTATTTCTATATGAATTCGGTATCTGCTTTTCGACACTTTTTAAAAGAAAACATTGAAACTAGAAACTCTGACATAGTTTAGGCATTCTGCAATTGTTATTAAAAGCAGAACAGAAGTGGTGGAAAAAATATTATATAATGATCAATGATAATTTTCACAAAAATGGGGGACATATACAAGAAATCATGCAATAGGATTAGGGGTGGGCGTTGCAAGCAACATTGAATTAACTGTGAATTAATGCCTAACGAACCTTTTCCCTCATTTCCAGACATATTTTCAGAGATTTTCAAGGTATTAGCTTTACATATGTGACTAACTTTGCTATCAAAACTATCGAGTTTGTTTGTGGTTTTTTTTTTTTTTTTCAGTTGAACCTTTTTAGTGATTTTCGCCGTTACCACCATTATTTTCACGTACGGCCAAAAGACCCGCCACGTACCCCCGAGGATACGCGTACCTCAGATGGAGAAATGTTAATTTAGACTTTTCGAAGGGTAAAGCGTCATTTTTTGTTTTCTCTCTTTAATTTTACATTTTGTTTCTGATTCTGCAATTTTATTCAGTTTCCACCTTTTTCAATGAGCGGCCATAGATAGTGTCCTTAAAGGCTAGGCGGAATGTAGTTTGGGAACCACTGAATTCACGACTCAGAGAAGTTATTGTAAAATACTTCTTTTTGTACTCTATTTCCCATATTGATTATTTGGTGGCAAAAATGTTTTATTGTATATTGAATATTAATCTCTCTATAGCAAAACAATTAATGAAATCGAATTCAATCTGTCTGCGGAAAAATTCATATGGTAAGCAATGTGTAATATTTGAGATTAAACATGTGGTGGCGATTCCGATGTTTGCATGTAGTTGTTTTCCTATGTAAGCATTCGCAAATAAACCTTTTATCAAAGTTCTTTCCACGTTTTGATTTCTGTGAAATAATTTTGTTAACATAGAGCAGTTTTAATAATTTACAATAATAACATTTTATTTTTTTAAATTATACACGTAACAGCTTAATTTTGGATTATGTATGCACTTTTGGAAATTTTAAAAGCAAAAACTGTGAGGGTGCTGATTTCTGTGAAATAATTTTGTTAACATAGAGCAGTTTTAATAATTTACAATAATAACATTTTATTTTTTTAAATTATACACGTAACAACTTAATTTTGGATTATGTATGCACTTTTGGAAATTTTAAAAGCAAAAACTGTGAGGGTACTGAAGCATTATATAAAAAGACTATTTCAGTTATACTTTTTAATTTATCAAAATCAGTTCATCCACATTAATGGAATGCTAGTAAATCATTGTAGATATAACTTGATCACAAGTAAAGAGAGAGTTAATAAATATATGCAAAAATTTCTATATATTTGCAGTACTATCAGAAAATTCATTTAACAAAAGTGTCTTAAGCGATAATTGTTTTGAATCTTCACTGTGTACAACAAACTTCGTTGGATTTTAAACTCAATTCTTCTATTTATGGAGTGAAAATATACATTTATACATATAAGATACATAATTTAATATAACTTTTAGTAGTTTCTCTACATTCGATGTGACATAATCATGAATACTACAATGTTTCATAAATAACTTGTTTGTAAATTAGTGTCTATATTAAAAAAATAAGTTTCGAAAACCTAGATTCTTTTAGAGTTTGGAAGAGTTATTTTATTGAAATATTAATATAATTTTGTGTTGCAATATCCAAATAATTGGCTTCGTTTGTCCAACAGCAATCTTTAATTTAATGAGTGTTATAAATTGGGAAAACTTGGAAAATCCTTTCTGCAAATTGTTTATTGTGAAAATAAGGAGTGATTAAACTTGTTCAAACGGAGAGGGAAAATTTCAATCTTTCAGCATTCCAATTTGTCAGATAAATTTAACATTTTTATTTTCGCAGTTGCAGCATACTCTTACACAACTAACGTAAAACAAACTTTCAAGATTTTCATCAGTTAGAACGTTTTATTTATAATTTATATTTAGTAAAGTAAATGAAAAGACAAATCTGACAATATAAGGCTGTGACAAACCCTCGTTTTAAACTGTTTGTATTGAATGCTTGTCCATCATATTTGAATGACAGTGTTTTTATTTGCAATAATATGATTTATTTTAAGAAAATAATAATGATAACAATGTGACAATGAAAGTTTAACGGAACTATGCCGTTTTATCAAATAATGAAAAGAAAAGAAAAGTACGTTTCATAAGTATGTCTGCTTTAATTATTTTGCTTTCAATGTGTCATGACTCGTCTCTTGACACCTTAAATAATTCAATAATCTAGATATAAAGTGATCGCTCACTTATACGCGGTCTCATTGATGCGCGTTTTATTCATGGTCCCGGACAGATATATAGGAAAGCTAATGGTAATACTTATTCATTTAAGCGCGACACAAAAAAAGCAGCTCTCACTTATACGCGTCACCAAACATTTACAAGAATTTCCCCCCTTTTTGTGCTGCTTATAGAAATGCATTCCCTCGCCCTTCGTCTATTGTTCAGATTTCAGGAACACATTCCTCGACCTTAGACAGAGGAGTGTATGCAAAGAGAGGAGTGTATGACAGAAGAGTGTGCGGTTCTTGTGATTGACGTCAATAACAATTGCAGCCAATTAGATAGGTTAGTACGATATGTACCTTGTAACATTTATCGCTAACGAAAGAAGCATCTTTGAAGTTTGGTTAGATAGTTACGTTTTAAAATGGCAAAATAAACGAAATTTTCGCTTTCATTTAAAGTGGATGTTATTAAAAAAATGGAAAGAAAACGCACCTCGAAAAAACCTTTAGCGGAGCTTTTTAATGTCCCAAAATCTACACTGAGAGAAATTTTAAAAAAAGAAGCGATAACAGTAGCTCATCGAGAATGTGGAATTTTGTCGAAGAAAATAAACAGAACAAGGTGGAAAGTTCGAGAAACTTGAGAAAGTTTTGTTGGTATGCTTTAACGCTCTATGCCCAGAAGGTACTTTAAAGTACCATTTAAAAAACTTGTTACAAAATTAATTTAACACATTGACGGACACTTGAGTGTATAGCCGTCAAAGCCGCTAATTTTCGAACTTCACTTGTTCCTACTGTCCGTCAATGTGTTAATAAATCGATTAGCAGCAATGCAATTCACAATGAGTTATAGATACATTACTTTGTCTTGTCCCAAAAGCTTTACTGGTTGAACAAAACAGAAGTGTTTTTAAAAGGATGACATCTCTTTAGTTTGCATCTTATTAACTTTCTTGATGTCGGATGATTGTCGATGGAAAGTTTCAGTTCTTAAATGCTTCTTTATTTCTATTGTAAGGACATTATATTTGCACATTTTCTAATTCTATAAAATACTTAAAATTACTGAACGAAATATTTATTTATTGGAATTTTGTGAAACATTTAATTTCACTCAAATCTTTTATATAAGATACTTTTTAAAGTCTTAAAAAGTATCTTATACAGAAGATTTGAGTGAAATTAAATGTTTCATAAAATTCCAATAAATATATATTTCGTTCATTTATTTTAAATGGCACTATCCTTCTAATTTTATTTATTAATTGATTAATTATTTATTAATTTATCAATTGATTGCTCTTCTAATGAACTTTCAAAAATTCAGAATAAATACTTTAGAAGATAAAATTTTCATTATTTCATAAGTTGCGACATAAAGGATTAAAGAAACTCGTGCCTCGAACATTTCATTTAACGTTGAGATTCTAAGGGACAAAACCGAACAGTTGTCAAATAGTTTTGAAATGGAAAACTCTTCTGCACCACATGGATGGATTTAAAATTTCAAAAATAGTCATGGATTGGCAAATCATGTCTTCTCTGGTGAAAGTACGAGTGTCAATGAAGGAACTGTAGAACAATGGAAAGAAGACCTGGCTGCTTTAGGAAAGGGATACGAAGCGAAAAAGATCTACAATTGTGACGAAAGTGGACTTTCTTTTATAAAATGTTGTCAAATAGAACCTTAACTTTCAAAGAAGAACCATGCCATAGTTGGAAAAAAGCAAAGAACGGCTATTTTTCGTGCTGTGTTGTAACGCCGATTGTTCAGAAAAATCCCACCATTGGTCATTGTCATATCAATCAAACCTCGTTGTTTTAAGAACGTGAAGAATTTCTTTGCGACTACACTAGCAATAAAATGGCGTGAATGACGTCACACATTTTATTGGATTTCCTTCAGAAAATCGACAGGAAAATGGAAAAATAAAAATGGGAAGTTTTCTTATTCATGGATCAGTGTCCTGCTCAACCACGAAATCTTCCAAATTTCAACAAGAAAAAAGTTTTGTTTTTTTCTCCGAATTGCACGAGTAAAACTTAACCTTTGGATCTGAATTAAATTGAGTTTGGATTCGTTGTGTGAAAGTATGCTACAGAAAAATTGTAATGTGTCAGAGAATCCAAACGTGCAACGAAAGACGAGTGGAATCAAGTTACTTTCCTTAATGCGATGCATATAATGAAGAAACAGCACTGACATGCGTATTAAAAGCTGCTTTGAGAAAGCAGAACTTTGGTTTCAAGGAGAAAATGAATGCGAAGAGACAGAAAGTGAAAATTGTGAAAATGACATAAACGAATCAGATTGACTCGCTACGTACATTCACGGAATTCGTTGATGCAGATGAAATTTTAATCACATTGCCAATCACATTACATTTAAAGACATTGCAGCCGAAATAAGTGGGAGCGACAAAGATGAAGAAGAGGATGACGATGATGAAGAAGATGCGGTAAATGCTCCCCAACTCACACAGCATTGTTAGAAGCATTAGAAAATCTGTTTGACTATTTTCAGTTCAATTTGAAAGTGAAAGACATTTTTCTCATCTTGATAAACTTGAATAAACTCTTATTGAAAAATCATGAAAACCAAAACAAATCTTACTATTTAAATTATTTTGTGAGAAAGGAATATGAGTAAAACGAAATTTCGGTATGTAAGCAATTCCATTTTCTCAGAGTACTTAGAAAATAATTAGCGGAATTTAAACACGTATTTGCATTTTGAAACTAATCTTATTTGCATTTTGAAATTAATTGTATTTGCATTTTTCAGTAGTATATACACAGTATTAATTAAGAATATATGTACGCTGTATTGATATTTCACATTTATGCTTCCTTTTGTTGTTTTTCAATCATGCACGTTTCTCACTTATGCGAGTTTTTTTTTCACTGTCCCCTGCACTCGCTCATGAGAAATCACCGAAGCATATTTGGGACTGCAATTTTACAAAGATTAATAGTATTTATGTAATATTCTTTAAAATCCTTTTAATATGTACCAATGCAATGATACATTTATAGAATTGCGTTTCACATCCATATACCATTTTCCCTGCCAGCTTAGATTTATCTCCACTGATGAATATATAATCATCTGCTTCCGAGGAAATAACAATAAATATTTATTCTACAATTTTTGGCGATTTGGTTGTACTTTTTTGCTGTATTAGTTGTAAGAATATTTGACCATTATGTATGTGTATGAATGGTATATGTATATTATGATGAATAGTAGTATTAAGAATATGTTGATATTCATGAGATATATATTATATGTTATATACCATGAATATTAGAATAAGAATATTTGCATGGATGGCAACATTCCAGTTTTTTTAGTATAACTTTTTAAATCTTAATCTTCGCCTTATGCAATTTCAAAATATTTGTCAATAAATAAAGCTAATTAATAATGCTTTCGGTATTTATGGCACTCGAAATACTGTTTCCGGTATTGGGCGCATCGCATATATTCTAGTATGCCACAACATTCATATTTATCATAACGGTAATGTAATGTAAGTACAACTTTCCTGCAATGATACACGTCTTGTTAATCTTAAATTCCATAGAAGCAAATAAAAAAATTAATTTAACGCAAGATATGACATTATTTTCTACTTGTCAGTTTGCTGAAACTTGTATGGATATATATATATGTAAATATAATATAAGAAACATTATGTAAATTAAATTCGAATGTAACATATTTAAAAACATTGATCTTAACACATATATTGAAGAGCGTAATTAACAAACATGAATACACTTTGTCGAAATTTGTTATTCTTAAGTTACAAAATACGGTTTTCTATTTAATGTGCCTTAAATTTGCCGTCCATTTGGAGAGGTACTTAAAATAATTATATTGCATTTTTTTCAATAGTCATTGATGGTTTGAAATTCGCTTTGTGAAATTAATGTGCTTTATTTATCCCTTTCAGGGGCAGTGGTATGTCTATGAAACCACTTAAATTTAATTCCCAAAGGCGACAATGGCACCAGAATTTTATTATATATTTTTTCTCTTTATCATGTATGTGAAAAATAGCTTTTTCTTATTAGCAAATAAATTTGTACGAAAATTCCGGTGCCAAACATTCATTTCAACATTTTATCAATGGAAGTGCTTTGCCCTTGAAAATGTTAACAGAACGATAACACCTTTCGCAAATAGTAAATATAACCTATAATGTTCTTTTACAGGGCTACACAAAATTATTTAGCTGTGTAACACCTATGAAATAACTGCGCAAAATACGTTTTCAGTTGTGTAATGCGTTTTCACAATTAACTAAATCTTATTACGTTATGTGACTTATATAAAGTACATAGAACATATTCAGGGATGCCAAATAAAATTTTTCTCATTTGCATTTAAGTAACTTGTATAGATGGGATTTGGTGAAAATGCGCTTTATAAAAATCTTCCTCGTTCTTCAATTGAATAAAAATTTTCTGTATGGTCTAGTGTGAGTACAATATAAATTAATATATAGGGTTGCGCAGAAACATATGGATACATTGCCGACTTTTAATTATAAATCCCAGAAAGCGCTTTTAGTCATGTTATGCGTTTTTCAGATGAATTAAATCTGCTTTTCACCATGTGGTATGCTTAAAAAAACTATGCATCATTTACAAGGCTTCACAAAAGAATTCGCATTCCTTAATGCCTATCGGCAGTAGTGGATGGTCAAGAAATTAATGTTGTGTTGTGTGTTTTCTAGATTGTTTATTTAGATATCTTCTTTCAGTGTACAAAATTATGAAGTTTTGTTACAATAGCCTGATACTGGTGGATAAGTGTTTCATAATCTGTGCATGGTTCATGATTTTCGTTTTTGATTTGTTTCTCGTAAAATATTTTACAAAGAAATAAAATATATTTTACAAATATAAAACACTTTCAATTAAAATTAGTATTAAAATTATTAATTAACATTGATTTATTATTGAAATTATTAACTTTTTTATATATATTATTACAATAATTAATTATTATATATTCACTATTGGAATATGCACCATAAAACTAAAACACGAATTAAGATCACTAAATTAATGTTCCGATAATGGGTGAAAGGACGGCTGTTGATTTTAGTCTCCTCTCTTAATTGGCCCACCAGCTGCCGCTGCGACCAACTTTTGTATTCGTATCTACATTCTAACTATGCTCCAAACTGAACTCAGTTGAAAAACAAAAAACGGAAGCGCCAACTTTAAATCATAAGGTTTACAATTTTTAGATTTTATTATTATTATTGTTAAAAAAGTCCCATATTTTTATGTGCACTTCTGCGAGATCTGTTGGGCTACGGTCTATACATTTTGAATTATTGAATTTTTATTTTTGTCAACGTAAAGAAAAAAAATTAGAAAAAGATAAAAATAAGAAATATAATGTTTATTCCGATCGATTTTGTTTCCAGCAGAAATTATTTTGAAAGAAAAGATAGATTTGTTTTTGTTTTGAAAATTTCAGATAACTCTTCGGAATCTCTTTTCTTTTTACTTTATATTTATGAATTACGCTGTTAAAAGTTTCCGAACACGTATAAAAAACATACTGATTGCAGAAAAAAAAATACATGAAGTTTTTTTGTTAAAAAAAAAGTTGCGTAAGTAAAAACTGCAGAGAAAAATGCATGTACTAACTACTTATTTCAAAAAATATTACGTTGATTAAAATGTTTTCCGCCAAAACATTTTTATGGTAAAATGATAAATACATACAAAAACATCAAAGCTACTGAGAATAGAATCTCCATTAAAACGTACAATCGTCTGCTAACGTTTTGGCAACTTTTCAATCCGTTTTACAAAAAAAATGGGGCGTACGCGAGTCCAGAAAGAGATCGACCTCATTTATGGCCTCCTCATTTGAATTGAAGATTACTCCACCAAGGTCCTGCTTCAGATGTGAAGAGAGATTGAAATCCGAAGGAACCATATTGGGCCTATATGGTGGATGCTGCATCAAATCCCACTCTAGCTTCTAGAGCGTCCACTTCACCATCGTACTAACATGGGTCCGGGCGTTACCTTGATGAAAGAGAACCGCCTTCCTTCTGAACTCGTTTCTTCGTTTTTCGCTAATGGCATCACGAAATTTGATTAGAATGTTGCTGTATTGTACCGTTGATAGTCTGTCCGCTTTTCAGATATTCTTTGTACAGATTTCGGTGACAGTCGCACCCGATGCAGAGAAGCACGTTCTTGTTAATTAGGGCACGTATTGCATCCGACCCTGCCAATTCCTCATGCTGACAACCCTCTTTACGGCTTGTATTGTTGTGGTACACATATTTTTCATCAAAGGTCACAATTCTATCCAGAATGTTCTCTTTCCTTTCATCTCTTAGCATAGACAAACAAGACCTTTTTTCTCTTGCGCTTATCTTCAACAGTCGATTCGTGAGGCACCCAGCGGTTGAATTTAAACTTTAGATTTATGCGTCTCAGAGCATCGACTATTTTTTTTTTTTGGCAAACGTTAAGCTCTAACACAATAGTTTGTGTTGAAACATTTGTGTCTTGATCAATGATTTCCTTTAACTGCTCACAGTAAACCTCAACAGGGCAGACAAAACGTGGTTTATCTTGAATGTCGAAATTTCAAACTTTAAACTTCTTAAACCAAACTTTGACTGCATCGTAAGAGACAGTAATGATGCTTAAATTGTCACACTTTTTTCTGTGGCATTCAGTCGCACTGAGTTTGTTATGGAACTCATAGTACATAATCACTCTGATCTGCTTATGTAATAGTTCCATTTTAAACACTTTTTTGAAGCACTAGATAATATTTTTTAGGAAACAAATTACACAGTCAGTTAGTTCCTATATTCAGCTTTCGAATACAAAAACTGGTTTGTAGAAAGTCTAACAACCACACAATTTACAGCTGTTGACACGAAGGTATCCATGGCGGAAAACTTTTTACTCAAAGTAATAGTTTCAAATACTTACACGAAAACATAACATTATAGATTCTAGCAACTATTTCTTATATTAACTGTTAATTTGTATTGAATTTTTAATACAACAAAGGATTTTTTTTATATTCGTTAAAACCAACTAGGGAATAAATTAAGCTAAAGGAAAAAAATTGTTGTCAAAGAATATGACTTAAATGTAGATTTTTAATCACATTCTTTTGAATGTATAAAAAATGACAAAAACAATCTTGGAATAAATTAGAGGCGTGCAGGAATTTAAAAAATCATATAGAAGCATGGGCTTCAATTCGCTTATTTAGTAGATCTCAAGAATTAAGAAGTAGTAACAAGAATTAAGACAAAAGTTTTGACATCATCCAAAAGAATTAAACGGTTAAAATAGAAAAGGACTGGCCCACTGCAAGAAGACAAAGCACTATATCGGGAACAAACACACTACATTTGTATCTCAAAGATGTAAAACGACAAAGCTTACGATCTCGGTGAGTAAAAGAATTGGAGCAACAAATTCAAAAAAGATGCTGAATTTAATTTCATGACCAAACCACTAGATCGCAAATAAGGGAAAAATCTGTAAAGAGCTAATTCCAGCAGTGAATTTAAAACATTTGATGATGATCATGATGATGATTGCAATCAAAAACCGAATTTTCATCCATCAGTTGAACAGTAATTATAAGCTATGATAGAGGTTTACACCAGCTTTACCTTGTTTTGAGAGAAATGCGATGAATACACATGAGCATCTAAGCCACGCTGAGCTAGACGCAAGACGCTTTGGAATGTAAGTAGCGTTGTTTATGATGCCACTGCTGGAATTACTGTTTTTACTTTATTTTTAAAATCAAATTATCATATTTTCATGATTTTAATTCACTAGATTCTTTATACATTGTTCTACTTTATTCAGTTCGGCAATAACGATTTTAGTAATCTACAAGTAGAAGCTGCATAAAACGGAATTTATCACTAGTCGCTTGCGTATCCGTCTAAGCAGGTTTTCTTGTATCTTACTTCTGCTAGGGGCCCTGTATTGGAACTATTACCGTAACGTAACCATGTACAGTATACTTTAGCTTAAACAATACTGAACAATTGATTGTGAAAACTAAATCAGTTAAAGCATCGCATACAAAAACAGAAAACTTTCTGTAAACCTGCGCTCATGATACGACAAAGAGTCTTACACAACATTGATCTTTAAAACATGATTTAGTTCAAAATATTTCCAAAAAACTACTTCAGATCTTAAATCTAATGGAAATTGCTATTATCTAAAAAAGTTTTGGAGACCATTCAAAAATAAGATAAATACCAGTTGATATAAACCACAATTGCAACAAAATAAATGATTATCTTTATCAATTAAATATCTGTAACGACATGCTTATATACGGTCTGCTTGTTTCGGCATTTGGCAGATTATCGTTCCATTTGGTTCAATTGGAATAGTAGTGGCAATTCCCGGTCTGGAGACTCTTTCACCCACAAGACTAGTAAACGTTGGAGTCATCAACTTCCTTAACATAATGCTGATAAGAAGATAATGAAAGATATTTCATAGCCTTAATGAGCCGCGAACTCTCAAAAATAAATTTTTAAATCTTGCAAATACTGTTACATCTATGTATTGTCTTAAAACGTTTTGTTGCATTAGCAGGGGAAGCGACATGGTCGAAAAGTCAGAGCAGTGGGTTTAAGTTTAGACAATATGAGTTTAAGACTCGGGCTCTCTTTTTACTAAAAAGTTGTCTTTTCAATTTTAATGTATTTATTAATGTCATCAGTTGCTTTGTATTTTCAAAATAAAGCAAATGCTCCTGATAAAACTAAATTTTAATATTATTGATATTAATCAGGTTTATTTCTATTCTTAAAATAAAATACTTATTGAAATGTAATAAAACGAGCTTCTAAATTTTTATTAAAGATCTTTTTTTCATAACAAAATTATTGAAAGATAATGAAAATCTAATGAAAGGATCTAATGAAAATAATTCTTATTTTTTTAATTAATTCAATTCCTTAAAAAAAGTAACTGAATTCTTAAAATTAATTGAATAGCTTAAATTTTATTTAATTAATTAATTAATTATTTTTTGAGTAAACTACATATTTTTCAAAATTATATATTTTCCTGTTATAATATATGTAATAAAATACCAACAAAAGAGTAAATATATAGCTTAAACACATGAGAATCATAAGCATATAGTAAAGCTACTAGTAATACATCAAAATGCGTGAATATATGTAAAATACTTGCGTATTCTTTCAACAAAAATGCATTAACACTAGCTGGCTTTTGATCGTTGTGTAACACTTGAGATCATTCGATTTATGGGGAAGTAGAAATATAATTTTATTCTAAATAAAAAAATATTATCATAATAATTTTTTTAATTCCTTTTTATGAGCAGAAACATTTTTACATTGTAAATTAACCGAAAATTACTTAAAAATACATTTTGTAAGTTGCGTGATTTTGATATAATTATCATAGAATATCTTTAGAAAAATAGAGATATAGAGGTAAAAAAAAAAAAAAAAAAATGGTTGATAGAATTTGGGTCAAAAACTTGGTTGTGTGGTGTGGGTTGCTGTGGTATACAGCAAAACTTTTAATCACCCTGCACGTATGTTCAAACTACATGTTCAATCACATTCTTTTCATCTATGTTTAAAAAAAAAAAAAAATAATAATGGAAAATATTTCATACGGATCAATTATAATAAAATCTTTCAGCTTTTTGGTTATAATTCTAATAAATGTAGGAGTAAGTAACATAAACATTCTTTACTTTGCATTTTTTAAACGATAGTTAAACTAAAAATCGTTAAATAGATTTTTTTTAAACAAAAAAATAAAGATATTTTCGGATAGCAGACGATATCGCATTATTTACCTTTTTTCCCCTTTTTCACAGAAGTAGAGTAATTTAGTTGCCATCTTTAGAGAAACTTCTTTAAAAGTTGCCCAAAAAAATAATAATTGCTCTCCAATAGGGCAATGTACAAATGCTGCCATGGACGACTATTCTTTAATTCTATTTTGCACCACTTTTTCAAAACAAAAATATTGTATGTACACTTTTAAACATTTTCAAGAATTATACTACAAAATGTATATTTTTTAAATAGTGGTGCGAATAGAATATAAAAATAGTCACCAGTGGCAGCCCTGTACATGATATCCTCCGATCAATGCGAATAACGAGGGTTAATTTCATCACGCTGCGTCTCATATTCTAGGAGGAAGAGTTGTGAAATACAAACAGACAGACAGATTTTAATATAATAGATTCTAACAACATAGAACTCTTTTCAGAGCTTCTCCGAAAACTATAAGTGACTACTGAACAGCGTCCATAAATTTCAGTGCTGATATTTCTTTTAAATAAAATTTTATTGCTTATTTTGCTATCCACATTGACTGCTCACATTCTATGACATGCTTTGCATACTTTAGAATAATTTACAGTTTAAATACATTGTAAGAAGTAGCTGAAGAAATTATCGTCTGCGCAAACGAAAATTTTCGTACTATTCTTATTTCCTATCTAATTCAAATATAAACATATTTGATAAAATTATATTGCAATAAAATTCTAAATATTGAAAGACTTTATAATATGAAATTTTAATAAACTATAAAGCATTCATATTATGATATTTGAATAAGCATTGTATTTTAACAATAGAAATTAATCTGTTAAGTGTTATGAATATCAATGTTTAGTTTTTACCCGACTGAAAAGAAGGGTTATGTGTTTCATGCGTATCTGTGTATGTGGATTTCTTTATACCCTCGAAACATCCCAACGGCTGGATGGATTTTAATGAATGTGGTCTCAATCAATTCGTCTTAACGGCTCGATGGTTATAGGCTAGGAGTTGTTTTTATAAATTCAAAATGGCGGCCGTAAAATACAAAATGGTAGTAGTGACGAAAAAAAATTTACGCACCCTATTGAGTGGCATATCATTGGATAGGTCTTTCAAAATTCAGACGATGTTTCATTGACTATTTTACAGTCAGAGGCTTTGTTAAAATATTATACAACCTTTAAGTTGTGTATGTATTGTGCATCTCTAGCTTTACTGCAATTCTAACCATCATAGACATATATAGACTTCATCAAAACAGTGTTTATAGATAGGAACTAACAATTAAACACAACTTAAAAGTCATCAATACAAGTAAACAAGTGGGTAAGTGTGATCATACATCGCACAAAGGGTTTCGTTTAATATTCCTTTCAAAACACTTTCTTTTAAAACGTCCAGTACATTTATCGCCATGGAATACCTTCTAAATTTTGGCAAACACATCCTAAACTATGTTAAAGTTTCAAACATATTCGCCTTGTTATATTTCCTCATTTTGTCCCCCCCCCCCCAAAATGCTACGATATATCACATGACGGGTATCTGCCAAATTTAGAAAAGTGCCCCCCTTGGGGGGGAGTGGTCAGATGGTCACCATGATTTTTGACGCGGCCTGATTTTAAAAATTTATGTTGTTTTATAAGCCATATTAAAGTTTCAAACAGATCGTCCAGTTATATTTCCTAATTTTGTTCGCGCACCTCCCTCAACCCCCCCCCCCCCTCCTCGAAATGCGACGCGCCCTTCTTCTTTATAATTTATTATCGTGTGTTATAAAGTATCTTAAAGTTTAAAACAGATTGAATTGTTAGATTTCCTACTTTAAATGAAATCGCGGTCTGTTAATTCCACATTCCACCACCAGGGAGCGCACTGTATTCTTAACAAAAGCGTATCTGAACGAAACTCCTTTACACAACCCATTAGTAGAAATGTTACTCGAGGGGGTGGCGGTCTTCAGCAAGAATTTAAGATAATTGTTGAAATTACTATTCGGAAATAGTGGTAATTTAACTTTTGACATATTTATATTTAATAAGTACCATGTATCTGAGGACTCCGTAAAAAAAAAAAACGCACCTGAAACGGTATGAAACAAAAAAGAAATATTTTGCCCCTCCCCCTCTCCCCACCTTCCCGAAATTTCACGCGCCATTTTTTATAAACTTTTTCTAATGTGTTATAAACTATCGTAAAATTTCAAACAGATCGCCTTGTTATATTTCCTAATTTTAACAAAAATGTTAGTTCCACATTCCACCACCAGGGAGCGCACTCTATTCTTAACAAAACTGTATCGGAAGGAAACTCCGTTAAACAACCTATAAGTAGATATGTTACTCGAGGTGGTGGCGGTCTTAATAAGAAATTAAGATATTTTCTGAAATTACTATTATGAAATAGTGGTAACTAAACTTACAATTTTATATTAAATAAGTAGCATATATCTCAGGACTACCTCAAAAAGTCACCTAAAGCAGTCAGAAACGCTAATTTTTTAAATAGAAATCTAGCGCCCGCCCCCGGAATTTCACGTGTCATTCTTTCTTACACTTTATCTTATGTGTTATAAAATATCTTAAAGTTTCAAACAGATCGACTTGTTAGATTTCCTAATTTTAACAAAATCGCGTTATGTTAGTTCCACATTCCACCACCAGGGAATGCACTCTATTCTTAACAAAAGCATATCTGAACGAAACTCCTTTACGCAATCTTACCGTAGATAGATGGGTCGGGATGGTGGCGGTCTTAAATAAGAATTTAAAATATTTGCTGCGGTAACAAACGCTAAGATTTTAAAAATAATTCTAGTTTAACAAAAATGTTAGTTCCACATTCCACCACCAGGGAGCGCACTCTATTCTTAACAAAACTGTATCGGAAGGAAACTCCGTTAAACAACCTATAAGTAGATATGTTACTCGAGGTGGTGGCGGTCTTAATAAGAAATTAAGATATTTGCTGAAATTACTATTAGGAGATAGTGGTAACTAAACTTTAGACAATTTTATATTAAATAAGTAGCATATATCTCAGGACTCCCTCAAAAAGTCACCTAAAGCGGTCAGAAACGCTAATTTTTTAAATAGAAATCTAGCGACCCTCCCTCCCCGGAATTTTGCGTGTCATTCTTTCTTACACTTTATCTTATGTGTTATAAAATATCTTAAAGTTTCAAACAGATCGACTTGTTAGATTTCCTAATTTTAACAAAATCGCGTTATGTTAGTCCCACATTCCACCACCAGGGAATGCACTCTATTCTTAACAAAAGCATATCTGAACGAAACTCCTTTACGCAATCTTACCGTAGATAGATGGATCGGGATGGTGGCGGTCTTAAACAAGAATTTAAAATATTTGCTGCGGTAACAAACGCTAAGATTTTAAAAATAATTCTAGCTCCCCCCCCCCCCCCCCCACCCCTCTTCAAAATATCACACACCATTCTTTTTTACACTTTTTTCTATGTGTTATAAACTATCTTAAAGTTTCAAACAGACTGAGTGGCGGTCTTAACCAATAATTCAAAATATTTCCTGAAATTACTATTAGAAAATAGTGGTATGAAGTAAACTTTCTGATGATGAATGAGTTATACTTATCTCCTATCGCTGTTCAAAAAGCCCAGGCAAATTATTAGATTTCCTAATTTAAGTTAATTCGTGGTTTAAGCGCGTCTCTTCATTTTAATCGACGCATTTGATAGGAATAAACCGATTAATTAAATAATAATTAATATTTCAGCTTGTAATTAAGATAGGACTTAGATATGGTATCAATGAAATCAGCGAGAAATTTGACATCGGGATGCTAAAAAGTTTAATCAAAAAATTTAATATTTAAAAAGTTAAAATTTCGTATTAAAATATGCTATTATGGAAAACCGCAGCATCGTCATGCCTACCTGCTTTCCCGCCGAATTGAAATCTTTTTATTTCCTTGTCTTTCCAATTAAAGAAATTAAATTTTTATCGATCGATTTGGAAGGTGGATTGGTTAATTTTAGAAGTTAATTAGCCCGTAATTCGGTTAATTACCAACTTTTTCAAAATTTTATGATTTGTCGTTTGATGTGAGGTGTTCAGCTATAAGTACCCAAAATTTCAAGTCTCTAACATGTATAGTTTCTGAGAACGGGCTCTGTGACGGACAGACAGACAGACAGACAGACAGACAGAGGAGCGAGACGAATAGGGTTTCGTGAGATGAACGAAACCCTAATAAAAAAAATAGGTAAGTAATATAAAAAAATATTTTAAGTCAATTCCTACTTATTAGGTCAATAAGAGAATTTTTTTCCTCCATTCTTCTTTCCTGTTGAGTAGGGCTTAAAAAGCCTTGATCAAGAAGAGGGCTATCTCGGTCTAAAAATACCTTGATCAAAAAGATGGCTCTCTCGGTCTAAAAATATCTTGATCAGGAATAGGGATCTCTCCATTATTGAAAATTAATTAATTTAATTTAATTAATGAATTAATATTTGAAAAAAGCTGGATTAACATCAAGTGTCATCCACTACAAGTTTTAAAAAAATTACTTGAGCTTGATTGGATGAATAATAAGTATTTTATTAACGATTGAAAATTTGAACAAGATATATATAGCGAGAGTGCGAGCTAATAGTAGGAATTGGAAAAGAAATTGTTTCACATTGATGATAAATAATTAATTAGTTCGCTTTCGCTTTGTACGCAGTCGGGTTTTTTGATTTTTTAAATTTAATTGTTTATATAAAGAATACTTCATTTATCATGAAAAGTAAAGCATGGACTATGCGTTATTAAATAAATAAAAATAGAACAGAAAAATATAAAAAAAAAGCAGAATCCGAATTTTGAACTCAAAGCGTCCAGAATTTTCGAGCGAAAATTCGCAAAGTAAACCAGCCCATTGCTTTGGACAGTCAGCCACAGTACTTCGCTCGTTTATGCGATTACATTTTAAGCGCATGTAACAGTATTTGTGAAAAATTGAATTATAATTAAAGTTATAAATAAAGTTAGTAGTTATAATTAAAGTTACCCTGTTTAGACCTACATAGAATCCGTTCCGGTTGACAGATATCGATGTAAAGTGGTATATTAGTTATATGGAGAATGGTGAAAATAAATCTGCGGTAAAGTAGCTCAAATTTCGACTGATAGATGGCGGTGTTCATCTCCGAGAAAGGACGTTGCTCAAATATTTAGCGGCATAAAAAACAGCAGCCATTGGCCTAAAGTCATTCTGTGCCATGCTGTTAGAAAAGAAAGAATAAGCGTTACTGGTGAAGTTTGTTTTACCAGAAAGGCAGTAATTTATCAACTGCACTGGGAGAATATCGATGCTTGAAAAGCTTACGAAAAAGACCAATGTCGGGACAGGATTTGAAAATTATGATGACTAAATTCAAAGAGACCGGGGAGTTGGGTGTGGTGCAAGGAAAAGGACGGAATTAGATTTGAAATGAAACTGCCGAAGAAGTTGCTCTTGCCGTGGTCAAAAGAGCGTCCGATTCCAAATATTCTTCGACAAGTGCTTGAGCGGTGTCACGGGATTTGTCTCTCCTTGTTATACAGTACCAAAGGTTCTTCGATCCATTGTAAAAGGTATTCATTCAAGATTCACGATTTGGAAGCGCTGAATCCCGCAGACCCGGACACACACGCACTCAATTTGCGAGAATGTTTTTAGACAGAATAGCCATTGTTAATGCATGAGTTTGGACCACTTTGTGGTTGGACGAGGCTCATTATAACCTACACAGAGCGATGAATACACAGAACTGTCGCATATGGGGTACTGCAAGTCCTTGTTGTGCATGAACAGTTTTTGCATCCAGATTACATTACTGCATGGTGAGATTTTACTGTTGATTTAGTTGTTGGTCCCCCCTTTCTTTAGGAGAGTACTTCTCAAGGTCCTAAAATGTGTTCCATTACAGGTACTCATTACTACGACCTTCTTCAGAAGCAGGTAATTCCTGCCTTACAAGAGCGTGAGAGTTTAGAGACTACTGTCTTTATTCAAGATGTTGGACCGCCTCACATAGCCCAATCAGTGACGGTACTGCTTCGTGCTCACTTTAGAGATGATCGGGTAATTTTGAGAAGTTTTCCCACAAACTGGCCTCCTCGTTCTTTGGATTTGAATCGCTGTGACTTCTGGTTGTGGAGATTTCTGAAAGATCGTGTCTATAGAGGAAGCTTACATACTCTGCCTGATTTGAAAGTAAGCATAACTCGTTATGTTGCTGCAATTGATAAAGAAACCCTTCGCACTACCGTTGAACACACTATAACACGCTTTGAACATGTGTTGATGCAACTGAATGCACAGTGAGCATATGCTATGTATAAAGTTTTGTGTTTCCAGTGTCAATTTTTTGGTCTTCATGCGCATCTTTTCTTTCCTGGTGGTCGAAATTTAAACTGCTATTTTTTATTGCATATTTTTCCTAATGGTTCATCTATATATATATAAGAAAGTCTGGATATTGTATTAATCAACGCGCAGCCCAAACTACTGAACCTAAATTCTTGAAATTTGGGGTAAAAATTCTTCTTATGTCATAGAGTGCCGCTAAGAAAGGATTTTCTAAAATTCCACCCCTAAGGGGGGTAAAAAATCGAACGAACTTTTAAAAAATTCCTTAAAAATCTGATTTTATAGTTATTTTTCAACTGATGACATATTTTGGTGTATTTTTGTATGCTGAATCGAATGGTACTAACTAAATTCTTTTAAGCCCAATAGTTCGTGAAATATTTCATATATTTCTAATTTGGCGATGTCTTTGGCGCCAAAACTTCGAAATACCTAACATTATCAGTGATAATTCATCCATATTAATTCTTCTTATACATCCGTTACTGTAGCAACGGAAGAAATTCAAATTAAATCTTTTTGTTAAATCTTTTGCTTAGAGAATTGAACCGGCTATATGAGTTTGAAAAAAATAAATAAATACAAACGAATTGAAAAAAAGAAAAAAATATATTGATCTTATTTAAAATACAAGGAAGCGATCCACTTAGAAATTAACATTATAAAAGGAAAATATTTAAAAAATGAAAGCAATGTTTGTACGACTTTAAATATTTTTGGTACTTACATCCGGGCCATGTCAGATACATCTGCGCCAAGCATGGCAATTACATTAATTACAGCAATCCTTATTTTTTGTCCATTTGATAGTTTATTTAGTATAGTTTTAAATTAATTTTATTATTATAATTTTTATTTATTATAGTTTATAGTATGTAGTTTTATGTTATATATTTTATTTATTTATTTACTTAAAACAATTTGCCATTTTTAACAAGATTATGTATTTAAGAATGTGTATTACTTTTTTGAACGTAATTGGCAAACGATAAACAAGACTGGCAATTGTCAACCATTTTTGGCGATCTATCTCATGGTCCAAATAATGCGTAAGTATTACTTTTTTTAATGCTAGAAATTGGAATTGAAATAATACATCGCGATTTATCACTTGCTCCTGGATAAGAAAAAAACATGGGTACTTTTATGTCAGCCGTATCCGTATGTAAATATCGCCATTAGCATTTTTAAAATTGCCAATAGCAGTAGTTACATTTCGCGTATGTAAATTAAAAACAATTCTTTGTTTTAAGTTATGGCATTATTTCCGATTGTTTTACTTTTCATCTTTTTCAATGACATTAGTGTAAAGCATGTATTATAAATGAAATGAGTGAAATGTTTTTATTTTGAATGAAAATAATAAAATAAGAATAAGATATGGAAACAATCTTTGTTGATTTATTACTTGCGCCCGGCTAACATAAAAGTATCACAGAAGCCATATATTCACTTTTCTTTGGGTAGTTGTTCATGGAATTTCTGGTTAATCTTCCGTAATCGGATACTTCTTCAATCGGTGTATTAATTACAATGTTGAAAGCATAGTTTATGTATGAAGCGAAAACTTCATGATGAATTCTATTACAGAAAACCGTATCATCATCATCTACTACATATTTAAAACGGAAATTTACATTTTATTCCTATTCTTTATAATATTTTGATAGGATATGCCACTATTAGTTAGGTAATGTTTTTGGAACGGTTTTTATGTATACACACAGAAGGTTTTAGTGAACGGATTTCGATGAGATTTGCATTTTTTAATTTTCAGGGATGATTTTAATATGCTACATATTGTTCTTCCGTTCTTTTTTATATTGAATTATAAATAATCAACTTAAAGAGTTGCTTCATAACAGTCCAAATTTTGTCTGAGACATTAGAAGATATAAAACCGTAATAGCGTTCATATTGTTTTCATCAACGCGGATGATCATTAGAGATAAATGTATTTATTGTTATAAAACACAAGATCAAATACACCGATATATTTCGATTGATTAAAGTTTCGCTTGGAGAAACCGATCAGTGTAGCGGGCGAAGGCTTTTATTACTTTAAGTAAAGCGTAAGTTCCTATTTCATTATATACAAATTATATTCATTCTATTTGATTATAACTCAGATTCTACTGAACATAATTTTGCAGAACTTACACTATTAGATAGTAAATTTGGCTTATAAATAGTTTAATCTAAAAACGTTCCAAGTTGCTTAGTAATAGTTACGGGAGTTCTAGAATTAGGTGAACTCGATTAGGAAAGATTTCAAGTTTTACTGAATGGGTTTTAATGACAGTTGCACAGTTAGTTAGATAATATTTCAGGGATTTTTTCAATATTTATCATATCTTTCAAAATTGTTTAGTTACGAAGCTATGCGGAAAAAGTTCTCTGTGGTATAGTAAAGAAAATTGGAGGATAATACGCTACAGACAAAGGATGTATACTAGAATGCTATAGTTATGGAAGTTGTGCAGAATTTCTTTAAAAATCCAGAAATTATGCGACGTATACTTGCCCCTACATCCCTGAGAGTTCTATATAATCAGGTTATAGCGATTATGATAGCTATATTTAACTATCTCAATGTATATAAAATGCAAAGAGAAATTTCATTCCGGCCGCTTTTAAATTTACTTCTACTGAATTGATTTTGATGGGGCTTACATTGTTAGTTAGACAATTTGCAGAAAAGATGTTAGTATAAAATATAATGTTCTACGTTGCTTAATTAAATAATTATGGGTAAAGATCTAAATCAGATGAACCCAATTTCGAAAGATTAGCTTTTAGGTAGATTTCGTAAGAAATACTACCTATTGCAGTCGTTACCATGGCGCGACTTTTGAAAAATTCCTTCATAACTTTTCATTATAGGACCCCAGGAACCCAAAACCACCACCACCTAAAAAGTTTATATATATATATATATATATATTATATGTATGTACTAAATTTTGTCCGCACGATAAAAGTCGCAGTTATGCATGGATTGTCCTCAAACTCGCCAACAACTTTGATATGGCTAATATCTCGGCGGGGATCGAAAATGGGCGAAATCGGCCCAAGAGGGTGGAAATGGGGAGGGTTCAAAATTTTGAATACTGTCTTAACATGATTCTGATAAAACCAGCTCTTACACAACAATGGCAGGAAAAAAATAAAAATTTTTCGTTATAGCAGTTGCCAACAATTAAAAAAAAAAAACAAAAAAAAAAACAATAAAATTCTCACCACAGCAATTACTTTTCTAATGCAGAATTTTCACGTGTAAAATTAAATAGTTTGACAAATTGAAAACAAATTGAATGTTACGTCATAAGTTTTCTAGAGCAAGATTTCAGCATGAAAACTGAAAATAAAATAAATAGTTTGACGAATTAAAAAAATATGTATATTGCGTTCTATTGGAAATATAATGGACCTCAGCAGGTGAATATGTAACACCATATGAGTTTGAAGAAACGTATTAAAACATGATAAAAACACGACTATGGAAATATTAACATATTTTAACAGTTTAAGGTTCTCTGAATTTTTTGTAGCCATTTTTTAAACCTATTCCATATACATGTGTGTGTGTATTCGTGTATATTATAATTTTCACAAAAAGTTTAGCTCCCTACAGCGTACTCTTTGTGAAGAAACTGGGTTTACCTCTAATCTTGATTTAAGTTTTGTTGGAGAATTTAGTTCTTAACTTCGAAATCTACCTCCGCCTGTAGGCCTGAGCCGGCAGGGATTTTTTTTAAAGGTTCCACTGACTGAATTTTCACGGGATTTAAACTGTTAATTAGATTATTTTTATGAAATGTTTCGGTACATTTTCCAGTTTAAAAGGTTCTGCTAAGTGGATTTCAATGGAACTTGCTCAGTTAGTTAATTTTTCAGTGAATGTTTTAGTATAAAGCGCATATGATTCGCTTTGTGTTGCTTGGTCGTCAGGTTGCTTGATTATAGAATTAAGGCTGAATGTTTTCGAAGCAGGAGAACCAAATTATGAACGATTAGCCTTTTCAGTATGTCCAATTAACAGATTCTGATGAGACTTGCATTGATAATTTTTCATGAACTCTTTTAGTATATTACATATTTTTCTATCGTTCTTCACCGAATACTACACTAAATGATCAACGAAAGAAGTTGGACCTTAACAGCCTAAATTTTGTATGGCTCAAAAGATATAATAGCGTAATAACGTTCATATTGTTTTCACCAATTAGATTGGGCATTCCAGGTAAATGTCCATATTGCTTTAAAACGCATGATCAAATTCACAGATATATTTCGTTTGATTCAAGGTTTCTTTAGAAAAACTGACCAGCGTAGCGGGCATTAGGCTGCTAGTATAAAGTATATATGAAGTTTCATAGATATCTGTCTACAAAACAGACTCTACTTAGGTCTAAACAGGGTAATTTTAATTATAACCACTCTGTGTGTTCTGTTTCTATGGGCAGTTATCATCAGATACCGGTCACTAGTTGGAATAGTAGCATGTTGGTGACCTTGCTCTGGCTAACGTCTAACATTCCCTATTTAAAATTGATTCCACATTCTTCAAAAAATGCACCTTGCTGCTTCAACATTTGGCTACACTCCTGTGTGTCCTCCCGTTAATCCGCAAGGTCATGGATTAATGTAAATTACGTTGTAGTGTCATTTTCAAATAAAATTTAACAAAAGCGTTACACAATATATATATATATATATATAAAGCCTTTATGAAATCGCGATTTTGGAAATGACGTGTTTTTGTCAGGTATTATGATGGCATGAACATTGATTTCTATATTAATTTTCTTCTTCAGCTTTCTGCTACACTTTAGATTATGGTTGGGTTTTTTACACTAGTTAGTTATCCGTAGACGTAGTTGTATAATATCCTTGCGTTAAGTAACGTTTTTATGAAAAGTGTGTTAAAACGGCAGTTATAACTATTGTAACGACAGCAGCTGAAAATTTCTGTATTTTTATTAAGAAAAAAAAAATATTCGACTTCAATATTTTGCACGTGGAATGCTTTTAAACATAAATTAGTTGTACCGAACATATTTGTGTTGATCTTTTATATCTATAAAAATTTTATCGATAATATATAAAAAACACATAACGGATATTTTTAATTTAGACCCGGTTTAAAATTAGCTGTCTTTATTCTTTCAGATGCAAAACCAAAAAATGCTCTTTATAATTTAGCGGTCTTGAAAGCATCAGGTGAAAGCTTAAAACATTGAAAATTGATTAAAGGACTTGTAAAATCTTAATAATGTAGAAGGGAATTTATTTTAATTTAAAAATATATAACGGCTAAATAATCATTTCCAACTTCAAAGATCGCATTTATCAAAATGTATGAAAATAAATATTTAAAATCCTCTGTAAAGTTCAAATTAATCTTCTAAAGTACGTCTAGAGATTTCGGCATTTTCAGTATTAAACATTCTCAATGGATTACATTTATAAAAGTTTATGATAAAACTTTTTTGTAACTAAAGTTCTTTAAGAAGGGCTTATAATAAATATAATAACAAAAAATTATATATATATATTATAAATGAAACTAATGATTCTTTCCTTTTATGAAATATTTTAAATTGTAGTTTCTCTACAATAAAAAGGAAAATTCTTTGTTTAGAAAGTTTGTTTAACAGTAAAAAAAAATTGTAGAAATATACTAAATATTCTACATTAAAATAACCATTCCACAAACAATAACAATATTTAATCCTTTTAACTGTAATATATACTTGTTAAATCCGGCAAAAGAATATAATTTCTTTTTAGTTGAAATATAAAATACGAAAGTTACTTGAAATTTTCTAGAATAAATATAATTGAAAAAAATATATATATTCATATTAGATTATTTTTTTAATTGAAGAAACTGGTTTAGAAACATATCATTTTTAATATATCCATTCTTTTCATAAATAAAAATGTTGAAAAGCGAAAAATATTAAATTTTTTTTATATCTTCATTCTACACAGAGGATTGTTCTTGAACGTTTCAAACAAATATTATTTTGGGAATAGTCAACGGATATTTTTAGTTCACAAGATAAAGTACAGTGTGCGGCCATTAACCCTGACTCCTATATTCCACAGATACCTTATCTTTCCGCAGTATCTTATATCTTCAAGCAATATCAAAAATATTTTACAATTAAAAGTGACTGTAGACTGTAGAGTTTTGAGAATAGATATCAATAACACAAATTCGAAGTATTATGTAATAGTAACCTTCATTTTACTATAGAATACTAACTCTGATGAACAGAAACGATTCCTAAGAATGTAAATGTTAATCCTTTTTTACTTTCAGCAATGTCCGTTGAGGAATTAAGATTTGAATAAAAGCTATAATTGACTTTAAGAATAATTGACTCGTCACGACGAATCAACGAAAATAATATTTGTATATTTAACTTTTAATATCACATAATACCCTATATGGCCAAAGGCGACCGGTCACTTGCAATTTTAGACGTTTTGTTAAATAACTAGAAAAATACACGAGGAATTAACCTGAAACTGCAGGTGTGTAAACAGTATAGTATAGGTCATATATTTCCTCGAAAATTTTTTCCCGAGACCCCATAGGGGATCGTCAACAAGTTGAAAAAAAAAACGAATATCTTTTGGATAACACTGTAAAAACAAAAGCGTTCAAGCAAAAGCGTTCAAACTCGAGATTATTAATAAGTGGCTTATTGCAATATACTGTGTTCATTTTTATGAGGATAGCATATATACTCGTAGAGAAATTAAGGTTTTTATAAAAAAAAGTCCGAAATTTTGCCAAGTTTTTTGCTTATAATTTCCGAAGTTCTAAATAAAAAAAAACGCTCTTTTCCGATAATATGACAAGCAACATTGTACACAATACCCTGTAATCAGAACGAAAAACTAATAAAAACTGTATGAAAAACGAGCAGGTTTACTAAATAATGATTCACTGCGCATTCTGAAATGTAATCAAAATATAATTTGCATAATGTGTTAGCTAAATGTATTGAGCAACTTTTGTGAAAGTCTCAAAAACATAGTTTGAAAATTCTGATAATAATCGTTTATAGAATAAGCTCAAAATCCGTTATTCCCAAAAGGAAGCAAAAAGATGAGGGGCTGCATCCAAATACAGTAGTGCGTGCAATATTGTGCATGCTATATTAGCACTAATCAATAGATATAGGTTTTTTACAACTCAAGTTATTGGTAGTTTCACAAAAATTTCGAGCACAACTATGTTTCAGATAAAAATAAATACGTTTGTGAATATCTAGGACTATATGTTCAATTTACTGCATGAGAAATAAAATGTATATAAGAAAAGCAATCATAGATTATTTTTTCGGTAAGAAAAATTTTCTCTTCTTTCGAAATATGAAAAATGTCATCAACATTTCTTTTTTGATACGCACAAAGACAGAGGTATCATATTATTGATAGTTTATGTACACATACACATGTTACGTGTGTGGAGATTGAGAGGTGGACGCTATGCAAAGATATAAGCGTTAAAATATATAAATTTTAGGAACTGAAAAAGTGCCCTCTAAATAGAGTTGTCCGTCCTTCGGGAGAAATGCCATTATGGAGGTCTTATTGCATATAGATGTTTAATATGAAAAAATATTTTGGATATTCATTTGAAATTCGTGTCAACCCGAAATCGACCTGCTAAAATCAAAATCCAACCTGAAACAATGAAATTCATGCCGACCTGTAGTAAACAATTGGAAGTCAACCGGACCTTAACCCGACCCGTAGCAAAAAATCTAGAGCCAGTGCGTTTAAAAGCGGGTGCCTCGACCCGATGGAGGACTCTAAACGGTATAAAACTAAAAATCTAACCTTTAAATAAGCTTTAAAATTAGTTGCGGTTTCAAAAGTTCCACTTATAACGGTACACCTTGTTTTACACAATTGGCATTCTGACTATAGTTTAACAACGTTCCCGTCCGATATAGCGCATCATGTATCATCACATTTAAATTATTGATACATTTTCAATTGAAGCAAGTATTAGTCATCCTTTCACTAGTCTTCGAAATAACAAACTGCATTAATTTTGATGGTACTTTTCAAAATGCAATACGTAGAAAAATGCTAAATGATCCTTCCTGTCTATCACACAGTAGTTTTTTGTCATAACAACGTTAGAACTATCAAGACTAGAACTTTAGAATTGTAACTAAAAAATGCTTCAGCAGTGCTGAAGCATTCATTATAATCCTTATTGTACCAGTAGTTGAAAAGTTACGTCTATATTAACTTTCAGAAACGAATTCTAAGACTAGGCAAAACAGATAGGCATGCATTTGGCTTTTGTGAAACTTTGATCTGCGGTTTGTATAGGCTTTTACCATGAAAAAATATTTTGAACATTCTTTTTAAAAAATCAGGTCAACCGGACCCGTAAGAGTCAAAAAGCCAACCCGAACCCGAAACAATGAAAGCCAACCCGACCAGTAACAAAAAAGTTGGGGTCAACCCGAACCAAAACCGACCCAACCCGAACACCCGACCCGATGCAGGACTCTAATACCGAGGCTCTCTGCCCCCACGCCGTAAACCAAATTTGAAAAAATATACACAATGTACGACAATCAGGTCATCTGTATGATTTATATTTTTTAATGCAATTTATCTCGTTTAAATGACATTTTGACTAAAATTTTGGCATCATTAATCTATAATGAATATTCTCGTAATTCAAGCTTGCTACTGATTCATCTTTGATATCACTTTCTTTGGAAGAAAATTTTCTAAAAAATATAGAAATTGCACTGATAACCAAAATTTTGGCACAATTTCCGGAAAATTTATGAATATATTTAACAATGAAGACTGTTTGGAACTGCTTGGAATACTGTTTGTAAAAGACATCCTTATCGGCTGAGATTTCTACAGAGTGTCTTGATTTCTAAGGTTAACTGTTTCAAGACATTTTTCATTTTAGATTGTTTGTTTTTGTTCGGTTGTTCCGCTGGAGGATCTTTAAATATTTCGCAGCAGGGTGTTAAGTGGGAGATCACCTTAAAATATTTTGAAAAAGTAAAAAAAGCAATATTTGTTGTCTATTAAGAAAGAATAACATGTTACCGAATTAAAAAAAATACTCCAATTAAAACAGGTTTTATGATAAAATATGTAGAGCGATACCTATTCAAATCAAGATAAATTTTAACTTTACAGCGATTTTACTCAAATCTGATATTTTTGACATTTTCCGTATCCTATTTCCAAAACTACGCAATATAGCAACTTAAAATTGTGAATCATATTATATTTTATATATCTTGATAACCTCTACCTATTTTTATGTACCTGTAATATGTTTATTTATTTCTTAATTTTTACTGAAATTTTATCATAGAATTTGCGTTTTATGGTTTAATTGCCTGAAAAAAATATTTTCATCTATGAACTTCATTATTAATTTAGGCTGAAGTTAAAGTACGATATTGTAAGGATATCTATATGTAATATTAAGTAGATATATCGAATAAATTTTTATAATCCTGCGGTAACACATATTCATTGAAAATCCCTAATTAGTATGTCTTAATTAAATTCTAATTATGTATCATTAAAATTATTTAAAGAAATGCGTAACAAAGATTTGCACAATTTATTCTAAAAAAATGTTTAACCCTTAAATGCCTGATTTTTCAAAAATCCTTATAATAATGTTTTTCGGCTTTCATTTTTTAAATAAATCATGGGAAAAATACTTAAAAATATCATATTTTGTTTTAAGTATTGTTTACGGCTAAAACACAATTTGTTATTAATCGGCAATACTGGTGTTTAATTGAAAAAATAATTTCTCTTGATAAAATTCTACAATATTAAACACACAAGAATTTTAGGAACTTTAATAAGAAATAAGTTTTACTTGTTCACTGCAAGGTCAAAATAGGGTATTTCGCAAGCTTCCAAACAAAACAAAAAGGACAAGTAGAAACATTTGAAAAAATAAATTTATCTTTATTCTTAAACAGCACAAGTGTTGCCATCTAAATGTTGAAAATCGATTTAATAATATTTTCAGACTGCATTTTATCGGCAACATTAGGCATTATAGCTTCAAAATTATTATAATAGTATTTTAGAGCCTAAATTGGGTATGTTGCCGAAAAGCAACACCAGGCATTTAAGGGTTAATTTGAAGAAATATTTACAGCTCCAAATATTTTTTTTTTATATTGTGTTAAAATCAACCAATATCGAGCTGCTGTAGGTAACCCCCCCTCCTCTCCCTCTTAACCGATTGAGAAATTATTGCTTAAATTTTGTTTCTCTTTCAAAAGAAGGATCTGTTTTCAAGAAACATGACTTCAATTTATCAGCTAAATGTAGTGATTTACTTTTAATTGGCCCTCGACAATATCCTGTTAATATAGGGGTATAGGGTATATGGCTCATACAATCTACATTAAAATTAAGACAATTGTTTACGCCTCATAACCTGTAACAAAGATTTTTTTCCTTTCAATGCTGTATAATTCATATGTGAAGAAAACAATTCTGTGCACTAAGAAACACTATAACTAGAAAACAGGAATTCTGCTTTTTCAGAATTGAGTTTCGCCCCCGATGAAAAATAATATATGTATATATAAATAGTACAAAACATATTTCAATTTTAAGACTTAAAGCACACGCTTTTATTTTATGTAAAATGATGTCATTGGCATCCGCTTAAGAATTCCACATTTACGATCCACTCTTAAATATCTACAGTAAAGTATGCATAGGACGTCACTATCGTGAAATAATACACAAATGCAGCAAAAAGATGCCGTCATTAAACAAACTGAACAAAAGAAAAACCGGCTATCTAATGATTCATAGGCCTTCATTTGTTTGTAACATTAATATAGATACTTAAAATTAAATATAGTTTACAAAAGCTCCCTGTTTTAACAGAAATCATTCGTTTATTTTTTTTTCAAAAGAACACGTATTTTAATTACATTTTCTTCCGGTTGTTATGAGAGAATGGCAACAATAATATATAATTAATATTTTACCACTAATTTTCCTTTACTTTCTACATAAATGGAGTACTTCCGTAGCCACTATTAAGCAAATGGCTCTAAAAATTACAAAAAAATTAATATTTCAAAAATAAATTGAGATTCAGTTTTCAAACAAATTGCATTTAAAAGTAGATTGTTTTCCCAATACGACGGTATAAAAACTGAAAATGTGCAATGCTTAGAAACAAAATAAAATGCTGTAGAGTATTTAATCGTACGATGATACATCTGCTTTGTTTATTGCTGGCTTCTGTAAGATAACGTTATTTATTGTAGACGACACAAAATAAGCTAGGAGAAAGAAATAGAATACCGGGGGCTAAAAATTGATTTATTTTCTAAATCTCCAGATCAGTTCTAACAACTTCCACTGTTTAAGTTGCATTCTTATTTTGAATCATTTTATATGCAGAAAATTGTTAAAAAGTTGCAACTACCTTCAATTTGGTGCCTAACTACATAAAATCAATAATTTTGGTGTCAATTACTTCTAAAAACAGCCCTGAAGTTGATCTGAGGTTTCAAAACGCTAATAAACAGACTTATATTTCAAAAGACATTTTCAAAAAATAATATTAATGATTATTCTTTTTCAAGAGGTCATCGAAATATGCGCTTCTTAGTAATTTATCTCGTAATAATTTTAAAAAGCCAAACTTTGTTAAAAAACCTACCGAATTACTGTTTTGAAACATTATGTAACATAGATAATTTTATTTTTACTTGAAAAAGACACAAATGTATACATATTTTTACATTATAGTACATTAGGAATGTGCCCAACCTCCACACTTGTAACACTGAACACAAACTTCCACTCTAACATTATCTGAAAAGAGTCCATTGTAGAAAAAGCATGCTGTATTATCGTCACCCTGTTTATCCCACAGAAGAACCGCCAACTCTTTCGCGTTAATGTCGTTGGTATGGAAGGCCGTTTTCAGACTATCCATTACTTTAAGTTGGTGGTCTCAGTAGCCATTACAAAACAAACAAAGGAATCGAAAAAGTGCTCTAAATGAAGCTCAGGACTTGAAAGGGAAACCACTCACAGGGTTTGAGATAAAACTAAAGTAGAGCCTAAAGCTGCGAACGGACCACCCTTCGAACTGTTATCAGTATCGGCGTCTTTTCTTGTGGCAACGCGGTGTTTTGGATCTTTAATGACTTTAAAAGGAAAAGGACTGATGTCCTGCAAAAGAGGAACCTTTCCTTCAAGTAGAGTTGAGCTCCTTATCTCCTGACCCAATGTTGATTCCCCTCATTATTTTGTGAATAAACCGCAGAAGGGTCCAGAACAAAAGATTTCCACGAAAACTGTAGCAGGATGACAAAACAAGCGTGTATATGCAGCCTTACTGAAGAAGTGATGAAAACAATTCCTACCAATCCACGTGAGTTGAGGAACAAGGACATACGTTCACAAGTTATCCCCCACAACTTGCTGTACAGTTCGGTACGGTTCCCACGAACCTACACAACTGCCCGTCCCCCTTTTAAGCAAGAAGTCCTATTTAGACCCCTAGCTTGTTTTTGAATCACTTTCTTTAATGTTTTGAACTCTCAACTAGCAGTTTCACATCTTTCATATTAGTATTACTAAATAGATTTAACTCTTGTGAATTGCTACACGAAATTCGTTCATTTGAAAATATTACAATTGCTACTACATTGTGACAAGTTTCGAAATAAGATTACTGCAACACTCCCATTTAAATTGAACGAAAATTTCATGGTCATGGTGAAAAGAACACAATACAAACTATGGTTAGCCACAAAAAATGGACTAAAATGACTTTTGTTCGATCCCTTGCAATTCAATCGTAGCGTGTTTTACTGTGTTATTACCGTAAATAAATTTTCCTTATAAAAACTCCCTTTAGATTTCCCTAATTATTAAATCTTCTACGAATGCTGTCGTATAGAGGGATTTTCCTTAATTATTCAATCGAGCAAAAGGAAAATTGTGTTGTTTCAATATTGTGTTAACAAAATAATTTGCCTAATTAATGAAACTTTCCCAGCGAAATTGTGTTAGAGATAAAACATTTTAATTTGCCTTGTTATATGGCATTAGCTGATTTACATGGAAGGTCTCAAATTTGTAGCAACTAATTTGATTTATCATAAAATGATTTTTCCAACTGAAAGCGTAGAAAAGAGCAATGAAGTTATGAGGCATTTCAGATAACAAGAATAAGGATATAGTTCAAGGCATACTCGAATATTTTCAATGTAAAAAGCTCAGCTTATTCAACTAATATTTTTATGTGCTGTGTGTAACACACTTTTAAAAATCTGAATGGATTTCATTTTTAAAACATTATTTTAATGGATTAAGCTAAATAATGTTATAAAAAGTGATAAAATATCTTTATTTAGAATGCCGAACGTTTCATCGCACAAACGGCGACATTTTCAAAATTATTCATGATAGAAATATTTTCCCAAAATTTAAAAACAATAACTTGGTAAACTATGTCACGAGACATCATCCATAATGAAAATCAGTGCAAAGATAAAGTAAAATTAAATTGGATATTTGTGAGCGTGGATTAACTTTTACTATTGTTACTAAAATTGTATAGCATCTCTTTCGAGATTTTAGGTAAATCAAGGGACACTGAATCATTGCAAATATTATTTTATTTTATGTTTGCACTGATTCTCATTATGCATGATGTCACGCAACATTGTTTACTAAGTTATTGTTTTTAAATTTCGTCAAAGTATTTCTATCATGAATGATTTTGAAAATGTCACCGATTATGCGATGAAACGTTCGTCAATCTAAATAAATATTTTTTAGCATTATTTAGCTTAATCTGTTTACAAGTGATTATTATACATGTTGTTATTATTTTAATGATTGTATACCCAGAAATCTATTTTGATAGTTGTATATTAATCATTAGGGTGGAGCGAAAAAAAATAATTTTTTAAAATCAAAAACGGGTAGGTGCCAAAAGTTGCCTTTATACTAGTACATCATCTGCGTGCAATATTACCGCTGAAAAAAAATGGCTTGAGTCTGCGCTTTTGGTCCAAATGTCGAAATTTTGGGTAAAATTTGACATTTTTTCAAAAAATTAAAAAATATTCTATAGAGATGATTATTAGTTAAAAGTGTTATTTAAACCTTTATTATTAATTACTTAACATATTTAAACGATAAAACGATATCTTTTTTCTGTATAACTGAAACAAATCTCACAACTTTTGGTGAAAAAAAGGTGTTGCTACTCTGTTGTGTCATACAACTAATTGTTGTTTAGAATACAGCTCTTACCTAGTTGCTTTCAAAACTGCCCAGGAGGTACCACGTGGAGGTGACTGCATTTCATGTCACAACAGTGCGTAGCTGGGCCACCCTACCATCTGACCTCAATGTTTTATTTATACATTGAATTGTGATTTTTTTTTATCAAAGGCTGGCATGAATTTACTATGTATCAACCTAGTACATCTCTTCTTTGGATCCACAGACTTTGGATGCTGGTGCTGTGATCTCCTTTACGTATTTTTCTACTGTTTGTGTAAGAGAAGAAAAACAGTGTAATGCAGTGCGGATGTAATTAATGTAATCTATTCAGCCTTTTATTATCTTCACCAAGATTGTACCCGATAAATGCATATTGATTAGAGGAGCTTTTACCACAACACTTTTCCAATGAATTAGATTTATATAATTATCCGCTTCAAAGTTGATTGTCGACATTTCAGATTTGCGTATGCCATCATTTACTCTCATTTTTCAACAATTATGTGCTGAGCAGCTAGCTGTTTAATATGATGACAATCGTCAGAGAGCATTGAAATAAGAATTTCCTCTGCGTATGCAAAGCAACCATTGTCCTAAATAACCTTTTTTTCGTATTTGTTTTATTCCGTTTTTTGTGTTGTTTAGTAGCCGAGTAATTTATCATGAGTTTTTAGATCCCTTCTTTAGCTGTAGATTGCATTTGATTGTAAACTATCCTGGGGCCAAACATGGATAAAATACTTTTTGAATAAACGTAGAGACTCTGATGGGCGGTGAGTGCCCATCGAAGGTGGATAAATCTGTTAGTCGTTGTCATCCATTCTGAGAGGGACATGTTTAGGATGAACCATTATAATTGATCATATGCCACCTCCAAGTCCAGTGAATTTTCTCTGCATCATTTATTAGACAAGATCGTTGGCAAAAATTAGATTCTAACCCACAGGGATTCGCCGGGCCAATAGGAAAATCTTTGTCCATGTGCTTATTCCCTTCTTATTTCAATTTTTGAAGCCATAGACAGTAATTTCCAAGCATTATTTCCTGAATTCGAGAAAAAGGTACTCAGCACATACCAGAAATACCTGCTAGACATTTGCAAAGCTACTTCATCAAGATATTGCTCAGAAGAACTAGCGAATAGGAACCCAAGAAACTTGTCCGACGCAAGATGGCTCACAAAGGCGCATAAAATTATTCCCCTTTTTATAAGCACTGATTGATCATCAGAGTCTGGTTCACTCACAAAGTATGTAATCCAAGTTTATGCCGCAGGATGATTTACACCAAATATAATCCACATCTAAAAAATTGATCTAAAAACTTATGGGAAATTACTCAGCTACTAAACATCACGGATAACGGCAAAAAACAAATACTAAAAAAATATTTAGGACAATGGTAGCTTTTCACATCGAGAGCAAATTCTTATTGCAATTTTGATCGCCATCACATTAAACAATAAGCTTATCAGCATATAAAAAAGGCAAGAGGTAGAGTAAATGATGACATACTCCAAGATGAAATACCTTAATGTTGTAAAATGTTGTCGGAACAGAACTCCCAATCACTATGCAGTAACTGGATGCAATTTTGGTGAAGATACTAGAGGGCTGAATAGATTCCATCAATTACACTGCATTGTTCTGCTTACCTTACCATACACAAGAAGTAGAACGTGAAGGAGTGTCACAGCAGCATCACCCAACGTCTGTAAGTACAGAGAAGAGATGGACTAGGTTGATACATAGAAAACTTGTGCCAGTCTTTGATAAAAAAACCACAATTCTATATATAAATAAAACATTGTGCTCAGATGGAAGGGTGATCAAACTTTGCACTGTTGTGTTATGAAATGCAGCCACCTCCACGTGATACCTCCTGGGTAGATTTGAAAGCAACTACGTATTCTAAACAACAATTAGTTGTATGACACAACAGAGTGGAAACGCCTTTTTTTTAACCAAAAGTTGTCAGTTTTGCTCCCGTTATACAGAACAAAGATATCGTTTTATCGTTTAAATATGTTAAGTCACTAATAATAAAGGTTTAAATAACACTTTTAAATAATAGCTAGTTCTATAGGAATTTTTTAATTTTTTTGAAAAAATGTCAAATTTTACCCAAAATTTCGACTTTTGAACCAAAAGCGCAGACTCAAGCCATTTTTTTTTCAGCGGTAATATTGCACGCAGATGATGTACTTGTATAAAGGCAACTTTTGGCACCTACCCGTTTTTGATTTTAAAAAATTCATTTTTTTCGCTCCACCCTATTAATCATATTATAGAAAATATTACAAAACAACAGTTATTTGTTTATTTAGAATTTTTAAGTCGGGATGGATTACATTAGATGTCACCATATAAGTTAACTTGTTACAAAATCTGTCTAAATCAGAATGGATAAATATTTAAAATTATATAACATATACAAAAAGTATAAAGAAACTAAAAATGAACCTATAAATATCACAATAAATAAAATAAATTCAAGTTTTATCTGCAGCTAAACACAGATTAAAATATATTCAAATGCATATCCTGACGTTTCCCAATATGAAATAGATTTGAGAAATTCTCAGTATCAAATATCGGTTATTTTATTCCTTTACGGAAAATATATTTTATATGTTACAGGAGGAAAATGAATTTTAAAGAAATCTTTTTAAGGGGGGAGATCACATTGAGTAGCTCGATATTACATGGTTTTACACCGAAATTCAAAACTTTGTGAAGCTAGGAATATTTCACAAAACTAAACAGGTTTTTTTTTAAATAAATTGTACAATTGTTTGTTAAACCATTCCTATAAACAATCAAGGAAATGCAAATAGAGTTATTTTTAATTGTTATTAATTGATTATGTATTTTTACACGTCACAATTTAACGCACATATCTTGAGCGCAAGACTCTCTCTCTCTCATATATATATATATATATATATATATATATAAGAAGATTTTACGTATATGCGTAATATTATGTATATACTTTCTTAAGATGTAGTACTTAAAATTACACAAAAAGTTATATACCATTTTACAATACAAAATATTTTTTTCAATTATTTATAATAGTAAAAGCAAAAAGTCTAAAACAAATTCAATGAATATTAAGAAAAAATATTGATATCTAACTAGAAATAAGTGTTATAGGTTCAATAGGTGTAATAGGTTCATAACATACATAAAATAAACCGTCAAATAATATTTAAATATTGCATGTTATTAGTTTTGAAATTAGAATGCGTGCTATGTCGAAAATCGTAGTTTGGAGAATAAATGAATTTCTGTTTCAATTTCCCTTTACATGTATATAAATTACCTTGATTTAATTGGTCATAATTTTGTTCTAATCTGAACATTGTCAAAAATATTTTTAAAAAAATCGCAAAATGTTATTTAAAAAATAGATAATAATTTTTTTGTCACTTTTTAAACAGCTTCAATGTCATTCAACACCCCCACCTTTAAAAACAGCGACAAAGATCTCGCAGGAAATGTATTTTGAACTTTTACTGATTAATAATGCAATTTCCATAATTATTTTTGCGATAAAATATTTCAAGTACATAAAAAAAAAGAAAATTAAGTGTACATAGACAACGGCACAAAACTTGTGTATTATTGTTCCATGAACTTTCTGCAACAATATTTAATAGTATTTTATAAACATTATGAGAAAAGTACATAGACAAACTAAACAAACGAAAGCTTACAAATTACAACAAAAGTTCATTAATTCAAACAAATAAATATAAAATTTTCCGTTTTTCCTTTATCTGATTCATATTTTAAAAAAGAAATTTTTGTTTATTTCGAGTAATTTTTCAAGAGAGGTGACATAAACACACAGCGCATACTCACATTCGAATTTTTTACAAAAAAAAAAAAAAAAAAAAAAAAAAAAAATAGATGATAGTCTCTCAGATGACTTCAGTCGCCAATGAAAATTGTTTTCATTACTACAATTTCAAACAACAGGTTATGAAATTTTGTTATCACCATGTGAGTTTCATTCCAACATACACAATACAATTAAATTTTACTGTCTGTATTACTGCTCTCTCATACAAGTATTTTATATTTAATTTCTTTGATGCTTAGTAATACGGCCCCCTTGCTCTCCTCGAAGTTAGTGAAATTGCCATATCTTAAAATATAAATAAAATAGAAGGCAGCAAAAACTATATATATTTTTTAATAAATTCATTAGTTTGCATTTTCTACGAAGCGTAAAAAAAGCGGGGAATTTCCCGTAATCGGGATCCACATCAAATTGATGTATTGTTATGGACATTAAAAAAAAAAAAAAAACATGAAATTCAGACGTTCATGATTGCAGTCATGGAATTAGGTATGATTTTAAATGCTTATAAAAGAGTGAGAAAAATATAGATTTTTATTTTTATACGTAATAAAACAAAACGTGGAAGACTGTAAACACTGGTGCAATCTTTTACAAGGTCCAAATCGCTTCTAATACTTTGAAATTTGCTTTTATAAAACAAGTTGGCGATAATGATATGTGTTAGAGATGAATTTGGGTTCTTCTTTCAAAGCACAAGCGAGGTGCAGTGCTTTGGTACTCTTTGGTACAGCCCTGTATTTTACCTACTATCTTTATATACACTCCACTTATTTGCTAAAATATAATTAAGACTAAAACATGTTTAAAACTACTCAAATAACATTTCCAGAGATTATCATCCATAGACGGTCACGTATCCAGCACTTTACTTGGCCATGTATATCATTTTATCTATATTCTACAAACATATCTTAGTATACTAAATGTAATTCAGCGTAAAAATGCATAATACATTTTAAAATCACCTTTAAGCTACTTTTGTTCATACTCAGTAACCCTTTAGAATATTTTTGTGTACCCTGTATATGATCTACAGCATTTATACACAAAAGTAATATGCAAAAAATTAGTTAAACTTAAAAACTCATATCACAACTAAAAATGCACTTCCAACGATCATTGCTAGTATACAATACTTCGGAGGCAGTATAGAATCCAAAATCTTTCGTGTGTCCCTGTAAATATTATGCACTATCTATTATACAGGAATAACTTGTAGTAAACCTCAGCAACGTACATCAATTTCATTATATGTGAAATAGTTTAATATAATTAAAGTGCACCGCAAGCAATGTTTCTCTATATACCATTATCTAACAGAATTCTTTTGTGTGGCCCAGTAAATGTATAATAAACATTCTTTGCACAGCATATTCTACAGAATGTATATTTTAGTGCCTATCATAAATGCATATCAATTTCATTGTGTTCTATAGGGTGTAACGTCATTAAAATGCACTTTAAAGCATTTTTCCTAATTGCCGAAATGTAACGGAATAATTTTGTCTGTCCCTGTTATTGAACTATATATCCGATTTTAACAAAATTTGAAATAACTCTACAAACTTCTGCAACCATTATATACATTAAATTTCAAACCATTCGGGTGGATAATTTCTACGCTGTTACATGCGGACAGACGAACGCACGAATCAGACGGCGGTTGTAGTTGCTACGTATTTATATATTTACGAAAGTACCTAAACAGGTGCAGGGTTCAAATCCCGACTCAGACATGGATGTTTGTAGCGGGTCGGAATCCGCTTTAAAAAGGAGATCTCGGCCTGTATATAGCCTTTGTGTGTAAAAGAAGACCTTAGCGCCAGCAACTAACCAAAGCAAACCGCATTACTAAAACGTGAAATATGAACGTAGTACTATATAACCATAAGGATATTTCATTATAAAACAGTTTAATTTGTGGCTCAAAGTTTATACTATATGTATTAATTGGAAACAGTTAAATGTAATTACAACTTTGAATATAAGTGCAAAAATATGATTTTTTAACTTATTTAATTAATACATATTCTTAACTCTTAAAATAAAGCCATTCTCTGATTAATAAAACATAACTTATTACATATTAAACAGAATATATTGTTTAAATTTTCATATATTTACAAATAAAAGTTTTCCTAATAATTTGCTAATTCAATGTTACAATTCCTCGGTAATTTTCACTGTTTATCAACTATAATCTCTATTTGGAAAAATATTTTCATTCTATATACAGTGCTGCAGTAAAAAACAGTTTGAGCAAGTTCATCATAACGAACGATTAAATGTTAATTAGATCCTCGGGGATTGTTTGCTTAAAGAGAAATCCATAAAGTTGAAGAAACGTTTTTGAGAAATGTTGAAGCACAATAAAAAGAGAAAATAAATGCAGATATGACTAAGCATTTAGTTTTCTGAGGTTTTATTTCTATTTATCTATTTATTTACTGAAATACTTCTTCGAAAAATTTACTAAAAAAGTTTCCTTAAATAATAATTCTGGTATACACAATCAACGTAATAATTATAAAAGCATTCAAAAATACAGTAAATTAAATGCATTTTTTAAATTTTCTGAAATGTATATTATAATCGAATGTAAGTGAAAGGTTCATGTACCATTGTGTGGAATCCAGAAGTGATTTTTTTTTAAATAATGGTTGAATCAATTTATCTTTACTTTCTTCTATCTTATCAAGAAGAAAGTATTATTCGAGAAAAATTTCTACTTCCGGTTTTCGATAGATTTATAGGTTTTAGAAGGTTCTGAACACGATTTGATGGTTTTTAGAAAATGTCTGTTTGCGAGTATGTCTGTCACTCTGTGAGTCTGTATGTGACAAAATTTTTGTGGGCGCTCTATTTCAAGAACTAATGCACCGAACTTCACAAAACTTTTGGTGTAACAATTTTTTGGTTTATATCGCCCAACAGGTGGCGCTGCTATGCTGCATTTTTCACGGTTTCCGAAATATCTCTATATCAAAAAAATAATGCACTTATTTTCATCAAACTCCAGATTTCGGCATACCTTGAAATGAATAGTTGCTGACGACGTTTTGGTGTAAATGGCCCAAGAAGTGGCGCTAATATGCTACATTTTTCCCAATTTCCGCAATAGCTCTATCTCAAGAACAAATGCACGAATTTTCATCTAACTTCAGATTCAGTTAGACGTTGACACAATATGTTGCAAATTATGTTTTCATGTTAATCGCCCAATAGGTGGCGCTGCTGTGCTAAATTTTTCGCGAGTTTTGCAATAGTTCTATCTCAAAAACTAATGGACAGATTTCATCAAACTTCATATTCAGTTAGATGTTGATATAAGTTGCTGCTGAATAGTTATGGTGTAAATCACCCAAAAGGTGGCACTGCTATGATGAATTTTGCATAATTTACCCGATTTTAGTGATAGTCATATCTCAAGAACTAATGCTCGGAATTTCATATCTTCATATAGCATAAAAAGATATTCATCGTCAACAGTTTTAAAACTCTTAGAAATAAAAATCGTGTATAATAAAATATTATCATGGAGCTATCCTATATATTCTATGTAAAGAAATTTGAAAATATCTTTCTATTCTTAAGGGGACCGAGTAAGCTCTATGTCAGCCATCTTAAAATACACCAACTTTATGTACCTTTTCCTCAGAAAAGGTGAAAGATAGAGGTCTAGATATTTTAGAGTAGTTTGAATAACATGCTTTACGTATTTTAATGGACCATTTTCTTTCTAAGTGAAACTGAAAATTAATTATTAATTATTTAATGAAAGACATTTTTAAATGAGCATTTTTGGTAAGATTCCATTGCCTAAAATAAATAATTCTCAACAAATCATTAAATCCCTGTATTAAACTATGCACTACAACATAATATAAGTATTTAGAAAAACCTGAGTTCTTAAGTTTAATAGATATCGAAAAAAGGAACACAAACCTGAAAAATCGAAGTTTTGAGAAAAGGTCAATTAAAGCTGTGAAGCAGTGTTGCCAGTGGGCTACTTTTTTTTAATTCTGATTCCTTGATTGGCACCACTTTTTTGAAATAGTAAAATTCGCCTTATTTAATAACATATTAATTAAGGCGAAAACAATGGAAATTTTACCACTTCAGAAAAGTGGTGCCAATAAAGAAATCTGAATTGTAGAAAAGTAGCCCGTTGTTGTGAAGTACTCTTAGAAAGAATGAAAAAATCCAACACTTTTTTTATATATATGTAAACATTTGTCCTACATCTTTTAAAATATAAATGTTTAAACTATCTAATGATATAAAAAGTAAAAATCGATTTTTTGGTTGAATTTCGCTTACTCGGTCCCCTTAAGATATTAAAAGCCAGTTGCCATAAAACAATGAGAAATTTTATTATAAAATTTTAATGCTGCCCTTTCTTTACTGTATAATCTTGGAACGATAGAAGACTATAATAGTAAATAATATGGGAATGAACATTAATTTAATGCACTTCATTAATTTATTCTAATTGTCTAACATAATTATTCTAATTGGTAAATAGAGTACACGACATGTAATTTTCTATCTGAGTAAAAAATGCCAAGTCCAGGATTTGAACTCTTGACTTTTCACTTATGCTCCACCGACTGAGCAATTCTAGACAAATGTGATATCTGCATAGCTGTTAAATCTCAAATTTGTCCAGAATAGCTCAGTCAAAAGAGCATTGGTACTGTAAGTCTTTCATTCGTATCCTGGACTGGACACTTTTTCACTCAGTTAGAAAATTACAACTCTTGTGTACTAATTTATTGCTAAAAATAAATATAAAAACAAAGGAAAGCCGTCTATTCATAAGATACTTTTTATTCGAGAATAAATATATTATGGGCTTCATATAAATTATTTTTATCTATATGATGATAAATTGCAGCAGAAGCAGTTATAATAAAAAATTGTGTAAAAAAATATATATCAATAAAATTCGTGATTCTAAATCTTTTTATAATAGACAACGCCTCAAAATTTTAGAACTTTATTTTTACAAGTTATAAATCAATTTACTATCACTTATCCTTTTTGCTACTTCTTAAGTTAAGAAATATTGCCTAAAGCACTCAAATGTACTTACGGAAATCTTTTCTAGCTTGTGTAAAATTTAGGATGTACTCCTTGTACCTTTTCAAATTGATTTTATGAAATCCTTCCTGATTTGATATACTAGAAGTAAAATCACAGATGGAGATCACGCATCTAGTAAGAATTTTTTTTCTAATTTTAATATATATTTATCTAATTTAAAAATCTTATAATAAAAATGACATCGTATTTTCTTCCCTTTAATTGGGATTGGGGCATCATATTTTCAAAAAACTTGAGGGATTTACTTTAACATGCAATTTGATGCTGTGGGGTATCCTAGTGAATTTTACCTGAAATAGTAATATTAAATTATGCATCATCATATTATCCCTATACAAAATGTAATAAAATATTCCAAAAAAAGTGTAGATAAATTAAATTCAGCTTTAAGTATTTTCACATGCAGTGTATCTTAAGAAATTAATGTCAGGAATTCTACTAAAATGTCACAAAAAAGAATCCTGTGGTTATACGATTCATGAAGAATCATGGCCAACAGTGTCCAACCCTGTTTAACTGACCCTTGTCAATGCTATACAGCATATTTCAGGGATTAGTTGGTCAGCCTAACGCGAGACCTTCTGTGTTTAGTTCCCAAGCAAGCTTGGTACTCATTTTATCGACTCCGAAGGGACGAAACATTGAATGAACCTTGCCCATCTGGGAATCGATCTCGCGACCTGTAGAGTGGACGACAGGCGTGCGGACTACTACGCTACTGAAAAATGTCACAGAATATGTTTGCGTTAATAAATGGTTTTGAAATGTTATAAACTATTTCTTAAGACAAGAAACACTCTTTTCCCTTCAAAATAGAAAGACCCAAACAGTTATTAAAGCATTAGTTTTACCTTAGACAATTTTAATAAATTATATTTCGTTAACATTGTTGGACACTTAATGAATATCACCACTGCTATCTCACTCGCTTGTTTATAAGATTTGAGACGCCGTCACATCAGGCATTCCATTATTCGACCAAGAGAAGTTGGCACGCATGTCAAGCAACATTACACGAATTTTATCAAAAAAGCCCCAAAAGAGGTATCATACAATTAAGGTTAAATATAGGAACATTCAATAATTAACCATATATACTTTTCACAGATGACATAATAAGGTAATGCATATTTTATTATTAACACGTTAAAAGACAGGGATTGCAACTACGTGCCGTAGCGTTTTTGGTGGTCATTTACAAAGTTTTTCGAGTCGGTTTACAATTCTCAATCGCAGCATTATTTGTTAATTTTATACAAAGTGTTATTTTTGTACTTTTTTTTATTCAAAAAGGTCAAATGTTAGATAGTTTTACCGTTGAACGCGAAACTGAAATCACTAAATATGCATAGGGAGGACGGAATTATTTGTTTTTATTGGAAAGAAACGAAATAATCTGTTCGGTCTTAAAACGAGGACTAACTCTCCTGAGTGTCGCATTGTGACACCCCATATCAGTGAGAAAAAAATATCCTAATAGGACTTCTTTCTAAAATTTGTAAATTACCCGAACATCTTTACTTTTCTTCCGCGCGGAGAGAAATTGATGAGTAAGACTTTTTTGACCTACACGTACTCTGTTCACACCCTTTACTTATTCAGTACGTGTGGCATTTGCTGCTAAATGTAGAAGCGAAACTCATTGGCTATATCCCTGAAATACACGTACACATCTTTCATATATATTAATGATATTTTTCATTGTCTTTTTCCAGTTTAATTCATTTAATCAAGACTATACAATTGATGGAAAAATTAGCTCATTAAACAAGATTTTATCTCCTTGAAACGTCTTCACTGAAAACTTCATCACGCAGAGTAACATAAATAAATTCACTTATTTTTCAGCGACATACTGAAAGAATTTGTGCCGCAATCCCCATGAAAAAATCTTACAGGTGAGCTAATTTTACTTACCTATATTTTTATGGAGAAATAAATTGTTATTATTAAAGAAAAATAAGTGGTCCCCCTAATTATTAACTTTCTACGTTTAAGAGTTTTAAAATTTCTATATTTCCTCATTCTGGAAAATGCGAAACTTACTGACATATTCGTAAAGTCAATTTTGTTTGTAGATGTATGAAATGTGTCTACAATACCATACAAATTTCAGAAAGAAGGTTTTGTGATAGAACCTCAAAAATTTAAAACGGCTATATTCGTGAACTGTAAAAAAGAGACAAATGTTACTTAACCTTTTGAGTCCCAAGCAGCGCGATCGCGTTGTTGTGATTTTATGTTGAGAAATCCAGTACATTTCGAACATTGTAGACAACTCACGGTGCGTTACCGATTGTGCCTTTTCGCTAAAAAATCAACACAATTATTAACAACTAGCAAACCCCGCGGCTTTGCTCGCGTAATATTTGAAATAGGCCAAGTAATATTTATATGTCTAATTTTTATTAAAAGGTACTAACTAAATTTTTATTTTATTAAAAGGTAATATTTTATTTTATTAAAAGGTTCGTTTATTAAAAGGTACTTATTACTTTTGGGAATAATTCAAAAATTACTATTTAAAACACAGTTTGAATAAACATCATTATTACACTGCATTAGGCAGAAATGAGACTTAAATTAATAAAACTAAATAAAACTTAAAAAATGACAATTTAGAAAATATTTTGAAACTTTTATGCTCAATTAATACAGTCATTTCAGAATTCATTTGAAGTTTTGAATTTTTTAGAAACCATCTTCTTACATCTTAAAATTAACCATCATGTCAAATTCCAAGTCCTACCACCTCTCTCAACATAAAGGGCTATGTTGAAATAGGAATTGTCACCATTAATTTGCCAGCATTAATTTTGAAATCGGTTTGTTATTTCCTAATATTCCACAGAAACGTAATTTAGAAAGCTTTTAAAGGCCTTTTTTAGAACGTTTGTTGTTCCTGTGAACCCCAGGTGGTAGAATCATCGGCATAAAATATAGCCTGTGTCGGATCAGAGACTGTTACCATTGATTCGCAACTATTACTTTTATAATCGGTTTATATTCCCTGAAATTGCATAGAAATCATAATTTAGGATTTTTTAGAATGCTTTTCGCACCTCCCCTTCGCTTCATCCCTTTTTAATTCAAATTTATTTTCGACAGTCCTTGGAGGGCATTTATATTTTATAAGTAACTACCATGCCATATTTAAAGTTTCTAGTCATTTCGCTATCATAGAATTCGCAATTTAGAAAGTTTTTTACTCCTGTAACCCTGTGGTGATAGTGGCACAGACATAAAATATAGCGTATGTTTGAGCAGGTTCTGTCGCCAACAATTTGTCATAATTATTTTTTTAACCGTTTTGGTATTTGATAAGATTGCATAAAAATTGTAATTTAGAACGTTTTTCGCTCACTTAATCTTTTTAAATTTGGAATTTTCTTTCGATTGATTTTAGAAAGCAGTTGCATCTTCTAAGTAAATACCATGCCATATTTCAAAGTGTTAGACCCCTCAGTTGTGCAAAAAACGCAAATTAGAGCCTGTTTTGCTCTTGCAACCCCCAGATGGTAGTGACAGCAATATAAAATATAGTTTATGTTGGAGCAGGGACTGTCATCATTGATTTGCAACCATTACTTTTGAAATAGCTTTGGTATTCCCTGAGATTGAATAGAAATCGAAATTTAGAACCTTTTTAGAACGCTTTTCTCGCATTTTCACCCCTTTTTAAATTTCCAATTTTTTCGAAGCTATTCTTAAAGATCATTTATATCTAATAAATATGTACCTTGGCTAATTTCAAGTTGCTAGCCCCTACCGATCACAAAAATCGAAATTTAGAAATTTTTTTTTGCTCCTGCAACCTCTAGGTGATTGTGAGAACCGGCATGAAATAGCGTCTATGTTAGAGCAGATGCTGTCAGCATCAATTTCCTACAATTACTTTTGAAATCAGTTTGATTCTTCCTGAGATATTGTTGAAAAATCGGCATTTAGAACGATTTTAGAATGCTTTTCGCGCATTTTCACTCCTTTTAAATTTTAAACTTTTAAAGAAATGTTCTTAGAGATAATTTATATGTAATAACTATATACCATGCAAAATTTCATGAGTCTAGGTTCTTCCATAATTCAAAAATCGCATTTTTAGAACGTTTTTTGCTCTTGCATCTCCTGTGGGGTAGTGGAAACAGAAATAAAACATACCCTATCTTGAAGCAAGAGATGTCACCATCATTTTTACACCATTATATTTGAAATCGATTCAGTACCTCCTGAGATTGCATAGAAATCGCAATTTAGAAAGTTTTTTACATCGCTTTTTGCGCGCGCTTTTTGCAGCTGATCGTTTCAACGTTTATAGAACGCTTTTCGCGCATTTTGTTCCTGCATTTCCCCTGGGGTAGTGGAAACAGATATAAAATATAGTGTATCTTGGAGGAAGATCTATCACCATCATTTTTACACCATTAGATTTGAAATCGGTTTAGTACTTCCTGAGATTGCATAGAAATCGCAATTTAGAAAGTTTTTTACATCGCTTTTTGCGCATTTTGACCCCCCTTTTAAATTTCGATTTTTTTAGGAAATGTCCTTAGAGATCACTGATATATTATAACTAACTGCCAATCCAAATTTCATGATTCTAGGCCCTTCCGTAACGCAAAAACCGCAATTTAGAACGTTTTTTTTTCTCCTGCACCACCTTTGGGGTAGTGATACCAACATAAAACATAGCCTATGTTGGAGCAAGGCTTGTCACCATCATCTTGACGCCATTATTTTTTAAATCGGTTTGGTATTTCCTGAGATTATATAGAAACTACCATTTAGAACGTTTTTTAGAACGCTTTTTGTGCATTTTCCCCCCTTTTAAATTTCGAATTGCTTAAGAAATGTTCTTAGAAAACCTTTATATCTAATAAGTAGCTGATATTTCAAATTTCATATTTCTAGGCCCTTCAGTAACGCAAAAATCGCATTTTAAGAACGTTTATTGCTTCTGCACTCCCTCTGGGGTAGTGGCGCCGACATAAAATACAGCCTACCTTAGAGCAAGCGTTATCACCATCATTTTGACTCCATTATATTTTTAAATCGGTTTGGCATTTCCTGATATTGTGTAGAAAAACCACCATTTAGAACGTTTCTTAGAACGCTTTTTGGGCATTTTTACCCCTTTTAAATTTCGAATTGTTCAAGAGAACTGTTCTTAGACATCATTTATATCTAATAAGTAGCTAATATTTCATATTTCATATTTCTAGGCCCTTCAGTAACGCAAAAATCGCATTTTTAGAACGTTTTTTGCTCCTGCACCCTCTTTGGGGTAGTGGCACTGACATAAAATATATCCTATGTTTTAAGTTGGAGTAACACCATAATTTTGATACTATTACTTTTGAAATCGATTCGGAAGCACCAGAGATTACCTCTAACATACAAACAATTTTTACTTCTTTATAATATTAGTACAGATGAGAAACAATTACGCAAGAATACGTCCGATCGCTATGCAAACTGCAAAAAATGTGACGGAGCGATGAGAGCAAGACGATAATCGCGTTACCTAACAAATACAAGAAGCGCTATTGCTCCGACTGGATTCATAGAGTTAAATATGCAAAGTGCTGTCGCGCCGTTTGGTATTTCTCGACATAAAATAAAACAAGAGCTATCGCGTCGCTTGGTATTTCTCGACATAAAATAAAACAAGTGCTATCGTGCTGCTTGCGTCTTTTCGTACTCATATAGAGAAAGCGAGGTAGCGCTGTTTGGGATTCTTCGACAGTTTATTTTTTTTTTTAATACCTCTTGGGACTCAAACGGTTAATAAAGGAAAATACAGGGTGAGCAAAAAGTCCTTATAAACTTTAAAAATTCATAAAAACCAAAAACATAACCGAAATGAAAAACTGTTTGCAGGGTTAGCATCTATAGGTCACGGTAATTTTTTAAAGACAGAAAAAAAAATAACTCAAAAAGCAGCCGACAGAGGCTTTCGGTTCATGCGATTTTGGTGAAAATATGCAAATGAAATGGTTTTAAGAACTTGCGCTCCTAATCCAGAACTAGTTCACATAAAATAACTTCACTAACAAAGCATTATCCTTCATCACGTACACGGCTTAGGTCTGGATTAGAAGCGCAAGTTCTTTTACCCTCCGACTGCCTTGGAAAAGGGCAAAATTGTAATGTTGTTTTTTCTGCATTTTGTTTTAAATGCTTAAAAAAAAGGATTCTTTGAACATTTTACAAAAAAAAAACCTTAACAAATATGAATGCAATCCTTGGAAGTATTAATCATTGTTCAATGTGGGTCATTCCACGTAAAATGAGCAAAAATTAAAAAAAAGTCGTGGCCACATACTAACCAATTTTAATAAAATTCGATGCACAGGTTCAATTCATATTCAAAGTAATGCTCTGCAAAATATCTTGACAAAAAATAAATTTTTTTAGCAGTTTTGGACATTTAAAAAACTTGTGATATAGAATGGCATGTGCGCAATCGTCCAAAGTTGCAAGTTTGAAGTTCTGTATCTTGAAAGCTGTTTAACAGAAAGGAATTTTTTTTGTAATTTTGTAAACTCTGAAAAATTATCTTCTTATTTACTGAGTAATAATAATCTAGTAACACCATGATTATTTATAAATTGGTTGCAAAAATTGAAAATTTGTGAATTTTGAGAAAATTAGAATCGTTATAAAAATAAAAAGGAATTAAAAAACCTCTGTGAAATTTATGCCTGATGTAGTATGTCATATGTAGATCGAATTCCCCAAGTTTTAAAGTGGCCATTTATTTCCTTCATCTTCAAAAAAAGTTAGAAACTTTAAAAAAAATTACAAAATCATGATTTTTCCTCTTCTGTATAAGTCAAAAATAAAAAAGGGACAGGCCCGACAGTAACAATATTGCACAGACATAAAGATTAATAACTCCATAATACGTTAAAAAAAATTCAAGATTGCCTTTTGATTCCTAACCATAAGAAAAAGGGGTTCAAAATAGTAATGTTTTCTAGATTCCATTCGCTATACCTCTTTAAATTCGCCCGCGTATCTTAAAATATTGCACGATTTCATGGGAAAACATATTTAGTGCTGCCATCTAGTTGTTTTATTTGAATTTAGAATTGATATATAGTTTTTCGTTTAGCTTAGCCAGTTCTTTCTACTCTAATTTAAAATTCTCTTGAGGCAAAAATAAACTGAAAGCAAAAATAAAAGTTTCTGTATTTAAAGTATATACATTTATTTGTAATATCAAATATTTTAAAAGTTTAATAAAGCTTTCCTTGACTTAAAAAAAAGTGATTGACATATTGCATTTTACCCTCAACATTTTTTACTATTTATTTTTTTTCTCATTAAGGAATAAAAAAGGTATGAATGAAACTTTCGATATTTCAAATATATACTTTTAGCTATAAGGTGTAGCAATTTGCAGCTTGTCAAGGCTGTCCTTCGTGTGTAAAGGATTAATAGAAATATTGCTTTTTTCCCTCAAAAATTTTCAAAAATAATTTTTTTCACGATACGAAATAAAAATACAATTACTAACTTATGCCAGTCTGTTAATTATCATTCACTCCTAATTATAAATAATTTTTAATATATTCTTTCCATTCCTAAGGCTAATAATCGAAATTGAAATTTTAAGCACATAGACAATACCTCGATTTTACATTCACTTTTAATATAAATTTTAATACTTAAATTAACAATCCAGAAATCTATTATTTTACATTTACTCATAAATAGATATGATCTACTTATAGACTGATTTTGATTAAAATCTGTGACATGTGTGCCACAGCTGATTTGCTCATTTTGCATGGAATGACCCATGTATTAAAAATACATTAAATCAATAGAATTATATTACTTTCAATATTGCTTGTATTGCAGTGAAACCTGGAGGTTAGTGAACGTATTAACACGGGCTTGTCAGTGAGGGGGTTAACGGTTTCATCTGCATATTTTCACCAAAATCGCACGAACCAGCGCCATCTGTCGGCTGTTTTAGGAGTTTTTTTCCGTGTCCTATAGATGCTAATCCTGCAAACAGTTTATTTCCGTTATTTTTTCGGTTTTTATGAATTTTTAAAGTTTATAAGGACCTTTTGCTCACCCGGTAGAATATAACCACAAAATAAAATGTATAATAAAATCGTCTCAGACATGATTCTGAAAAGCGCGCTGTATTTTTAGAAAAATCAAAAAATCCATATAATTTAAATAAAATATTATATAAAAAAAAGTTTATTTTGCTGCTAATTGAATAACGGCTTTTAGGATGTATCAAATTTAAATTAAAGGTTTTTCAGCAATGCAACTGCACATTAATAAAATACAGGGTGACCAGCGAATAAGACCTTGATTTCAAAATTAAATATCTCAAAAACAAAGATCAGTAGAATAATGCGGTAAACGGTTTGTTTATTAGCTAAGCTGTAAAAATGTTATACAAAAGTTTCAAAATTTAGTTGCAAAAACCGTTAATAGATGGAGCTGTAATCGCAATGCCTATAAATTGTACTTCGAAGTCCAGAACACTAGCGTGTCATTCCTAGATGGCTCCCTATGGAAGAACGAAAATGTCTACTTTTTCGTTGGGATGATGTGTAGAAGTGAAGACATCTGGTCACAGAATTATTGCATAATCTTTAATTTTAGAGAATTTCAATTAATAAAATTTTCAATAAAATGTTTAGGAATCATTATATACAAACTTAAAATACTTTATTTGGGTGATGTGCAGAAGCGGAGCCATGTGTTGACAGAATTGAGATTTATTTCAAATTTTGTTATAAGCCACTTCGGTCTGGATACCAGTATCTCTGTGCTATGCCTTTTCTCTCCTAATTGGTAGATCGTGGAATCGAATCCAAGCAGAGGAGGATTTGAAAAAATTGGAAATCTTTACTTTTTAATATTTTATTTAAATTGTGAAAATAAAAAGTTTGAATTATAAAAAGCCAAAGCTTCTAGTTTTAAAATTTAATTAAGCTAAAAGAAACCCTTTTTTATAAATCATTGAGCATTTATAATAATGATTCATAAATCATTTTTTTAAATTGTGACAATAGTTTGAATGAAAAAATACAACGTTTCTATTTTTAAAAACTTAAGTTTAAAAAAAAAATCATTTTCATTATAAAAACTCATTTTCATTTTTTTTTTATCATTGATCGCAGAAGTATGGTGCTGCTTCTAGCGACATGAGTATTGGAAAGGAGTGCAGCCTCCAAAATACTTTTCCTTCGACGTTGATGATATGACTTATCATCAATTCCTTTTAAAAAGGAAATAATTTAATGCATAATTTCTGTCCCTAAAACTTTGCTTACAAAGAGAAGAGATATATGTGTTGTGTTAAAACCAAAATATTATGCAGTGATTTAAAAATAAATGAAAAGTGCAAAATTACTTTTTTATTTATAATAATTCAGGTATAAACAATAATACCAAATTATTATGCCGTCATTTAAAAATATAAAAAATAAATAAAAATTTAAAAATTATTTTTCTAAATATATGTATTTTGATTTAAATACTTATATGGCATTAAAAAATTGAATTTAATAAAATATTTTAATAAGTTCTTATATAACAATTTCTAAACTTTTTATTGAAAATTCTATTAATTAAAATTTTCTAAAATTAAAGCTGATGCAATAATTCTGTGACCAGATGTCTCCACTTCTGCACATCACCCCAACGAAAAAATGGACTTTCCCAATTTTCGTTCTTCCATAGGGAAGCCATCTAGGAATGAGACGCTGACTTCGAAACACAATTTATAGGCATTGCGATTACAGCGCCATCTGTTAACGGTTTTTGCAACTAAATTTTGAAACTTCTGCATAACATTTTTACAGCTTAGCTAATAAACAAACCGTTTAACGCATAATTCTATTGATCTTTGTTTTTAGGTTATTTAATATTGAAATCAGGGTCTTATTCGCTGGACACCCTGTATGAATGTTTTTTAATCTAAGAAAATATAGTATAACTATGAACGAAAATGTATAATAAATTATGTAGAGTAAACCATGATTCCGAAAAAGCGTTCTTTAGCTTTAAAATTGTCAGAAACCAATATATTTTAGAAATTTCAAAAAGCATTTACAAAAACGAAGTTTCTGTTGCTACCACGGATTTTCAGAAATGATTCCGCGAAGTATTCATAGTGCATTAATAATTTTTCTGAAACCGGAATATCGGTTTTTATATGCTATCAATTCTCAATCAGACATTTTAAACTGAGTAATTGCATTTATACATGCAAGAGTTAGAAATTGATATTAATTTTAAATCAAATGTTAATGCTGTTGAATTATCACCTATGTTCATAAAAGAAGTTTGTTGAACATGAAAATATTTACTTGAGAATTGATAGTATTATAAAAACTTACGTTACGTGTTGAAAAAATTATTAATACACTATACAAACTACTCGAAAACGTTTCTATAAATTATTGTCAGCAAAAGATATTTTGTTTTTATAAATTCTTCGTTAAATCTCGAAAATATATTTATTTCTGGACATTCTAAAGATGAAGAATGCTTTTCGGAGTCGTGGGTTACCTGTAAGTGGTTACTGTACAGCGGCTGTTTACACATATTGGAAACTTTTTTTATGTTAACACCGGGGAGGTCCCGTGTAAAGATCCCAGGCTCTCACAAGCCCATTTTCCCCTGCTCGGAACTACCCGAGAGACAAACCCCGTGACGCATCCCGAAGGCCGCCGCCAGGCATGCCCCATCAAGGCAACCCTCACAAAAGCTCCGGTCAAACCGACGCACTGCCCAGCGCACGTCACGCCGGTTATTCCCAACAGAAGATGAATTAGTCGAGTGCGACAATCTTCACCATCCAGCTAGAAGAGCCAGATGGTCCCTATCTTGGTTCCCGACCCTGTACGCCCCGACAGCCCGCAGGAACCGATCACCTATAAAGGAGTCGGAACCACACGAGGTTTCCCGAGCCGGAGTTACTTTACGCAGGGCTCCCAAAATTAAATACCATTATCCGGCAAAGTCATATATGCGAGCCAACCGTTAGGAGCGGGAGGGGCCCCTAACTAGGAAGCCCTGGAGGGTCGGAGAAAATCCCTCCTGGCGCCAAAGACGACGCCTAGCTCGGGGGATCTCGGGATTGAAGGTGCCTCTAGCGGACCCCGAGAAGAAATGGTGACTCCTCCTCTGACGACATAGACATCGACTGGCTAGGGGTTTTCGCCCAATCTCTCCACTCAACCGGCGGAACACCTCGCGGCTCCACGCCGGGAGTTAGAGAGTCCAAACTAGGTGCCGCTAGCGACCCCAGGTGAGCACCGAAAGCTGCACCTAGACGGAATAGACCCCGCCTAACTAGGAGATTGGAGGGCCAGGAGTCCCGCCGGTTCCTCACAACTCGACTCCGCCCGAGGGCGGAGAAACCCCGGGAGACTGGCGAAAGCCTGGCCCCCACTACCTTACTTCACGGCCGTCGAGGGTACCCAAGCACGAATGCTCCTGACCCCGTGTAATGACCGACCATTACCTATTAGTTGCGTTTGAAAGTTAGTTTGAGGCACCTCTAGATCCTCACCACTGGGAGAGGCAACCTCCAGTAGCGCAAAGGCACGCAGGATTTTGGTCGGACCAAGAGTTCCTCCAAGGCTCGAAGCGCCGCAGCGTAAGTAGGTGAGCCTCTGGTCCGGTTCCCTGCGGAGATAGTGATCAGTGGCGTATCTGCCGGCCGACCCTCCCCCAGGGTTTACGGCACGACATCGGGCAACCCGATCCATACTGACCTACCTCTGCGACCACTTCCTGGTCCACGAGGGCAACACCAAACCTTACCCACCTTAGAGTCGGCTCACAAATGCTCCAGCTACGGACATCCAGCTAGCGGGATGAGCCTCCTGACGCAAATAGCACATCAGGCGCTGTCCGAAGGGCTCAGCCTTCGGTTGCTCCGGGAGACCCTGCATGGCGATCCCGCGAACACCGTCATTCCCAGTGCGTCACCGAGATACCGTTCTACAAAACCCGCTCATTCCCCTTAGCTCCCTCTTAGTAAATTGGTGGATGGGCTTCGTACTACATTAGCTAGTCTTTGCTCAGCGACACCGTCCGGCCCGTTGACCGGCACTGGGATCGACTTTGGGCCATCGCTATCCAGCTTACTTCGAAAACCGAAGCCCCGGGGGTGGAGCGTTGGTACGCACCGAAGTGGGCCTCCGACCCCATGCACGACGCCCATTACCCGTGGCGCCGGACTAACTACCTGTCGGCTTTGAGTCTCTCGTGGAGGCTGTGGATCGTCCCCATCCGACCCCCTCACATTCGTACACAACGAACTCGACCGGGCTCCAAGTCTCTTGACCCACTCAAGGGGTCAGTTTCGGACCACCCGGAACTGAATGTATATTTTAATGCACTTCATAAGTGCATATCAATTTCATTCAGTTCGAAAGGCTGTAAAATCATTATAATGCACTTGAAATAATCTTTCCTATTGTCCGTAATGTAACGGAAAACTTTTGACTGTCCCTGTAATTAAACTATACATCCGATTTTCATAAAATTTGAAATGACATGACAAAATTTTGCAGCAATTATATGTTTAAAATTTCAGACCATTCGGTTAGGTAGTTTTTGCACTGTCATATGCGGACGGACAGAGGAACAGACAGACGGACCGAACGACGACTATAGGTATTTATATAATTATGAACGCACCTAAAAACAACGAGAAACAACAGGGGGGGGGGGAATCTGGCAACATGTAATAACGTGATAACTGAAATATTGGCTGCTGTGAAAAAATATCGTCTGCTACTGAAATGGCGCGCGAAAGAAGCGAGTGACTTGAAGGTTATATATTTGCTCTTTCTGAAGAAAATTATTATGAAAATCTATATAAAAATCATTTAGCAGGTAATAAATGGAAAAAAAATGTCACAATTCATGAAGCGCGGATTAATCTAAATGACTGTAATAAAAAAAGTTCGATTTTTTACCCAAAAAGACTTACAACTTTGGTTCAAACACTGCAAAAAATGTTTCTCTAGGATTTATGGTGATTGTTATAATCTTTCACAATGAAACACTAAAGATCAGAAAAGTTGAGAAAAATTAATTCTACCTACTATCAAAACAATGTTCTAGTTCCTATTTTTAAAGAAGAAATTCTAAAATTTTATTCGATGGACGTTAAATTTTTGAGTTCCTCCAGGATAAATAGAACAGCCATACATCCAAAAGTACAGTCGCAGTTCTTGAAAAATTGACAAGAGAAACTGAAATTAAGTGTAAACAGTTTAATAATATTCCAGCCAAATCCCCAGATGTTTCACCAATAGAGCAGTTCACATCACATGACTTTTACCGTAAAACGTTGAAAAAGCTCTAGGACACACAAATAGAAAAAGCACTGAAAAAGGTACGGATAGCTGTCCTACAGCAGCAGCAAAAACCTGTTCGTGATGTCGCTTTGCACTCTATGGATTAGTGTGCCTTTGGACTATTAAAACAACCTCTTGCGAAACGCCGGCCAACTACGTTGAGTGGACTCTGGAAATGTGTGGTGGAGGAATGGAATAAAATTCAACTTCCATATTTTCAAAAATGCCGAAAATACCGCTGAAATATGATAGTCCACAGATAGAATATATTAAAAAATAATTGTTTTAATTTATATATTTTATTTTTGTTGTCAAAATTGTTCTCAATACGTGTAAACACCCTCTGTACATTTTAGTTCGTAGTGTTGTTATATTTCTTGAAGTTAATAGAAAGTGTCCTTTTTTAAAAATGTAACTTTAGAACGTTTAAAAACTCACTTTCATGCCAAGTATATGGCACTATATTGGTATATATAAAGATTGACTAAGAACTTTAAAAGGAAATTGCATTTACGGTTGATTTTCAGTTATTTTTAAGTCTACTGTTTCCTTAAACACTCCATTTTTCAGTCGTTTTTTCCAATGATTTAAAATTTGCTTCTTTAACTCAAAATGTAATCGAAAAACGATAAACTGAAAAATATTATCAACAAAAATTTCCTTCTGAGCAAATTATTTCGATCTAATCTTTGAATAATCTTTTCTTAAAAATCGAAATTTAACTCTTCATATCAAACTTTAAAAAATATTATTTTTAGTTTAAAATTTCCGGACGAAAACCATGTCGAATAAATTTATGCATACACTGTAAAAAAAAATGGTAACTTTCCATGTAAAATCCAGGAACGTTTCGCCTTTTATCAGGTTTTCAGAATAATTTAGCTCTTTCCTGTGAAATTCTGGTTTTCTTATCTGAAACGTTCCTGAACAAAAGTTGGAAACAGCAAAACGCTGCGGCCGCCATTTATTATTTTTTTTTCTATAATCCGTTGCTCGCGCGCGAGTGTCGAAAACGAATTCCTTAAATGAATGTAAAAAAATTAATATGGAATGCAAATAAATCAATAGACGACATAATCCTTTACGTCTCTATTGTCAAGATAATTCAGATGAAAATACAATACCTCTGTGACATCACTAAGAGATTATCTCTCGTACTTGTCTGTGAAATCTTTAACGAGCAGACTGTGTAAAAAAAAATACACCTATTATTTGGATCTGCATTAACCAGGGGACAATTAAATATGATTCTCACCTATTTTGATAAATTTAAAGTAGGTTTTAGAGTTGTTATCTCTAATTATTCTTGTGAAAGGATTTCTTCAAATGGGCCTTAGATTTTCAGAAATTAGATGCCGAGTTTTAGCATACGTTTCAAATACCCATTAGTTTGCAGCTCTCAACGTGTCTTTCGTGGTGTGGACGCAGAAAGCTTGCACGCCACCCCTACGGCCCGGGTTCGATGCTACCTCTTGACATTTTTTTTTCTTTTTTAATTAATTTTATATTTTAACACTTTATTACAATTTGATTTAAATTTGACATATATTTGACACTTTGAATTGCTGCAAATTTGAATTTTTTTTTTTTTTCGGAAAAAATATACAATTACGTTTAGGTTTTTTTTTCATGAAAATTTATATGTATTTTATCTAACTTGTAAACTAACATAATCATTGACGAAAATCCAAAATATTTTATGTCTAGATTTTTTTTCTAATTATTATTTACATTTATATATTTTTATATTTTAAGCAAAGTTCAGAAACAATATATCACATATATATTTACTTTATTGAATTTTAACTGAAAATTTATTTTTTCGTGTAAATTATAAATAATAATTTTGATGTCAATTTCAAAATATTTTTTCATTCTAACAAATAATGATAATAAAGCGAAAATTGTCAACTGGAAATGTAAAAATCGTCTGCGGATCCCGCATGCTGTGAAATGTCAGTAATGTCATAATGAAGGGAACGAACATCCAGAGTGAATTATGTCAGCCAGGTATCGGTCCGGATAGCCTAACAGGTAAGGCATTGGCACGGCACGCCAAGTATCCAGGTTCGATCCCTGGTCTGGACATTTTTCGCTCTTGTGCTACTCCAACCTTGAATATATCAGTAATGTTTTGCTGTCAACAGAAATATTCCTGGTATTTCGCAGGAAACTTACTGGCATTTCTGTAGAAAGTTTTTAACATATACAGTAAAGTACCAGTCATTTTCAAGAAATGTTTCTTGGAAATAATGGGCAACTCAGCTGCCCATTTTTTCCCAGGAACGTTGCGGAATTTTTTTTACAGTGTATTTAGTTTCTTGGATAATTGTAACTTCGAAGATTTTGTTCCTAGATGATATATATAACATATATATATATTGCTTGTAATTTTAATATGATATTTTAAACGAAATATAGATTAAAATAACTAATATTTTACAACTCAAATGATAATGTTTAAAAGAAATAATTAATATAATAAAAATATTTAAAGTAATTTTTTTATCAAATATTTAATAACATAAATAACTAAGGTATCTATTAAACGTTAACACAATATTGTTTTCAATTTTTCATCAATTATTCTTCGGTGAATTCTGTAAATATACTTTTTACAAGATAATTAGTAACTAGTAGCAAATAAAAATTGCAGTTTTAGTATTTGAAATATTTAAAAGTTTTAAAAACCTCTAAACGATTTTAATATCTTTAATATTTTATCTATTTCCTTCCATTTCAGATTTTTCTTATCTTATGCTCATTTTTATTTAACTAATATCATTCATTCTATTTTTATAGATTGTAATTATGTCCTATATTACAGTAAAATTTTATTGTTTTATTCAGTATTATATTTTTAATAATATAAATAATTTCATTCCACTTTTATTTTTTTTTTCCATGCGCAGTGGAATAATATGCAATATTTTACAGAATAAAGTTTATATATATATTGCTCTTCTCTAATTTTAATGTATTTCAAAAGTTACATTGATAATTTACTCTTGATTAGATTGTTGTTACATTTCTTATTAAAACAATGACTTCTTGTGCTTCACAGTATTATCGATTTAATTATGGTTGATTGATGGATTCATTTATCGTGACATCGAAATTACTTTTACTATCAGCTTTATACAAACGTCTACACCAGCGGTCAGCAACTTTTTTGGCTGCGGGTCACAACTAACCAAAATGTGTGTATTAAACAGACGTTTCGGGTCAGTAGTACTTTTATTTTAAAACAGTCGTTTTTAGTGAATAATACGATAAATGTTATTAAGAAAATAATTACGATACTTTTTTTTTAATTTTCAACAAAAAAATATAATTATTATTATTATAAAAAGAAACATAACTGAAAGAACTGTACTTTTCTCTTCGATATCAATGCCCTTGAGGCTGAACTTGTGACGCCGCCAATTGAGCCAATAATGGCTTTCAGTTAGTCTTCATAAGACTAGTACAAACATGCGAATCAAGCTGCTCCTGTTGTTACTTACAATAAATTTCATGTGTGAAATTAATTGCTCACATTTATTTGGACAAAATGACAAAGACAATTTTTTTCAGAGATGAATCCTATGTAGAAAGCGATGTTCAAAACGTAAATATCGTGGTAAGATCATAATCTTGTGATCTTGTCTCCAAAATGGAGACTAACCACCAAATTCTAACATTAGCTCTAGCCGACTTTTGATTGGACAAAACGTGGTAATCCAACAAAAATACTAATGTTATTATTTATTATCAGTTTATTTTTCTAGGTATTCTTCAAGTTTTCGTTTCATATTTATCTTTTATAATTTCTTTTCACATACTTCTTTTTGTAAACTCAAGTTAGTCTCCACGAATGAATATGCTCATATTACCGGTTATGAAAAACAATCGCTGCTGGAAACGAACTTTTATTGCTTTGCTGTTTTTTTTTTTCTAATCTTCATTTAGATATTTCGTTATATAGATAGAGATTCATTTAGATATCTCATTGAATGCATAAAAATTAAATTTATTAACAATATTCCGATATTATTCTAAAGTGTTTCAAAATCTAATCCGTGATGCATGATTTTTCGTTCTTGTTAAATATTTCTTGCTTTATGAAAATGTATTTCAATTAATGACTGAATAAATTATCCTCTTATTTTTTTTTTTCATTTCATTAAACAAACACTGAATAAATTCCCCTGCATAATTATTTATTTTTCCAGTAAAATCACTAGTTTTAATAAAAGTTTTAATCGTTTGGATAAGAGTGGGTAATTCAATATGTGAAAAGATTGTAGAGTATTTATTTTAGAATATTTTGGATAGTATTAGTTACAGTGCTGTATAATTTAATATATTTTGTTACATTTTTTAATAGTTCAGTCTAATTTTAGACTTTTCTTTATATTATTTAAGTTTAGCATCGCGATGGCATCTGCCACATTAGGTATACCTATTGGCACAGCGACTTAAATGGTTCTTTTTCGCCTATGGTTCATACCACTACAAAAGTGACACTGTGATCTAAATTTGTTTCCCATGATAACAGTTATTTTAATATACTTATATGTTATTTTAGGATTTCAAATTGCGATTCCCAAAACATTTTTAAATATGACTCGTTTAAAAAGTCTGTTACAGAAGAACTCTTGATGAAATAAATTTATTAGAAAGAGATCGCTACAATATATGTACATCTTTTGCGCGTATGTAAGCATTTTTCGCAAGCTGTTGCAAACTATTCGATGAAACCCACATAGCATTTTGTGCATGCATTGCATGTAATTTTAATTTTAGGATGATCGATTTTAATAACTTAAAAAAATTATATTTTATATTTTTACAGGCTTTATTTATAATTATTAGGAAGCTGTTTCGAAAATGAATAATACAACTTATAAAATGCTTATATGTTGCGTAAATCTTGCCAAAATATATATACCGGGTGTCCCAAAAAGGACTGACTGATTTTAAAATTCAATAACTTGCAAACGGTGACAGATATTTAAAAAATTCTTGCAGGAGGGTTATGCATAAGGTCAAAAGTTTTTTTGCAGTGATTTTCAATTTTAGTTCGAATTACAAACAATAGATGGCGCTGCGATCAATAGACGCTGAATTCAGGCTCGATTTTTGGTACTTCGTGGCCCGGATAATACATTTCCATCTCCTTTTTCAGCATGGAACAAGAGAAAGGACCAGAAATCGAGCCTGTATTTAGCGACTATTGCTTACAGCGCCATCTATTGTTTATAATTCGAACTAAAATCGAAATTCACTGCAAAAAAACTTTTGACCTTATGCATAACCCTCCTGCAAGAATTTTTTAAATATCTGTCACCGTTTGCAAGTTATTGAATTTTAAAATCAGTCAGTCCTTTTTGGGACACCCGGTAGTTCCTTTTTATTTTGCGATGAGATGGAATCTAAAGCATGAAAGCTGTTTTTTATATCCGCGAATTACATTGTTACTATTACTATTATCATTATTTGCCCTTTATGTGTTTATTGCCACCCATTTATTATTGTGTGTTTATTACTTTGTTTAGTATCAAATATTTTCACTTAATTGTAATTTCTCGCGTAAAAATTTAGATGTTTTATATGTTTAAAATTATAATTTACCAATCATAATGTAAATCTGGATATTTGTGAAAAACATATATGAAATAGAATTTTTTGAGTATACTTCTCGAAATCTGCATCAGAAGTACATCCTTCAGTTTAAAAGAAATCGCGCATATCTTTTTTTTTATTTACTCAAATTTTTTGCTTGTCTAAGTATATCTTTTTTACTGTATCGTAAAATGACATAATGCAAAAAGATAAATACTACTTTTGTTTAGCAGTATCACAATGTCTTACAGATAGAGGTATTTTAACAGGAAAATTGCGCGCGCGTAAAGACAAATACTAGCTAATGATCATGTTACCTTTCTATCTCGATTAAATTTACACATTATCGCTTTATAAATAGTCCCTTTGAAACAAATAAATATCGATAACTTTATTAAAAAAAAAAAAAAAAAAAAAAAAAAAAAAAAAAACATTGCTTTTGAAAATGATATGTTCACTCGCAGTTTCAAGCATAAAAGTCAAGAGAAAAGGTTGAAAGGAAACTTTAGACTCAAGAATGTTAGAAATAGAACTAATATTTATGTTTTATCGCAAAATATAATTGAAATAATTATTTTTAGATGAAGGAAACTGCATTTCTACATTTTGAGGTGTTGCATAATGATACGAACACTGATCGAAAATATATCTTCGTAGCCAGCATATGCAACAGATTTTTTAATTAATGTAAACCCACGATTACTTTTGGAACGGATAAAGCCATTTAATGAATTTTGGACAATTGGCTTCCAGAGACAGATGATAGCAGCTTTTAATTCTAAAATTGTGGCATAATGTTTTCCATTTTACTAAACGGCTCTAACCAGTGAACTACGTTTTATATTGAGTTTAAATCAGGAAAAGCAGATGTTCATAGCATCACATGCGCACATTATTCCAGAACTACTATATCCAAGTGTTATTTGGCGCATTGAATGATACATTGTCCTTCAAAAAGATTCAATAAGATCCCTTCTTCATCTCAATAAAAGGCAAGAAGTTATCTGGAAGTAGATCTTGGTAGCTTAAAGCATTCATTCGCCCGGAGAGAAAAGAGTGTTAACGTTACCACCAAATGCAAATGCAGGCCAAACCATGAGTGAGCCTCCACCTTGCTTCCGCTTAAAAAATATTTCAGGTATCTTGAACAGACTGTGCCAATAATAAAACTAAACTAACCATCCAGACTGATTTTTTTTCATATGAAAATATTACTCTTTCATATTCGAGCTTCCAGGGCATGCAATCTTTCACCCAAAGTGTTTCTGATATCTTTTCTTGTACTTCCTTAAATTAGAGCTGGTACTGCTAAAACTTAACAAAGAATTTTTTACATGTCTTGCTTTCTCTATCTAAAGTGGTTTTCCATGTGCCTGGTCTCTTTGTAATGGTCCTTTTTGAAAGATTTCGTGAAGATCATGGAGAATTCTTCGTTCCATAATCCTCTTGGAACAGAACAAATTCAATATACACCTAGATATCTATTCAATTGTTTTACGCTAACTCTTATTACAAGCCCTTAATATTTAAAATCCCCGTTTATTCTTTCATCAAGTCAGCTTAAAGTGCTTTTAAAATCCATACTCATAGAATTCATATTGCGATCATGTTTGTTAATTATCATATGCTAATGTCTTTATATACTAAACTAATTTCTATATTTCTGTCTCTTTTTCTCAGAGTAGCATTAGATAATCCTGTACAGTTTAGCTTATTCATTTAATGGTTACTTCGGTCAGTACTTATATCATTTCGCAACACCATTTTTTTAGATAATTTATACTTCTGGTGAATTTAGGGTATTATTTTTATCTTGCCATTATGTATTATGTAAGATTAATATACTTGTGTCCAGAATTGCGTTCTCTGATGATTATTTATAGACTTTTTCCTTAGTATCACAAAATTACTCAGTTTTCATAACATTTTGAAATCCAGTGTAGATATCGCTAGCTACTATGTAAAATTATATGAAATACATATCTTATTTTTGTAACACTGAAAAAATTTGTTTTAAAGTGTACTGCAAAATTATTTCCGATAATTTGGAAAGTCGATTAAATGTTATTTGATAACATTTTACTTTTCGGAAATATGAGGACTAGTAAAAAGAAAGATCGAAAATATGATTTTTTTTTTGATTCAGCAGTTTTGCTTGTATGTACAATATATATTGTCGGATTGACTCTGGTTGAAAAAACAGTGAAAAATATCATATAGGTCTAAGGTTATTTAATTTCGGGCAACAACAGAAAAAGTTACTATAATAATAGACCTTCTACTAATAACTATTCAACTAATAATAATAGACCTACACTATAATAATAGACCTTCAAAAAAAAAACTAAGCGACTTACTTTAATCCACATAGATGGACTGCAAAAAAAAAAAAAAAAAAAAAAAAAAGACATAATTTATTTGGTTATTTTTACATGCAAAACTGATGAGTAAAAACAGTTATTTTTAAATTTGTTTCAACATGTTTATATAGGATCGTGTTACTATAATGGGGAATCTCATAAATTCTGTTGAATTAACTGCTAGACGAAAGAGTTAAATAAGCAAATATGGCAGAAAACCTTTCTAAAAAATAATTTTAAAATGAATAAGTCATTGCGAAAAAATAAATCCTTCACAATTATATCTTAATCCCAATAATCATGAATAAGATCTCTGTACCCGAAAATTTGCGATTATTTTAACTTTATTGTTCTTGATTGTTTATTCACTTATTTATACTTTCAATTGTAGGATTATTTTTATGACAACATTACTTTTACGGCGCCATTTCATCTCACTTACTAAAACAACTATTGATTACAAATTCTAAAAGCTTTACAAACGTGGCCAGTAAATTCCGAATAATTTTTACCCCTACGGAAAAACTATATACGAATAATACTTTGTGTGATGCACGTCATACAGTACATAAAATTACATGAAATAGTCAAACAAGTTCTAATGATCATATGTTTAATGTGTAAAACGAACAGAAGTACGTATGTCTGTTGGAAAGACCAGTTTTAATAAAGATATCATTATCATTGAAATCAGTATATTTAAATTTCGTAGCAAATTAAGCCATCTTTTAAGAAGACAACAGATGATTTTCATTCAAATGTTTTATATGCCTTCTACTCGTGAAAATAGCACTATGTTAAGTGAGCAAAAAAAAAAAAGTTTTGAAATTATGAAAGTTAAAATTTGGAATTCCTAATGTTACATCCATTTTTTTATAGTTCGATAGAGGTTGCAGTGGGGGTAGTTTTTAAAAGGTGATTCAAAAATACTTGATGGTGCTGTAATTTATGATTAGTATATTTAATGCTTCTAGAAGTCTATATCTGTTTTTAAAAATCATACGCAACTATTCATATGTATATATTTTAAATAATTTTGAAAACATACATTTATATTAATTTGATTTTTGAAAATAACATGAATTGCGGTCTATGAAATTGTTAATAGAACTCGATTTTAAGAAGCCTAAAATATGCAAATCCAAGAAAAGAGCTCATTCTCTAAATAATTTTTGAGTTATGCTTTAAAAACTATCCACATTGCAATCTGTTTCGCATCGGTAAAAAGGATTTAAACAATAAGAATTCCAATAAACCTTCATAATCCCTAAACCATTTGACTCAATGAATTCTCGTTTGGCATCCGATAGTAAAACGTAATGAAAACATAAATACAATTTCAATATTGTGCGTCCTTTATGAAGATGTAAAGAAAAGAGTTTAGTGCAATATTAAGATAAAGACGACTTCCTAAACATTGTTTTAAATAAATTGAAATGTGACATATTTTCCCTTGGAATAGTACTTTCCGTTTTTTAACTAATTTAGGTATTCAAATGAATGGTTTTCTCCCGGTTTATTTATTTTTTTTGTCAGCTATAGAATATAATAGATATTTTCAAATTCTGATTGAAAAATGTTTTGGCATAGTTTTTTCTGTGGCAACCGTTTACTGTTACCTATCTTCTGTTGAAATCACCTTATTGCCAGCTTCTCTCCTGTTTAATGCGAAAGAGAAGATCATATATCAATCTTTTTAAAGTGCTTCGGTAAAACTAACTATAGACCCTATGACGACTATGTTTAAACAATAATTTACACTGTGTTCTTTAACAACATGTTGTAATTTCATGACGATTGGGGAATTTTTACGCATGTTAGATATTAAAGAAATCAAAAATGAATATTTACAGTTGAAAATTTTCCTTATAGCAACCACTGCCAATAAATGAAAATATAGAGATAAAGTGGCCATTTGAGTTTTTTCCACTATATAGTTCTCTCACAACGCAGGTGCTTTGCGAAACAGTCGTCACAGATGCTGGTAGTATTGTCTGCGACTTTGAAGTGGAAGACTACATTTTTCTAGTTCTGAACACATTTTATCGTTTTTTCGCATTTTTGATTCTAGGTAAGATGTACAATTTCTTTTTTATATCTAAATACTATGTAGTGTTATAATTATTTGCTCTTATGTTGTTTGATCAGAGTGAAAGACACTTTTAATTAATGCGTGTTTTAAAACTCTAAGTTAGATGCTAGGCCACAGTTTTTGTAATTTCGACATTTCGGGCAAAATGGCCACAAAGATATCGGGAAAACAATCAGATGGGTACTTTATCCGGAAACTTTTTTATTCATTATTCATAACAAAATACTACTCAAAAGTATTTTCTTTGAAAGAAAGAAGGCATAACTTCTGCAGAGAAAGGCTTTCTCTCAACATTCCCAGTCTGCATATCTGCTAGAGACACTTATATTCCTCCATTTGGCATATTGATACTCATTCCTGTTTGCTTTACCTTGTAACGATTTAAAACTTAAAATATTACAAAACATAATACTTATCCTTAATGTGTGCTACTTTAGTTTGTGTTGATTAAATATACATCCTGAAAAATGGAATTTCTGCATTTACTTATGCTAGACTTTTTGGGCCATTTTGTAGTTTTTCATTTAAAGTAGCTTGTACACTTTAAAATAAATTTAAAATAAGATGAATAGTAATTAAATCTAAAATTATAGTTACTATTGGTGTTTCTTTCTAGAACTTTACTGATTAAAGCTACCATAAAAATTTAACAAACATTAGATTGATCATTTTACCCTTCATTCCTACACTGTAAAAAAAAATGGTAACGTTCCATGTAAAATCCAGGAACGTTTCGCCTTTTCTCAAGTTTTCAGAATAATTTAGCTCTTTCCTGTGAAATTCTGGTTTTCTTATCTGAAACGTTCCTGAACAAAAGTTCGAAACAGAAAAACGCTGCTGCCGCCATTTATTATTTTTTTGCTATAATCCGTTGCTCGCGCGCGTGTGTCGAAAACGAATTCCTTAAATGAATGTAAAAAAATCAATATGGAATGCAAATAAATGAATAGACGACATAATCCTTCACGTCTCTATTGTCAAGACCATTCAGATGAAAATACAATACCTCTGTGACATCGCTAAGAGATTATCTCTCGTACTTGTCTGTGGAATGTTTAACGAGCAGACCGTGTAAAAAAAAATACACCTATTATTTGGATCTCCATTAACCAGGGGACCATCAAACATGATTCTCACCGATTTTGATTAATTTAAAGTATGTTTTAGAGTTCTTATCTCTAATTACTCTTGTGAAGGATTTCTTCAAATGGGCCTTAGATTTTCAGAAATTAGATGCCGAGGTTTAGCATACGTTTCAAATACCCATTAGTTTGCAGCTCTCAATGTGTCTTTCGTGGTGTGGACGCAGAAGGCTCGCACGCCACCCGTACGGCCCGAGTTCGATGCTACCTCTTGACTTTTTTTTTCTTTTTTAATTATTTTTATATTTAAACACTTTACAATTTGATTTAAATTTGATATATATTTGACACTTTGAATTGCTGCAAATTTGAAATTTTTTTTATTTTCGGAAAAAATATACAATTACGTTTAGGATTTTTTTTTTTTCATGAAAATTTATATGTATTTTATCTAACTTGTAAACTAACCCGTAAGGCATGGTGACGTTACGGCGACGTCGTTGTGAAGTCACACTGTGACTTTGTGACCGTCGATGTGACGTCACGTGACGTCGATGTGAAGTCACAGTGACTAGAATGTGAGGTCGTTATGGCCGTTTTAGAGCTCATTTGTGACGTCAGATTGTGACCAATTTGTGAAGTCACGGTGAGACCAATTTGTGAAATATGTGTCATTTGTGACGAAATTGTCATTAACACTGTGATGATTCTGTGACGACAGTGACAATGTTGTGAAGTCACATTGTGACAATTTTGTGAAAATTGTGTAATTTGTGACGATTTTGTCATTAACTTTGTGACGAATATGTGACTACAATGACAATGTTGTGACAGCGTTAAGATGCAATATATATATTGAAAAATGAAATCGCTATTCGAGTTCAATCAATGCACCATGGCAATGAAAGCAGGAATGATTATGAGTAAAAAAAAATTCTGAAGTTCACAGAAAAATTTCAGAATGTTTTTTTCACGATACTTTATTGAAATTTACGTTTTTTTTTTTTCGAAATCCTTTGCGAAATTCACCTTATTTGTACGATTTATTGACAAAATTTTATGTTTTTTCACTATCATTTGACGAAATTCGCTTTTTTTCACTATGCTTTGAAATTCACAAAATTCACGTTTTTCTTCAATCTCTTGACGAAATTGCGATTCTTAGATGAAATTCACGTTTTTTTCTACGACCATTTCAAGAAATTTAGATTTTTTTTGCGATCGTTTGACAAAATTCACCTTTTTTTGCGCGATTTATTTACAAAATTTCGCCTTTTATGTGGTCCATTGATGAAATTCGCATTTTTTGTACAATCTTTTGACAAAATTTGATAGATGAAATTCGCTTTTTTTTCTCGATCTTTTGACGAAATTTGCATTTTTTCGCGATCCTTTGACGAAACTCACGTTTTTCTTCAATCTCTTGACGGAATTGCGATTCTTAGATGAAATTTATGTTCTTTTCCACCACCTTTTGAAGATATTTAGATTTTTTTCGCGATCATTTGACAAAATTTGCGCGATTTATTTACAAAATTTCGCCTTTTATGCGGCCCATTGATGAAATTCGCGTTTTTTCTACAATCTTTTGACAAAATTTGCTATTCTTAGATGAAATTCGTTTTTTTCACGATCTTTTGACGAATTTTGCATTTTTTCGCGATCCTTTGACGAAATTCACGTTTTTTTTCAATCTCTTGACGAAATTGCGATTCTTAGATGAAATTCACGTTTTTTTCCACGACCTTTTGAAGAAATTTAGAATTTTTTTCGCGATCGATTGACAAAATTCACCTTATTTGCGCGATTTATTTTTAAAATTTCGCCTTTTATGCGGTCCATTGACGAAATTCGCGTTTTTTCTACAATATTTTGACAAAATTTGCTAATCTTAGATTAAATTCGCTTTTTTTCATGATCTTTTGACGAAATTTGCATTTTTTCGCGATGCTTTTACGAAATTCATCTTTAATCAATCAAGTTATTCTTTCTTTTCTATAAACATCACAGCAAGTATTAAAAACTTTTGAGAGTAAAAGAATAATTAGGTAATATTTTCTCATTCTGCTTTTGCAATAATAAATTTACAGCAAATTGGAGCTAACAACTACAGTATTTACTCGCGTAATAGTCGCACTTTTTTGCCAATTTTTCATTGTGAAAGTCTAAGTGCGACTATTATGCGGGGAAATCTACTACACAATATTGTACACTCTAATGCTAAAACATTACTGGTATAAAAAAACACATTATAATAAAATTAGTAACTTATCATATGTTTCCAAACTATATGCTGTTTATTAAATACCATTTTTCTTTTTATAGTAATATTTTCATAGACGTAAAATTTACAAATAATCTTTGTGAAAATTTTGACAAAAAATTCTCATAATAAATCCCTTTCACTGAAGGTAGCAGTACCACTATTGTAATATGAATCGGTGTATGAAGAATTTCCGTCATTCCATAAAATGTCATCTTTGCTTCTGTCCAAAGCGTCGGAGATTAATAGTAATATTCCTTTGTACAAATGCAAGATGAGCTGGAAACCATATTTGCTTGTTTTGTTGTTTGTGCCACTAATTAAGGGTATATTCGAAAAAATGTTTTTCCACCCTCAACAGCTCGAAATTTTCTGAGACATTTTCAGACTCATTTTTAAAAGTAAAAACATGAAACTTGCTAGGAGTGATTTTTGAAGACATGTTTAACGTGCCGTGTGATTTCATTTTCAGCTCAATTAATTAGAATTTGATTTTTAAACAATTATTTTCTCAGTATGACCCTTTTTTTCATTCCCATATTGCACGCTTCGGAAAATTCGGTTCAAAACGCTAACTTTGACAGCGTTTAATACATTATTTTCTGCATTTATCAAAAAATTGAGAAGCACGGCACATTATGTAGTTTCTAAATAAGAGAATTTCCCAGTTTGATACTTTTGAGAGCAAAAATGAATTTTAAAATGAATTAGAAAATAAGCAGTTTGGATCGGAATACAACTTTAAATTATATTTATTTTCTGTTTTTATTAATTCTGCAATTACTTACTGTTCAATCTAGGCCATTTTTTAAAGTTGCAGTACCCTGCTCTTTTTAAAATGGGCGAAATACATCCTTTTTTTTTTTAAAGTGAAATTCACCTTTAGTTGCAATCAGAAATTTCTTCTAAAAAACTACCTCATACAACAGTATTCTTAAATCAGTGTGTCCAAGACCTTGCAAAAATTATAGAACTTTATTTCTTCAGAAAATACAAGATATTGTTAAATCATGTCGTTATTTAATTGTATTTTTCAATTTGTAATTCATAAAATCCTTAAAAATTAATGTCACTTTATTCATCATATTAACAAATTATATACTTTTTCTTATAGCATTACGAAACACATTACTATATTACATTTACTCATGAAGCTCTGTCATCATGCTCTGTTTTTATGAACTAGCATCTCTTTTTAATGCATTTGACTAATAACACCAAAAGCATTTTTATATGAAAAATATCAATTATTTATTCAAATAAAGTTTTGAAATTCAATAGCGATACTTTCATATAAGCAACAATCCAAGAGTTAATAGTAGAAGAAATCGCCAAAGATTTTACTACCTACAGCAGTTTTTTTTAAATTATTATTAATATTCTAATAGTTTTAGTAGTTTAAGCGAGCAGTTCGATTACATGTTTATTAAATTTGTGTTTTATTTATGAACAATGTTTGATGACGTTTTTAATTTGTTATAAAGGTTTTAGAATAACGTGTGGTGAAAATTTTATATATACAGTCTGTTACAAATGCAGGTAATCATATTTACTTTTATATGACACAGTAAAATAAAAAATAATGAAAATAATGTAAAATAGTTAGTCATTTTTATGTGAATAAAGTATAAAAATTCAAACCATAAGCAAAAAATAGAAGCACACATTGGTTCATTATTACTATTATTATTTTATTTACAGGATTAGATGATAATCATAAATAACAAGCCCCCTTTAATCAGTCTGTTTTCTAATAGAGTGTATAGTATAGATATTTTGAAGTTTATGCGTATAAAATCATTCAAAAAGTAAAATATTAAAAGTGTCTAGAAAAAAAAATAATGAAATATATTTTACATTTTAGTTTCATTCATTCAAGTACATGGATATGTGTTTTAAAAATTAAAATCTTTCAATATAACCAAATTTAAATTCTCACTGAGTTGCATAATTTCTATATTTGTCAACAAATTAAGACACCGGTTTACTTTCAAAGCTTTTCGTTCATAATGTCTAACTGAAAAGTTCTTACCAGCTAAGGATATCTCTTTATAATTTTTTATAACTTTTTTCACATCGAATAATACTCATTGACACTGATTTTTCACTCTTAATACTACATATGTATGATATCGTTTAAATAGTACTTCTCCATTATGTAAAAATTTCCTATTTCTTCTAAATAGAATAAACAATCTTCTTTTCTTCCGAACATATATTAATTTTTAAATAAAAATATGCAACGCAAATTGTTTGAGACAATCAAAAAATTTTATTCTATAAAAAGGCCTTTTTATTTAGTACGTTAAATACATTTAAATATTTGCTAATTATGTTAAACTTTGATTATAATATTTTTATATGTCATTTTAAAGTTTGAGAAAACATGTGATTTTAACCTATAATATTTTAAAAGAAAACAAATCTGATTAAAATAAATTTATATAATTGATATTAATCATCTGATTAAAATTGTTGAGACAGTTATTTATTTCAATAAATTAAATAATAAATCTACTAAACTGTATTAGGTTAATGAAATGTTTATAAGAAAATACTAAAAGCGTTATAATTTAAAGAAAAGCAAACTCTGGAATAAAATATTTTTTCATACCTTTTTTTTCCCCTTAACGTCATTCTTTAAATTCCGATGTAATCCATGTTTTAGGAAGAACAAATTTTGGCAGTAGAAAATATGTCAATAATACATACACTAGCAATGATGGGAATCATTTAAACCACACCAAAGCTAGTGTAAATATCTCGAACTCATATTTTCGTCTAAAGTATGACCTTGGGATGATTATTCCTATGAATTTTTTAGGTTAAATGTTTTTATCTGACAGACTGCATGTTCATAACGCTACCTATTGTCCAGCAAAAAACTCCATCTGCCTGTTCCAAAGGTTAAACGCAATATGTTGTTTTTAATAGTTTTATCGTCTGCGGTTAGCACTGTTTTGTTTATCAAAGCAAGAACAGATGGCTTTTCCGTTTTTATACATTTATATGATATAATATTTTTATAAACTTACTTCCAATTAAAATTTCTTGTTTGAAGAATTTTTTGATGCATTTAACTTTTTTTTATGTGTTTCAAAATAGTTCAAGTTTTAAGTTTTGTAAAGCTATTTAAGTTTTGCAAAACAAAAAAAAATGAATAATTAATTACGCCATGAGTTTTACATATATTTTGTATACAGTGAAACCTCCCTGTGCAACCACCTCCATTAAGCGACCACCTCCCTCAACGACCATTTTGTCATAGAACGAAATTTATTCCCATAGGCTCAATACTAATTTTACCTCCATTCAGAGACCATTTAAGTTGAACTCCCTCCATGAGCGACCAATTTCTTTGAAGAAAATGAAATAAATTCCGCTTTTTCCTGGTCGCTTGAAGAAATTTTTATTAGAAAATTAATTCCTGAGAGCGCATTATTCATCAAACTTCTAAAGTTAGTTTAGAATTTTTTTTTTTAAATATTTTATTCCGATAACTTTTAAGTGTTTAAACACCTTTGTGCCTCTTTAGGCAATGAATTTAACTCTGATGACAAATTAAGAATGGCGGTCAATAAACTGCCGTGCACTATTCTGTCAAGAAACTCTAAAAAAAATAGATAAATTAATGAAATCGTCCTTATTTGCTCCCGTCCAAAAAAAGAAAAACAAATGCATTTATTTACTGAACTTCGAAAGGACTTGGAAATAAAATCTATAAAAGATAAAACCGTAAAATCACAAAAAACGTCAATATATTCATTTTTTATACTCTGCAGTAATTAACTTATGTAATTAACTTTTGTTTTGAAACCTAAATTTTCATATTTTTTCAAAATGTGAAAAATAAATTTTAGTAACATTAATTGTTACCTTTTTTTAACAATTAAAATCTAGATTTAAACGTGACCTCTATTAAGAGACCACCTCCCGGAGCGACCAATTTTTATTTGAACGGAACGTGGTCGCTTTAAAGTGGTTTTACTGTATTTTATTTTATGTTCGGAAAAAGTTAAATTTATTTAAAAAATGTGAAACAAGTAGCCAAATTTATTTTTTAAGAATAACTTAAAATAATTAAACACTAGCAGAAAAATTTATTACTGAAAATATGCAAGTGTTTTTATTTCTTATAATAAAGCATTGCTTTATTACAAAACTCCGTCCCTTCCCATACCCACACACAATTTATAAATACAATAATTTATAAATAAAAACCATTTTCCCGGATTATAGAATACAGGAAGAAAACATTTTCTTATTATTGAAATCTCTACAGTTAATACATTTTTCTAGATTGACCACTAATAACACCAAAAAACATTTTTATATGAAAAATATCAATTATGTATTCAAATAAAGTTTTAAAATTCAATAGCTATACTTTCATATTAGCAACATTCCAAGAGTTAATAGTCGTAAATATCGTAAAATATTTTACTACCTACAACAGTTTTTTTTTAATTCAAAAAGTTTTAGTAGTCTAAGCGAGCAGTTTGATTACATGTCTATTAAATTTGTGTGTTTTATTTATGTACATTTTTTGGTGAAGTTTTTAATTTTGTTGTGAAATATTAGTCGGAAACAAACACTGAATTATTTTTATTGTTTGATGTGGAAACATTTAATCTTAACATATGTTTTGTTTTATTGCGAGTTTACACTGCAAGTTATACTGTGAGTATATGGTAGGTTTTTTTTGTCATATAATGAGACGTACGTTACATGTAATGACATAACAGTGACGTCACAATTATTTTAATTGACAGAAAATTATCTTTTACAGTAAGTAACATGTTTTAAAGAATTTTTATAATTTTTAAAAGTTTTCTAAGAAGTTCACATATCAGTCACAGTGTGACATCGCTGAGTGGTGGCATTTTGGTCACAGTTGTGACGTGACCACAGTGACTTACAGTGACGTCACAATGACGTCACTGTGACTATGCATGCTATGAGGGAACATAATTACTGACGAAAATCCAAAATATTTTATGTCTAGATTTTTTTTTCTAATTATTATTTACATTTATATATTTTTATATTTTAAGCAAAGTTCAGAAACAATATATCATATATATATTTACTTTATTGAATTTTAACTGAAAATTTATTTTTTCGTGTAAATTATAAATAATAATTTTGATGTCAATTTCAAAATATTTTTTCATTCCAACAAATAATGATAATAAAGCGAAAATTGTCAACTGGAAATGTAAAAATCGTCTGCGGATCCTGAATGCTGTGAAATGTCAGTAATGTTTTGCTGTCAACAGAAATATTCCTGGTATTTCGCAGGAAACTTACTGGCATTTCTGTAGAATGTTTTTAACATATACAGTAAAGTTCCTGTCATTTTCAAGAAATGTTTCTTGGAAATAATGGGCAACTCAGCTGCCCATTTTTTCCCAGGAACGTTGCGGAATTTTTTTTTTACAGTGTATACTCGACATATTCTGTGCAGCCCTGCAAATGATTTATAGAATTTATGCAAACCAAGTAATATGTAAAAAATTAGTTAAATTTTAAAACGGAGTTCCAGCAATTATCGCTGATACACAGTGCAGTAATCAAATTATTTCGTTTGTTCCGGTAAATGAACTATAAACCTCAAAGTATAATACAGTGAGCAACTTGTAATGCATTTCAGTGATGCATATGAGTTTCAATGCATTTGAACTGCTGTAACATCATTAAAATTCATTACAAACGATTTTCCCCATATACCACAATGTAACGTAATTCTTTTGGGTGTAACTTAAAACGAAAGATATATGCTACACACTTTCTATTCCACATCGAATATGTCATAGTAAACCACAAAAACGTACATTAATTACATAGCTATCCGAGTATATTTCGCCAGTTAAACTGCAGAGAGACAGTATAGATTGAAAGACATGAACTTTATCAAAATCAAACCTTACCTTTAAAAGATATGTGGGAATGTTTATTTGAAATAAAGAGTTGTAAAACATCTTCTCTATGTCTGTTAAAAATAATACTAATGTCGTACAATTAAATTTAATTCTCGTGGTTATTAGAATTTTTTCATGAAAGTTTAAGCACAAAAATACAACCAACAGTAACACAAGCAGCTTTGTGCAAGACCATCAGGGAAAAACACTTTTAAAAAGCTATTTTAATACCGGATTCGTTTGAAATTTGCGCCTGTACCTACGTAAAAAGTTGTGTTATTGAATTGAATAACATCATTTCATTTGCAATTGGTAAAAAACTAAACATATTTTACTGATAGAAGAAGTAATTACTTACTGCCAATATATGAAAATGTGATTTGTTATAAAATATACTAAAGAAACTAGAAAATATATGCACTAGTTTTGTCGAGACGTTGCTTAAACAATATTTTTAAGTAGGCCAGTCTTTTAGTCGAATGATAGATTTTCTTTTCACATATGAGACAGTTTTGTACAAAAACGTTGAAATACCTTTTAAAGAGAATATAAACTCATTAATATAACATTAAAAATACATATAAGCAGCTGTTTGTATTATTTAAACTTTTCGCAAAATTTAAGAATAAGGAAATCTTTGCACATCTACCTGTTTTTACAAAATTGCAGTTTATTCTTATTAATGTTTTTTACTTAATAATCGAATACATTTTACGCTAAAAAACACAAATAGCATCTGTCCAAAACTTTGTTTAACATTCAGTGAAATACATTAAATATTCTTAGTTTCCATTGCGATTTGCTTTGTTTTACATAACAAACACTTTTTTACCAGAGAGTGCATTTTATTAAAGCGGTTATGAGTCACTTAAACTAAACATTTTGTAAAAAGCTTTTGATGTTTCGTACGGTCGCACATATTCCAACTCATTCATTCCTTACTGTTTATACAGCGTGATTCAAATTAAAAATGAAAGGGAGGCATACAAGAAGAATCAAAAATCACACGGGAACTCGGAGTCGCAAACGCCATGCAGAGCCGCTAGAGGGCATTTTAATGAAAACACGAGCTGAGCAAATTGAGTGACTACACGTGTATAGTTTCAGCACGACGCGACGTAGCTTCCGCAAATTTCAGCAGATAAATCAGAACACATCTGATGGCCACCTTTCCCAGGCGTTGGATTGGTCGAGGTGGACAATCGAATGGCCACCGTGATCACCAGATTTGTCTTCAATAGAATTTTTCTTATGAGGTTTTTTAAAACCCCCTCACTGACAAGCCCGTGTTAATACGTTCACTAAGCTCCAGGATTCACTGCAATACAATCAATATTTAAAGTAATATAATTCTATTGATTTAATGTATTTTAAATACATTGAACAATGATTAATACATCCAAGGATTGCATTCATATTCGTTATTAAGTTTTTTTATAAAATGTTCAAAGAATCATTTTTTTTTTTTTTTTTTAGCATTTAAAACAAAATGCAGAGAAAACAACATTACAATTTTGCCCTTTTGCAAGACAGTCGGAGGGTTAAAGGACTTATTTAGAAACACCTGTTTCATCACAGGAAGACTTAGTAGGACGAATTGTTACGGTAGTAGGGTGTGTTCAAGATACGCATGATATGTTTCAGAAGATGACCCGTGCATGTAATGCATGTCTGCAGGAGTCCGTCAAAAATTTTGAACATCTTCTGTAGTTGTATTGGTCGTAAATGTGTAACATGTATGAAAATACAGTACAAATAAAATGATGTAGAGAGATTTTTAGTTATTCTTCTTGTATTTCATATAATATGCAACCCCCTTTAGCGGCACCGGATAGCGTTTGCGACTACATGTTACTATGCGATGTTTTATTATTTTTGCATGTCTGCTGTGCACTTTCATTTTGACCACATTATTTTGAATCACCCTGTATAAGTTTTTAAAGATTGGTATCGTGGTGCTTTTTTTTACTAAATAAAATTATTATTAGTATTATTATTAGCTTTGCACTTAATTCACTTTACTTTTTATATCAAAATACCTTAATCCGAAATCGCACTCATATATTTTTATATATTTATGTATATAAATTATATTTTATTTATATTTTTTATAATTATATTTTATTATAAATTATATTATATTTTCCGATATATATCATTTATTATTAACGTAATACTTGATACAAACATATAATACATTTATGAGAAATTTTCATAAACATTGCATATACGTAAATTGTTTGAATCACTGAAATATTGCCAAGAAATACCGATTATTTCATCGTAAAAAAGAAAGATTGAAATTAATATCTCAGTCAGCAATACAAAAATTCATGAATGTACATCCAGGAAAAAAATTATACCAGTTAAACTTTTTCGTTCATAAATTTAAAATGATTATAAGATGTCATATTGGACATTAAATAAAAGAAGAGTTTTAGAGTTAAATTTTGAAAACTGTTGACAGAATATTATATGAAAATAGTAATTCTGTGTATATATTCTTTTATCTAAAGTAAAAAATTCAAGAAACTGGAACATTTATTTATATATATATACACTATAGATTTTTGTACGTCAGATTTGTTGTTATCTGGGAATTATACAGCTTTAGAAAAATAAGTTTAAAAAATTCAAGCTTTATGTCATCTTATATTTTGATATATTATTTTTTCTTTTTTGCATTTTTCTGACAATAACACTAAAAAAAATAGTTAAGAAATCTCTATTTATTTTCTGTTTTGGCATTTTTTTGTGCTTAAACGTACAGCATTTATGACGCGCTTAAATAGAAAAAAACTAAAATTAAAACCTTGATCATATTTTATCTATAAACCTGTTAGCTAGAGGAAAATTAAAAAGATTTTTAGTGCGACAATGCCTATTTTTATATATCGCTATAGAAATACTTCTCTGCTTTGTATGATGTTTTCGTGACGAGTGTCGAGTAGCAGACAGACGTGCTGATCACTACGCTACTGGAATTTTTTTAATACTGTGAATACTTTAATTTAAATTTCATCTTATCTCTTTTAACTTTAATTGTAGTTATTTCCCTTTTTTAGACAATTTTGATTATCCATTAGCATTGTAAACTAGATATTTCTGTTTTACGTTTCGAGATATTTGAAACTGGCTCATTTAAAACGATAAACGCTAAAATAATCGTTGGAATGTCGAGAAAATCTACTTTATTAAACACTATTAAAAGTGTATAAATGTTATTGGTGTTAAGTTGGGGTGTTACTTAAAAAAAATAAATATTTTTTTAGTTCATTTATAATGCAGATAATACCCTAGTATATATATATATATATATATATATATATATATATGTTCAGAAACCTGCAAACTTTGAAAGTGGGGGTGGAGTTAGTTTTTTGTCTGTCCTTCCACTGAAGAAGAACAGACTGTTTTTGATTTTTACCTGTCTTTCTTGTTTTTTAAGTATTTTATTGTTAAAAAATTTTTGTAGATATACACCTTCCTTTTGGAGTTATGGTGTTTTGGCATTTTGAAATGGTGAAGTATATATATAAAATGTTGATCGAATCGTTGTTTTATAAAATGTTGATCATTAATTTCCAATTGATTATGTATGAATTATTTGTTACGAAACAGACAGAAAGACTATGATGTATAAATTACTTTTCTTGAACTGTGCAGCATCATATATATTAAAATGCAAAGGTAAAAATTGAAGTAGATCAAAATCGACACATCTGTGCATGCGCCAATAAGCTATATGATTTTTATTTTTTTATTTTTTTATACTTTATAATTAAATGAAATTTAACACTCAACAATATTTAAAAATAATAAAAATTTTATAGTTGAAAGAGTCAAGCTAAAATATTTTGTTATCAATTATCAATTAATTAAATTGAGCTGATCTATAAATTTTGATATAATTTCTGATTATTATCAAGAATAAATACGTGTGTGTTTCAGAAAGAAAGGCTTTCCATTCTTTTCCGTAAGCAAAAAAAAAAAAAAAAACAGAAAGAAAGGAAATATTTTTATAAGAACTATAAAAGAAAATGCAGAAAAAATGCAGAAAAATGCAGAAAAAAGTAAAATAAAATTCAAGTAATAAAAAATATATATTATAAATCGTTAGATTTATTAACTTTCAAATTTAAGCTTTTAGAGAATGAGACTGATAAAAATAAAATTAATGGCCGTGCAGATACAAAAAGATAGCACATAAATAAATAAAAATATTTTTTTCCAAAAAATGTACCGTAGTAGTAAAAAGAAATGCTCTACCCAACATTTTAGGTAAATTTCTAATAAAAAGCAAGCATAATTGGTTGCAAATTATGAGCATAAAATTCTTTCAATTCATTGAATAGGTTAGATTGGCACCACAATTTATCGCCTGAAAGAAATAGGCAAAATTACTTATGCAATATATAAATTTGTCAGGATTTCAATAATTAATTTAAAAGCAGCTAATTAAAAATTCAAGAATTTTTTCTAATGAAACATTCAAGTTATTTACGAACATTACACGTTATTACTATATCGTACCCATTCGCAGTTTTCGAATGTATGTGCCGTACTCCTTGTGCAAAATTCGACAAATTATTTAAATAAGAAGCTTTAACTGTCAAATAAATTAATCCATATTCTAGACAGCTAAATAATTGAAATTAAGTTGCAGCTTAAAGGATGCCCAAAATATTCTTTCGAAAGTCGTAAATTTTAATGTAATTCCATGTGCAAGTACGTTTAATGGATGAATGTAAAATATGTGAAAAATAATAGTTTGAAATTTTACTACTATAATAAAATTCATTTAGTAAGATACTTCACTTTTGCAGGAACATTCTTTCTAGTATCAAAATATCCACCCAAATTTCAAAGTAAATGATATAAGAAATCTCCTGTAAAGTTCAGTTTATCTCCAGTTGTACGTCTACGTAACTGACACTAACTTTATTGAAATAATCCAGGTAGGATGTAGTTTCTGTGTTCATTGAGATGAGAGTAAAAATTTATTTCTTTCAGAAAACAAATAAAAGTAGACAGGAGAGCAATTTTTTTCCATCACAATTTTTTAGCTCTAGATAAGAAAACATTTTTTCATAACACAAATGTTTTGTAAAATTGTGTATATTATTTTTACTATCTTAGAAGTACATTAGTTGTGACATTTTTTTAAAATGTAGTATTAAATTTTGTATATAAGTTCATGGAAGAGAAAAAGTTGACAATTGTTATAACTTAAAACATAATTTTTCAAACTGGAACTGAATTATAAGAAAAAATATATGCGAAACTTTACACGAAATCTCGATCGATACTGATGATATTTTAGGTGTGATTACAAAAACCTATGATGTCTTGTTGTTTTTCTTGTAAATATCATTCCAATGAAAGTATGTACATTAATTTTAAAAAAAAATAGAATTTTCCTTTAATAAAATCTCATTTTTATTTTTAAATAAAACTAAAGATACTTCTCAAAGAATTGTATTTTGTTTGAAAGAGAATCTTAATGGTGAAGTGTTTTACCGACTTCAATAATATTGTGAAAGATAATTTTAAAACGTGAATTTTACTTGATATTGAATTAATATTTAAAATGTTTATTTTATAAGATACCCAAAATTGAAAGAAATCAGAAAAAGATGATCGATTCCTAATGTACTTGCAGAAGTAGATTTTTCCTGCCTACAGATGGGGGCTAATCTTTAGTTCAGTCAAACACATGCATTTGGGACACAGGATGACTGAAGACATGCCCTCTTTATTAATAAGTAGAGATTCAGTAAACAAACTGATTATTTTCGTGTCTTCATCAACATAATAGTCTAAGAGCTGGCAACGTCAAAAAACACGTCATTTTATCAAGGCTCATTTTTCTATATGTTTTTTCCGATTTATGGTGTAGTACGTTTGCAAGCGGTCTGGCAGTCGGGAGACGTTGCGTTTACCTGCCGGAGAAGGGGTTATGCAGGTCAAAAAACTTCAAAATTACGTTTTTTTTAGCAGGATTTTTGTTTATAACATATGTTTCTACTAACTATTTGTGATATTAACCCATTATTACCTGACGTTACCAATGTCGCTAAGACCCTGCCAGATCCACATTTATAGGTAACATATTACTCTTTGGTTAACAGACAACCTATAATTAATTTTACAGGCACAAATTCGGTTGCAAAGTTAATGCCAGACGGCTTTAAATATGGCAACGAAAGTGCCTGTTTCAAGAGTGTTTTACAGTTTAAAAATTATAAGTCATCTTTACATCATTTAATCAAGTTTAAAAATAACAAGATAATACTCTTTGGATAGCAGACAACCTATAATTAATTTTCCGGACACAAATTCGTTTTCAAAGCTAATGCCAGGCGGCTTTAAATGTGACAAAGAAAGTGCCTGTTTCAAGGGTGTTTTATAGCTTTAAAATTACAGTTACATAAATTTACATTAATTACACAAAATTAAACATTTTTTTCGACATACACTATATACCGGGTGTCCCAAAAAGGACTGACTGATTTTAAAATTCAATAACTTGCAAACGGTGACAGATATTTAAAAATTTCTTGCAGGAGGTTTATGCATAAGGTCAAAAGTTTTATTACAGTGATTTTCTATTTTAGTTCGAATTACAAACAATAGATGGCGCTGTAATCAATAGTCGCTAAATACAGGCTCGATCTTTGGTCCTTTTCCTTGCTCCATGCGGAAAAAGGAGATGGAAATGTATTATCCGGGCCACGAAGTACCAAAAATCGAGCCTGAATTTAGCGTCTATTGATCGCAGCGCCATCTATTGTTTGTAATTCGAACTAAAATTGAAAATCACTGTAAAAAAACTTTTGACCTTATGCATAACCCTCCTGCAAGAATTTTTTAAATATCTGTCACCGTTTAGAAGTTATTGAATTTTAAAATCAGTCAGTCCTTTTTGGGACACCCGGTATATATATATATTTATTTATTTATTTATTTACAAAGAAACGATTGTTGCTATGGTAACAATTAAGGGTTGACTGTCATTAAATGAAGCCAAATCCATACAAAAGGTGCCATTTCTTGAAACAGGCACTTTCGTTGCCATATTTAAAGCCGTCTGACATTAACTTTACAACTAAATTTGTGTCTGGCAAATTAATTATAGGTTCTCTGCTAGCCAAAGAGTAATATCTTGTAATTTTTAAGCTTGATAAAATGACGTAAATATGACTAATAATTTTAAAAATATAAAACACTCTTGAAACAGGCACTTTCTTTGACATTTTTAAAGCCGTCTGGCATTAACTTTGCAACCGAATTTGTATCCGGCAAATTAATTATAGGTTTTCTGCTAGCCAAAGAGTAATATTTTGTAATTTTTAAGCTTGATAAAATAACGTAAAGATATAATTTATAATTTTAATTAATTTTTATATTTAAAAATTATATTATTTTAAAATTATAATTTTTAAACTGTAAAACACTTCTGAAACAGGCACTTTCGTTGCCATATTTAAAAACTTTGCAACCGAATTTGTGTCTGGAAAATTAATTATAGGATTTCTGTTAACCAAAGAGTAATATGTTACTTATAAATGTGGATCTGTCAGGGTCTTAGCGACATTGGTAACGTCTGGTAATAATGGATTAATATCACAAATAGTTAGTAGAAACAGATGTTATGAACAAAAATCATGCTAAAAGGACGTAATTTTGAAGTTTTTTTACCTGCATAACCTCTTCTCCCGCAGGTAAACGCAACGTGTCCCGACTGCCAGACCGCCCGCAAACGTACTACACCATAAAACGGAAGAACGTATAGAAAAATGGGCCTTGATAAAATGACGTAATTTTGAAGTTTTTTGACCTACATAACCCCTCTTCCCGCAGGTAAACGCAACGTCTCCTGACTGCCAGACCGCCCGCAAACGTACTACACCATAAATCGGAAGAACAGATAGAAAAATGAGCCTTGATAAAATCATGTGACGAAAGCGTTGCTAGCTCTTAGACTATAAGTTTTTTTCCAACAATTGTGCTGAGACAAAATAAAGGTGGTTTAGGCAATTATTATTTTTTTATTAATGCTCAAAAATGCATTTCAAAATACAGTAGAGTGCCGATTATCCGAACAAGTCGGGACCGACCCTAGTTCGGATAAATGGACAATACTGACAATACTGAAATCTTCACACTTTATCCACGCTTTAGACTGACAGTAATAGTTGATGCTGGCATGTTTAAAAATTGATTTTTGTGTTTTTAATTTTTTTGTTTACTTTTTATTATCATTTTCTGAACTCCAGAGATTATAATTTAAGCAAAAGAGCTTTCGATTGTTGCTTGCTTCAAAGAAGACATTCTTTTCAATGCTGCCATATCTCGAACTCTTCTTCAATACGTTAGTTGAATAGGAACAGCATTCTTATGCCGTTCGAGTCATTTCAAAGCTGTTTTCAAACATTCAAAGTCTTCGTTATGGGATGGACCTTGATCATTTTCAGAGCATTCGTTTTAAATTTCTTTTTCGTCTTGAATATCATCCACAATCTCATCACCATTTAAAATCTGATATCCAGGTCTAATAGGGTGTTTGGATAATTGTTAGTTCATTAAAAAAAATTTTTTGAGAGAAATAAGCTGATCGGATAATTTGAAGTTCGGTTAAAAAGTATTTTTTGAGAGAAATTGACTGTTCAGATAATTGGAAGTTCGGTTGATTGGAGTTCGGATAATCGGCGCTCTACTGTATTATAGAAAGTAAAAGAAATATTTATTCTTTTCGCAAAGTCGTGTAAAAGTGTACTCTTTTTTTCTTCTTCTTCTTTTTATCGTCATAACTAAAATGTGCCACAGAGGTTTAACAACATGTTTAAATGTTTAGCAAAAGCTGAATAATAGGCCCAAAGGTCCCATGTAACGAAGTAAGTTGAAAAATAATTATCTAGACAAAGCGCGACAGCTCTGATTCGGCCGACATGTTTTAGATATTACATGATACGGGACATGTTTTAGATGTTCTCGATATTTTCTGAAGGGAGAGCATATTCTACCGATGGATTGAACCGAATGATAACTGTCGTTCAGAAATCTCTGGCCACGACCTCATTCTCCACCCAAAACTCATTCTCTCTATAATTTGAATTTTCAGGTAATTGGCATTCGTTGCCCCAAACTGTCATCAAAAGTCTCGTTAAAATTTTGGTAGGACGCTTGTTAGAATTGTAAGAAGCTTGACATCATTATCACGAATTTGATATCTGTTTGCTTGGACCAATATAAATATTGGGTTAATTTCACTTTAAAATTTTTACATGGAATCCCTTATCCCATAACAATATAATCAAAACTGACCGATGTATCTCTTTTTTTTCGATCCTGATTTTTAAGTTAAAAATTTTTACCATGGCCAATTGTGTTTTCTTTTCAATTTGTATTAATTATTTTCAACACTGTTTGTTAAATTAAAATTTTGTTTTGCTTATTACATTTAAATTTTTTGGAGTGAATACATTTCCAGCTGTTCAAGAAGCAAATCTCGTCACTCTAGGACCTGTATAACTAACTGCATTTGATTATCACATCTCATAGATTCTGGCCAATTTATTAATAACGATGCATCACATTTACACTATTTTTGATCTACTGTGTATATTACAAAAGTGTTACTTTCTTTCAGATTAGTTATTCTGCTATAATTCTTTCAATATTATGAGCTACTTATGTGCCAAAATCTATGCTTCTATATTAATTCTGTTATAGTACATTAGACAAAACAAAGTTTATAACTTAATTTAGTTAGTCCAGTATGCTTGTAAAAACATCAAAAAATTATCACAGATAATTTATCATTTTGGTTACATAGTAAACTAAAATTATTTTGAATGTTTTAATATTTTATAAAACATCTCAATATACTATTATGTTTCTTTTGCTGTCATACAATTCATAATCAAAATACGTGTCAAAATAATTTTAGAGATAAAATGGAGATTTAAAGTAAAAACTATGCATTACATTTCTTAATATAAATTATATGAGACAAAGTAAATATTCTACCAAACAGCTTAAGAAGCTTTTTTTTAATAACTTTCTTCCTAAATTACGTTCTATATTTGCGGTATTCTTAAACTTTCTCAAAATATTATGAACTTTAATTCGCTTGGTCGGTATTATTTTATCCTAGATTAAGTTTTCTGTTTTAGTTAAATTTGTGACTTTTTACATTAAATAGCAAAATTATTTGACATTTTCTGCAAACTTTGAAGAATTTAGTAAAAGAAAAATCGCACCCAAACTACTTTAATGGCTTAAGGGGACAAGGGACCTTAAAATCCTGAAAAATATATTTTTTTATTTTTTGTAAATTTCACCTAAATATTATTCAAGGGTACATTATATGCATTATGGCATGTATTTAGCACAAAAAAAAATTTAAAAAAATTATTTTTGAGAAAAAATGGAATTTTACGCGTCGTCTTAGAAATCTTCGAAATGCCCCCTGCGTTCTCCATATCAATGAAAATCCCCAATATTTTTTATAAAAGTTTGTTTTATATATATAAATAAAATAGAGCATCGAATTTTAAATATTTGAATTTAGAGGTAAAAAAAAAAAAATTAAAAATTTTGAAATTTTTTCGAAAAAATACCAAAAATTTTCAATTTTTCATTTTTTTTAACTTTAAAATTCAAATATATAAAACTTGATGCTCTATATTATTTATATATATAAAACAGACTTTTATAAAAAATATTGGGGATTTTCATTGATATGGGATGCGCAGGGGGCATTTCGAAGATTTCTAAGACGACGCATAAAATTCCATTTTTTTCTCAAAAATAAATTTATTTTTTATTTTTTTTGTGCTAAATGCATGCCATAATGCATATAATGTACCCCTGAATAATATTTTAGATAAAATTTACAAAAAATTTAAAAAAATGAAAATTTATGAAATTTTTTCGAAAAAATTTCAAAATTTTTAATTTTTTTTTTTACCTTTAAATTCAAATATATAAAATTCGATGCTCTATTTTATTTATATATATAAATCAAACTTTTATAAAAAATATTGGGAATTTTCATTGATATGGGACGCGCAGGGGGCATTTCGAAGATTTCCAAGACGAAGCGTAAAATTCCATTTTTTTCTCAAAAATAAAATTCTTTTTACATTTTTTTTGTGATAAATGCAAGCCATAATGCACATAATGTACCTTTAAATAATATTTAGGATTAAATTTACAAAAAATAAAGAAAAAATTGAAAAACTTTGAAATTTTGAAATTTTTTCGAAAAAATTTCAAAATTTTTCAATTTTTTCTTTTTTTACCTTTAAATTGAAATATATAAAATTCGATGCTCTATTTTGTTTATATATATAAACCAAACTTTTATAAAAAGTATTGGGGATTTTCATTGATATGGAAGACGCAGGGGGCATTTCGAAGATTTCTAAGACGACGCGTAAAATTCCATTTTTTTCTCAAAAATAATTTTTTTTTTTTTTAAATTTGTGATAAATGCATGGCATAATGCATATAATGTACCCTTGAATAATATTTAAGGTGAAATTTACAAAAAATAAAAAAAAATTATTTTATGGTCCCTTGTCCCCTTAAAACAAATAACGTTTTTCATGGAATTTTCTTTACGCTCCACTTTAATTATTGATTTCTCTTAAGATAAACATATTGTCTGAATCTCAGGAGAAAACTTTTAATTTCAGGCATTTTTTCACTCACTTCTTTTCTATTAATCTACAAAAGTAAAAATTTGCTTGAAATCGGAAATTTTAGATGTCAACGTATTTAATTTCTAAAATTGCTCTTTTTTTTCCCTTATATGTTTTAGCCACATATTTAAGTATATATATAGGTTTGATAAAGAAGAATAGCAAGAATATAACTTTCTGTCGATTTTTTTTTTTTTTTTTTTTTTTTTTTTTATTTCAGCCCATCTCTTTTTTCTAGTTTTTGACGTCATAATTTTTAATTTACATGTGAAGTTTTCTTTATCTGTTTTCTACAGCACTTTAAATTATGGATGTTTTATTTTACGTTACATATCGGTGTAAATATTTACGTAATTTCGTTAAAACCATGTGCTCCCCTAATTGTTTTGAGCAGTGTATGATTTAAAGTAAGTTTTTTTAAATATTTAATACTTCCCTTTTCTCACATACTTATCACTTGATTATGAACTAAATTAAATTAAAGATACCCTAAGAATATCGGAAGTACTTTTCATATTCTTTTAGATATGCAGAATTTTCAGAT